>CM060063.1:49510530-49763030 GCA_030533445.1 Cyprinodon diabolis | reverse complement strand
GGATGGATGGATGGATGGATGATGGATGGATGGATGGATGGTTAGATGATGGATGGATGGATGGATGATGGATGGATGATGGATGGATGGATGGATGATGGATGGATGGATGGATGGATGGTTAGATGATGGATGGATGGATGGATGGATGGTTAGATAATGGATGGATGGATGATGGATGGATGGATGGATGGATGGTTAGATGATGGATGGATGGATGGATGGATGATGGATGATGGATGGATGGATGGTTGATGGATGGATGGATGGTTAGATGATGGATGGATGGATGGATGGATGGATGATGGATGGATGGTTGATAGATGGATAGATGAATGGATGATGGATGGATGGATGGATGGATGATGGATGGATGGTTAGATGATAGATGGATGGATGGATGGATGGTTAGATAATGGATGGATGGATGATGGATGGATAGATGGGTGGATAGATGGATGGATGGATGGATGGATGGATGGATGGTGGATGGATGGATGGATGGATGATGGATGGATGGTTGATGGATGGATGGATGGATGGTTAGATGATGGATGGATGGATGGATGGATGGATGGATGATGGATGGATGGATGGTTGATGGATGGATGGATGGTTAGATGATGGATGGATGGATGGATGGATGGTTAGATGATGGATGGATGGATGATGGATGGATGGATGGATGGATGGATGGTTAGATGATGGATGGATGGATGGATGGATGATGGATGATGGATGGATGGATGGTTAGATGATGGATGGATGGATGGATGGATGGATGGATGGATGATGGATGGATGGTTGATAGATGGATAGATGAATGGATGATGGATGGATGGATGGATGATGGATGGATGGTTAGATGATAGATGGATGGATGGATGGATGGTTAGATAATGGATGGATGGATGATGGATGGATAGATGGGTGGATAGATGGAGGGATAGATGGATGGATGGATGGATGGTGGATGGATGGATGGATGGATGATGGATGGATGGTTGATGGATGGATGGATGGATGGTTAGATGATGAATGGATGGATGGATGGATGGATGATGGATGGATGGATGGTTGATGGATGGATGGATGGTTAGATGATGGATGGATGGATGGATGGATGGATGGATGGATGGTTAGATGATGGATGGATGCATGGCGGTTAGATAATGGATGGATGGATGGTTAGATGATGGATGGATGGATGGATGGATGATGGATGGGTGGATGGCTGATGGATGGATGGATGATGGATGGGTGGATGGCTGATGGATGGATGGATGATGGATGGATGGATAGATGGATGGATGATGGATGGATGGTTAGATGATGGATGGATGATGGATGGATGGATGGTTAGATAATGGATGGATGGTTAGATGACGGATGGATGATGGATGGACGGTTGGTTGATGGATGGATGGATGGATGGATGGATGGTTAGATAATGGATGGATGGTTAGATGACGGATGGATGGATGATGGATGGATGGATGGATGGTTAGATAATGGATGGATGGATGGTTGGTTGATGGATGGATGGATGGTTAGATGACGGATGGATGGATGATGGATGGATGGATGGTTGGTTGATGGATGGATGGATGGATGGATAGATGGATGGATGATGGATGGATGGATGATGGATGGATGGTTAGATGATGGATGGATGATGGATGGATGGATGGATGGTTAGATAATGGATGGATGGTTAGATGACGGATGGATGATGGATGGATGGATGGTTGGTTGATGGATGGATGGATGGATGGTTAGATGACGGATGGATGGATGATGGATGGATGGTTAGATAATGGATGGATGGTTAGATGACGGATGGATGGATGATGGATGGATGGATGGATGGATGATGGATGGTTGAGGAGGGGCTGGAGGTGGGTTGAAATGAGGTCGTCTGAAGGAAGTCACAGTGCGCCTCCACCGCCTGCACACAGGGTAGCAGACGAGTTGTAGATTGGAGGCCTTTTAGGATGATCTTTGGATGCTTTCATGGAGGCGTGTTTCAAAGCTGATTGGCTGTCGTAGGTGGATGTAGGAGAGCAATCAGTTTCTTCAGTAGAACGTCGGCCTAGGCTCCATTTCAGCTTCTACAGTTTTAGGTTTATACAAAAGAAGAACTACTGCAGTTTGCCCAATAGTCATAAAAAAAGAATCCAGCAACACGGGAAATGAAGTTTCCATCTTTACACGCAGTCACATCTAAACAATCAAGAGTCATAGTAAACAAGCAGACATGGAGGTCAGGAGCAGAGCTGGCAGAGCGACACGGCAGCCAACAATGAACACAAAGGCCTGAGCGCTGGGAACGGGGAAACTGGCAAACCTAACGAGGTGTCCTGCCATCTTCTCCTGCTCCCTCTGCTTAATGACAGATGCCGATGGCGTCCCATGAAAGCACCGTCAGCTGCACAGGGATGGGCCCACATTTGTCCACAATGACGGGGAACACAAAAAAAAAGAACAGTCCCAAAGTTTGCATCCCGAGTTAACAATGCTGACGCAGAACCATGGAGGAGGAACGACTTCAACGCCTCCCTTTTACTACAACTACACATACATGCAGGCAGTGGTCAGCTGCTGCCAGGCACCGCCTCAGGCCAGATGGCGGCCAACTGCATAACTCACTTATCTGTCTTTGGCAACTATAGGAATGCTGAAAGGCCGCTTCCATTCCCAGCGGACGTCACCGCAAAAGAGACACAGGAAGAGGCGGGCCATCTGCTCCCAGATACCACGGACACCCCCAGTTCCTGTCTGCCCCCCCCACGTTACTAGAAAGAAACGATGACGCTTTGAGTAACTTTCATTCCAAAACAACCAAAGCCCTGATAATGATGATGATGATGATGACATTTGACACTAATAAGATTACATTGAAAAAAAAATTAATAAGACTGTTTGCCTTTAAAATGATTTTTCAGATAAACACTCATCTGCTACATGTTAATCATCTCTAGATAACAAAGCAAAACTCAGCAAATGTTCAGTTGTTTTATTTCTTTTCAGGAAGCCAAAGTATTCTTTTTGTTTATACGTCAGAGATTAACATTTATTTTCTAATGTAAAAAAAAAAACTACCCTAATCTGTTAGGTCAGTTCTTGCTCACAGTTCTGTCTTAAAGTAAATGTTTGAAGCAATTTAATTCAATTCAATTCAGTTTATTTATATAGCGCCAAATTCACAACACATGTCATCTCAAGGCACTTTACAGTTCAACCAGATCATACAGTCAAATTGATACAAAGTTTTCTATCTAAGGAAAACCAGTTGATTGCATTGACTCATTGACTCAAATACAATCCCTCACACTAAGCATGCTTGTAGCGACAGTGGAGAGGAAAAACTCCCTTTGAACAGGAAGAAACCTCCAGCAGAACCAGGCTCAGTGTGAGCGGCCATCTGCCGAGGCCGACTGGGGTTCTAGGAGACAGAAGCAGAGATACAAAAAGCAGCTGTAAAAGGCGGCCCCGTCCAGGAAACACACAGCCAGGCAGACGAGCTCCAAGGCAGCTCCCATGCCAGAGGATGAAGAGAGCACATCCACCCAGCCACGGCCAGAGAAACAGGACCACACTGGAAAACAGGCCGATCTCCAACATCTACAAACAAGGGTGTTGATGGAAGCAGCACAGCTGATGTTTCTTTCCTGGATGACGTCACCGCCAAACAGGAACAGACGAGGCAAAGCTACTCTGAGGAAAAGCAGAGAGAGCAGAAGGTTAGAGATTGAACAAACAGATTCTGCAGAATAGGAGAACAGAGAGAGAATGAAGCAGAATGATGAAATGGGGTCCCTATGTCCTCCAGCAGTCTAAGCCTATAGCAGCAGAACTATAGAGATAGATCAGGATAACCTGAGCCACTCTAACTATAAGCTTTATCAAAAAGGAAAGTTTTAAGCCTAGCCTTAAAAGTAGACAGGGTGTCTGCCTCACGGACTAAAACTGGTAGTTGGTTCCACAGGAGAGGAGCCTGATAACTAAAAGATCTGCCTCCCATTCTACTTTTAGAAATTCTAGGAACCACTAGTAAACCTGCAGATTGAGAGCGAAGTGCTCTGTTAGGAACATAAGGAACAATCAGATCTCTGATATCAGATGGAGCTTGGCCATTTAAGGCTTTATATGTGAGAAGGAGGATTTTAAATTCAATTCTTGATTTAACAGGAAGCCAATGAAGAGAAGCCAGGATAGGAGAGATATGATCTCTCTTTTTAATTTTCATCAGAACTCTGGCTGCAGCATTTTGGATCAGCTGAAGGCTTTTAACTACAGTTTGTGGACTTCCTGATAGTAAAGAATTACAATAGTCCAGCCTTGAAGTAACAAATGCATGGACTAGTTTCTCAGCATCACCCCTGGACAGGAGATTTCTAATTTTTGCAATGTTCCTCAGATGAAAGAAGGAAATTCTAGAAACCTCTTTGATCTGGGATTTAAATGACAGGTCCTGATCAAAAATAACACCAAGATTTTTTACTTTATTATCTGAAATCAGTTTAATCCCATCCAAATGAAGTGACTGACTAATCAGCTTCTTGTCCAAAGACTATAACTTCTGTTTTGTCTGCATTCAGAAGCAGAAAGTTTTAATTTAGCTTTGTTCTTGTAGCAAGAAGGTTGTGGGTTTGATTCCCGGCCCGGGGTCTTTCTGCACGTAGTTTGCATGTTCTCCCTGAGCATGCGTGGGTTCTCTCCGGGTACTCCGGCTTTCTCCCACAGTCCAAAAAACATGACTGTTAGGTTAATTGGCCACCTAAGTTCTCCTTAGGTGTGAGTGTGTCTGAATCGTTCTTTGTCCTGTTTGTCTCTGTGTTGCCCTGCGATGGACTGGAGACCTGTCCAGGGTGGACCTCTACTCTCTGTCCAGGGTGGACCCCGCCTCTCTGTCCAGGGTGGACCACGCCTCTCTGTCCAGGGTGGACCCCGCCTCTCTGTCCAGGGTGGACCTCTACTCTCTGTCCAGGGTGGACCCCGCCTCTCTGTCTAGGGTGGACCCCTCCTCTCTGTCCAGGGTGGACCCTGCCTCTCTGTCCAGGGTGGACCCCGCCTCTCTGTCCAGGGTGGACCCTGCCTCTCTGTCCAGGGTGGACCCCGCCTCTCTGTCCAGGGTGGATCTCTACTCTCTGTCCAGGGTGGACCCCGCCTCTCTGTCCAGGGTGGACCCCGCCTCTCTGTCCAGGGTGGATCTCTACTCTCTGTCTAGGGTGGACCCCTCCTCTCTGTCCAGGGTGGACCCTGCTTCTCTGTCCAGGGTGGACCCCGCCTCTCTGTCCAGGGTGGACCCTGCCTCTCTGTCCAGGGTGGACCCCGCCTCTCTGTCCAGGGTGGATCTCTACTCTCTGTCTAGGGTGGACCCCGCCTCTCTGTCCAGGGTGGACCCCACCTCTCTGTCTAGGGTGGACCTCTACTCTCTGTCCAGGGTGGACCCCGCCTCTCTGTCTAGGGTGGACCCTGCCTCTCTGTCCAGGGTGGACCCTGCCTCTCTGTCCAGGGTGGACCCCGTCTCTCTGTCCAGGGTGGACCTCTACTCTCTGTCCAGGGTGGACCCCGCCTCTCTGTCTAGGGTGGACCCCGCCTCTCTGTCCAGGGTGGACCCCGCTTCTCTGTCCAGGGTGGACCCCGCCTCTCTGTCCAGGGTGGACCTCTACTCTCTGTCCAGGGTGAACCTCTACTCTCTGTCCAGGGTGGACCCCACCTCTCTGTCTAGGGTGGACCTCTACTCTCTGTCCAGGGTGGACCCCGCCTCTCTGTCCAGGGTGGACCCCGCCTCTCTGTCTAGGGTGGACCCCGCCTCTCTGTCCAGGGTGGACCCCGCCTCTCTGTCCAGGGTGGACCTCTACTCTCTGTCCAGGTTGGACCTCGCCTCTCTGTCCAGGGTGGACCCTGCCTCTCTGTCTAGGGTGGACCCCGCCTCTCTGTCCAGGGTGGACCCCGCCTCTCTGTCCAGGGTGGACCCCGCCTCTCTGTTCAGGGTGGACCCCGCCTCTCTGTCCAGGGTGGACCCCGCCTCTCTGTTCAGGGTGGACCCCGCCTCTCTGTCTAGGGTGGACCTCTACTCTCTGTCCAGGGTGGACCCCGCCTCTCTGTCCAGGGTGGACCCTGCCTCTCTGTCCAGGGTGGACCCCGCCTCTCTGTCTAGGGTGGACCCCGCCTCTCTGTCCAGGGTGGACCCCGCCTCTCTGTCCAGGGTGGACCCCGCCTCTCTGTCCAGGGTGGACCCTGCCTCTCTGTCCAGGGTGGACCCCGCCTCTCTGTCAAGGGTGGACCCTGCCTCTCTGTCTAGGGTGGACCTCGCCTCTCTGTCCAGGGTGGACCTCTACTCTCTGTCCAGGGTGGACCCTGCCTCTCTGTCCAGGGTGGACCCTGCCTCTCTGTCCAGGTGGACCCCGCCTCTTTCCCGTAGACAGCTGCACCAGCATTCCTTGCGACTCCACTTGGGCTAAAGCGTGTCAGAAAATGGATGGATGGAATTTGTTGAAGTATTTCAATAAACTACATTTCTGAATATATTGGATCAGGGGTCTTAGTGGGTTTGAATATATTTAATTCCAGTTCATTATTCAAATGTAAATAATTGACTGAATAAATCAGAATCTTACTGGATTGACTTTTTTTTAAAACATTAAATCAGAAATGATGCTCCTACAGTCTATAGCAGGGCATTTAATTTAAAGCAGAAATAATTATCAGAATAAAGTTTATTGTTTGTGCACACAAACATCAAAAAAAGAATTCAATGTTAGTCCAAACAACAATTACAAGATGAACAGTAGCTCCACAGCACCAACCTGAAGCATAAACAGCCTATGACCAGAATGTGTGGAGTCTGCAGAGATGTTAGCTGCTGTTTTCCTGAAACTTTGACCTTTGCAAGTCATGAACAGAGGAAAGATCGGCCCCGGGGACCAAAGAGGTGAGGGCTACTGATGTGTCATCATTTCATCCCATGGTGTTGGGTTCTTTGGGGGCCAGGAGGGAATGTTAATACAGCTCCTTGAGGAGCTGGTTGACAGTTGCCTTTTGTATCTATGCATATTTTTCTATGTCTGCTTCTGTCTCCTTGAACCCCAGTGGGCCTCAGCAGATGGCCGCTCACACTGAGCCTGGTTCTGCTGGAGGTTTCTTCCTGTTCAAAGGGAGTTTTTCCTCTCCACTGTCGCTACAAGCATGCTTAGTGTGAGGGATTGCTGAAGAGTCAATGAGTCGATGCAATCAGCTGGTTTTCCTTAGATAGAAAACTTTGAATCAATTTGACTGGATGATCTGGTTGATCTGGAAAGTGTTTTGAATTAAATTGAAATTAAGAACTCAAATATCTCCAGAAAATACAACAAAAAAGGAATTAAACCAATAAAACTAGAAAACATGGAGCAAACTAAAACATAACAGAACCAAGACTGTGACAATACCCCCCACTTAAGGGCAGATTCCAGATGCACTAAAATGCCCAAAAACAAAAAAAAACCCACCCAGGGTGGGCGGAGGGGGAACCAGCAAGGAGGGCAAGAAACCAAAAAAACAGAGTCCAAAAAACAAAACAACCCACCAAAGGTGGGCGAGGGAAACCGAAAGTCTCCGACGGCCGGCTGTGAGGCCGGAGACGAGGAAGAGTCTCTAGAGGGTTAGGGCCTCTGAAGAACATTGCCTAAGCTGCAGGAGCCTTGGGAGACGCCGTCTCTGCTGCAGGAGCCTTGGGGGACTGTGGCTCAGGAACCTCAGAAGGGGCCACCCACTGCGTACGAAGAGGTGTGGCGTGCCCGCTGAGGGACCTTGGAGATTGCACAACCTTGGACATCCCACAGTTCACAGCCTCTCTTGGATGGATGGTCTCTGGATGGCACAGGGTTTCCTCAGGGGTTCTAGGACTGCTAAAGGTCTCTGGCTCGGGATCTGGCTGGCTAGTGGGCTCTGGCTCTGAAAGTGCTGGTTAGCAGGGAGCTGATGGAGGTGGCAGGAAAGGGAAAAGATTGTCCCTCTCCCCATAAAAGAAGCCCCATAAATGAGACTCCTCAAGATGGGGAGCTCTGCCTGCGGGGGATGTTATAATGGAAACTGGTCTAAACCTTCCAACCCGTGAAGCTAGCTGCTGGTCATGGAGGTGACGACTGAAACCATAGGGCATCAGGCTGACCCCCCAGAGAGGGAGTGGAGGCGTCAGGCTGACTCTGTGTCCGTGTCGGATAACCAGTCAGAAAGCAGTCTGTGTCAGACAACCAGTCAGAAAACAGTCAGTGTCAGAGAACCAGTAAGAAAGCAGTCTGCGTCAGATAAACAGTCAGAAAGCAGTCTGTGTCAGATAACCAGTCAGAAAACAGTCAGTGTCAGAAAACAGTCAGAAAGTAGTCAGTGTCAGATAACCAGTCAGAAAGCAGTCAGTGTTAGAGGACCAGTAAGAAAGCAGTCTGCGTCAGATAAACAGTCAGTAAGCAGTCTGCGTCAGATAAACAGTCAGTAAGCAGTCAGTGTCAGAGAACCAGTCAGTAAGCAGCATGCGTCAGATAAACAGTCAGTAAGCAGCCTGCGTCAGATAAACAGTCGGTAAGCAGTCAGTGTCAGAGAACCAGTCAGTAAGCAGCCTGCGTCAGATAAACAGTCAGCACCAGAGAACCAGTCAGTAAGCAGCCTGCGTCAGATAAACAGTCAGTAAGCAGCCTGCGTCAGATAAACAGTCAGTAAGCAGTCAGTGTCAGAGAACCAGTCAGTAAGCAGCATGCGTCAGATAAACAGTCAGTAAGCAGTCAGTGTCAGAGAACCAGTCAATAAGCAGCCTGCGTCAGATAAACAGTCAGTAAGCAGTCAGTGCCAGAGAACCAGTCAGCAAGCAGCCTGCGTCAGATAAACAGTTAGTAAGCAGCCTGCATCAGATAAACAGTCAGTAAGCAGTCAGTGTCAGAGAACCAGTCACTAAGCAGCCTGTGTCAGATAAACAGTCAGTAAGCAGTCAGTGCCAGAGAACCAGTCAGCAAGCAGCCTGCATCAGATAAACAGTCAGTAAGCAGCCTGCGTCAGAGAACCAGTCATTAAGCAGTCAGTGTCAGAGAACCAGTCAGTAAGCAGCATGTGTGATAAACAGTCAGTAAGCAGTCAGTGCCAGAGAACCAGTCAGCAAGCAGCCTGCATCAGATAAACAGTCAGTAAGCAGTCAGTGCCAGAGAACCAGTCAGCAAGCAGCCTGCATCAGATAAACAGTCAGTAAGCAGCATGCGTCAGATAAACAGTCAGTAAGCAGTCAGTGTCAGAGAACCAGTCAATAAGCAGCCTGCGTCAGATAAACAGTCAGTAAGCAGTCAGTGCCAGAGAACCAGTCAGCAAGCAGCCTGCATCAGATAAACAGTCAGTAAGCAGTCAGTGTCAGATAAACAGTCAGTAAGCAGTCAGTGTCAGAGAACCAGTCAGTAAGCAGCATGTGTGATAAACAGTCAGTAAGCAGTCAGTGTCAGAGAACCAGTCAGTAAGCAGCCTGCGTCAGATAAACAGTCAGTAAGCAGTCAGTGTCAGATAAACAGTCAGTAAGCAGCCTGTGTCAGACAAACAGTCAGTAAGCAGTCAGTTCCAGAGAACCAGTCAGCAAGCAGCCTGCGTCAGATAAACAGTCAGTAAGCAGTCAGTGTCAGAGAACCAGTCAGTAAGCAGCCTGCGTCAGATAAACAGTCAGTAAGCAGTCAGTGTCAGAGAACCAGTCAGCAAGCAGCCTGCGTCAGATAAACAGTTAGTAAGCAGCCTGCGTCAGATAAACAGTCAGTAAGCAGTCAGTGTCAGAGAACCAGTCAGTAAGCAGCCTGTGTCAGATAAACAGTCAGTAAGCAGCCTGCGTCAGAGAACCAGTCAGTAAGCAGCCTGCATCAGATAAACAGTCAGTAAGCAGTGTCAGATAAACAGTCAGTAAGCAGTCAGTGTCAGAGAATCAGTCAGTAAGCAGCATGCGTCAGATAAACAGTCAGTAAGCAGTCAGTGTCAGAGAACCAGTCAGCCTCCTGGCCCCCAAAGAACCCAACACCATGGGATGAAATGATGAAACATCAGTAGCCCTCACCTCTTTGGTCCCCGGGGCCGATCTTTCCTCTGTTCATGACTTGCAAAGGTCAAAGTTTCAGGAAAACAGCAGCTAACTTCTCTGCAGACTCCACACATTCTGGTCATAGGCTGTTTATGCCTATGACCAGAATGCCTGCGTCAGATAAACAGTCAGTAAGCAGTCAGTGCCAGAGAACCAGTCAGCAAGCAGCCTGCATCAGAGAACCAGTCAGTAAGCAGCCTGCGTCAGATAAACAGTCAGTAAGCAGTCAGTGTCAGAGAACCAGTCAGTAAGCAGCATGCGTCAGATAAACAGTAAGCAGTCAGTGTCAGAGAACCAGTCAGTAAGCAGCCTGCGTCAGATAAACAGTCAGTAAGCAGTCAGTGCCAGAGAACCAGTCAGCAAGCAGCCTGCATCAGATAAACAGTCAGTAAGCAGCATGCGTCAGATAAACAGTCAGTAAGCAGTCAGTGTCAGAGAACCAGTCAGTAAGCAGCCTGCGTCAGATAAACAGTCAGTAAACAGTCAGTGCCAGAGAACCAGTCAGCAAGCAGCCTGCGTCAGAGAACCAGTCAGTAAGCAGCCTGCGTCAGATAAACAGTCAGTAAGCAGTCAGTGTCAGAGAACCAGTCAGTAAGCAGCATGCGTCAGATAAACAGTCAGTAAGCAGTCAGTGTCAGAGAACCAGTCAGTAAGCAGCCTGCGTCAGATAAACAGTCAGTGCCAGAGAACCAGTCAGCAAGCAGCCTGTGTCAGATAAACAGTCAGTAAGAGGCCTGCGTCAGATAAACAGTCAGTAAGCAGTCAGTGTCAGAGAACCAGTCAGTAAGCAGCCTAAGTCAGATAAACAGTCAGTAAGCAGTCAGTGTCAGAGAACCAGTCAGTAAGCAGCCTGCGTCAGATAAACAGTCAGTAAGCAGCCTGCGTCAGATAAACAGTCGGTAAGCAGTCAGTGTCAGATAAACAGTCAGTAAGCAGCCTGCGTCAGATAAACAGTCAGTAAGCAGTCAGTGTCAGAGAACCAGTCAGCAAGCAGCCTGCGTCAGATAAACAGTCAGTAAGCAGCCTGCGTCAGATAAACAGTCGGTAAGCAGTCAGTGTCAGAGAACCAGTCAGTAAGCAGCCTGCGTCAGATAAACAGTCAGTAAGCAGTCAGTGTCAGAGAACCAGTCAGCAAGCAGCCTGCGTCAGATAAACAGTCAGTAAGCAGCCTGCGTCAGATAAACAGTCGGTAAGCAGTCAGTGTCAGATAAACAGTCAGTAAGCAGTCAGTGTCAGAGAACCAGTCAGTAAGCAGCCTGCGTCAGATAAACAGTCAGTAAGCAGTCAGTGTCAGAGAACCAGTCAGTAAGCAGCCTGCGTCAGATAAACAGTCAGTAAGTAGTCTCAATACCCTCTACTTATCAATATGCCTTATTTCATTCTTGAAGGCCTGATAAATGACTGATTCCATCCAAAGACTGAGTTTGACTCGCTGCTTTTCTCCATTATTCTAAACTGCATCATTTATCTCTACCAGTTCATCACAAAACCAGCTTCACCCAAAGTATTACAAAACAAAGTATTTCCATTATAAATTTTTATAAACACTTTTCTTTACAACCTGTTAAAGAAAAAAATGGAGAAAGAAAAAAAATATATATATAAAAAGGTAGAATATTATATATACACATATATATATAATTCTACCTTTGTTTCTCACCATTGCTCCATATGGTTGAAGCTCTGCACAAAATCTGTCTACATCAGTCATCTTGGTCTCAGTCACTTTGCTTGAGATTGTTCCTGACTTTTAAACTCACTAAATAAAGACGTAAACAATCTGCCTGTAATCACTTTCACATTTGATAAATCATCTCTCCAGTGGAAAGGATTTTATTTGGATATATCTTCCACACAAACACTTGCATGGTTTGGTCATTAGGTTATTATCTGCTTCTTTCATGGAGCAACATTTGCACACAAACTTTACTGAGGCCTTCTGCTGGATTGGACGGTCAAACTGCTTTACACCTTTTAACAGAAACGGCTCTGTGTGCAAAAAGGTTTGCACATGTTCTAATATGCAGAGATTTTGGGACGCTTCAGGTAAGGGTTGTCGGTGAGCGTTCACATTCAGCCATTTTAAGGGCTGGTTCGGTTTCCTTGGCCTATCCTGCCCAGCCTGAAAACAGATCATCGAAATGTGTCTTAGAAAGTCCTGCATTGCATCTCATTCAATGCCACTTATTGTAGAAAATGTGTGCAAATGTAGCAGATCAGCTCCTTAGTGCCTTTCATGTTAATTCAATTCAATTCAATTCAGTTTATTTATATATCGCCAAATTCACAACACATGTCATCTCAAGGCACTTTTTAGTTCACCAGATCATCCAGTCAGATTGATTCAACGTTTTCTATCTAAGGAAAACCAGCTGATTGCATCGACTCATTGACTCTTCAACAATCCCTCACACTAAGCATGCTTGTAGCGACAGTGGAGAGGAAAAACTCCCTTTGAACAGGAAGAAACCTCCAGCAGAACCAGGCTCAGTGTGAGCGGCCATCTGCTGAGGCCCACTGGGGTTCAAGGAGACAGAATTAGACATAGAAAAAGAAGCATAGATACAAAAGGCAACTGTCAACCAGCTCCACAGGCGGCCCCGTCCAGGAAACACACAGCCAGGCAGACGAGCTCCGAGCCAGCTCCCATGTCAGAGGACGAAGAGAGCACATCCAGTTAGTCACAGTCAGAGAAACAGGACCACACTGGTTATGTTTGGGTTTTCTTGTGTGTGCTGATAAAGTGTACCCATCCAGACTGGAGTGGTGAGTGTGGTTTTTGCAGAGTGAATATTGATTGTGTATATTTAAAGGAGAGGGGGTGTGCCCGGCGTTACAGTGTCAAGTCCTGTGTTTGTGCTACAACAGGCCAGGGAGGGAAAAAGAGCTGTCTGTCGGTGGAAGTGTGCCCCCATGTGATGGATGCCAGAAACTAAAGTTTGACACAGGATCAAAAAATGTTGTTCGACAAAGAATTCAGCTAATTTTTCTGTTTCACAATCTAGTGATATTAGCTCACTAGGCTCTACATGGTTGCTTTTTCTTTTCCTTCAGTTTTGTGTCAAAAGTCTGATTCACATGATTTTAATGTTCTACAGAGAATTACTTTGAAGTTGATCATCCCTCTGCTGGGAAATGCCCTGAAGTTTTCCTTTATTTGTTGTCTTTAATGAAAGTGTTGAAAAGGATGTGAAAATCTCCTTTGAACAGTGAATGAAAACATGAAGGAGTTTCCTCACCAGCAAACACCTTTCTGTTGAATTTCCCTTTAACTGAACCTGATAATAAGAGCTGCAGTAGATGGCCCAAACAAACAAACACCTTCACCTCTGCTTCAGGAAAAATTAAATGATGGGTACATTTCACAGCTCTTGACACACTTGTCTCCCTATCTTTGCGGGGCCTTTCCATTACCTTCCAATAATGTCTACAGCGTAACTGTGACCCCTGACCCTAACCGTTACAGGTTCAAAGCTTACCAAACCCCAACCTAAACTCTGTGCACACCTTAGTCCTAAACGTCACCCAAAAACAGAAGTTACCAGTGTGGGGTCCAGGCATGGGGCCCCACAAGCAGCAGTCGGTCCTCACAACGTGACATTTTGCCTGAAAATCGGCCCGGCAATGAATTAAAAACCAGATTTGGTAGAAAGTGGAGGTTAGCATCGTTTTTCTTGAATTGCTCTGAAACACTTTCATTTTACAGAGCAAAAAAGGAACTTTGATTGAATGCATTAATAACAATGTTACTAAAAGGAGCTAATAAACATTTTCTCTCCCTTCCAACTTTAGGTTTGAGGATGATGTTATTCCTAAAATACAATAACAAACAGTCAGAGGTTGTCCAAACTAGTCTCAGTAGAAACAACAAGGAAGTTAGACTACTGCAACCAAGGCATTACAAGCAGGCAGTTCAGTAGAATCCTTCTGAACTTATTTTCCTGTTGGAGTAGAAAATGACAGAACCAGGTGTGAAAGGAGCCTCACTCAGTTTTCTCCTCACCACTACGGCAGAGTCTGCATTATAGCAGCATTCACACCAATCCCTGCATCCATCTGCCAGTCCAGTCTTCCCTCACCTGTGAAAGCGGACTTCTCCATCAGAGGCAGGAACTTTTCTCCAACCTGAAGGAGGCAAGCCTCCTTTTTCCAATAAAGAGGCATGGCCTTGGACTTGGAGGAGCGGATTCTGCCCCAGTGCATGCCGTTGGTCATGGTTAGAAGGAGCTGGCATCATCTGCAAAAAGCAGGGACAACATTCACTGGACCCCAAAATCAGCGCCCCTCCGACCCTTGGCTGCATGTGGAAATCCTGTCCATAATGGTTATGAACAGGACTTATCTGCTCTGTTGGAGTCCAACATGCAGCGGGAACAGGTCTGACCTAATTCAGTCTGCTTGTACAGAGACCGGGTGGCCACCCTGAGAGTCAAATGGCTACTCCAGGTCCACCGGTTGGGCAAACTCCCAAGCCCCCTTGATCCTGCAGAGAGCGTAGAGCTGGTCCACTGTTCCACATCCGGGACGGAAGCCTCTCTGCTCCTCCTAAAGCCATGGTTGGACAGTCAGCTGGACTCTCCTCTCCAGCACCATGGCTTAGACCTTTCTGGGAAGGCTGAGTGCTTCTGCTGTAGTTTGAACACACTCTCTGGTTCCTCTTCATACAGGGAATCACCACCCTAGTTAGCCCGTCCTGGGCACTGTCCCATCTGGGTGCAAAGGTTTGTTGGAGAACGTGTGAATAAACAGCCACAGTGATGTCATAGAAATACAGGGACACAGGTCAGGACACAGGTCAGGACACAGGTCAGGGACAAAGCTGGGGGAACGTTTAAAGCAGCTTTTAGTTTTGTCCCAAAGTTACTTAATTTGGTTTGTATTCAAACCTTGATTTAGTTCACCATTTAGTTTTGAGACATCCTTCTTTTTGGTGTAGATTGGTTTAGATTCTTAATTGTCTTATTCTCATGTCACCAACCATCTTCCCACCGGTTGCAGCACATTCAGTTTCTCCCAGTCTTTGCCAGATCTTCCGGTTTCCCGGTCAGACAGCTGCTCCGTTCTTCAGCTTGGTCTTTGTTTTTCGTTCGAAACCAAAAATGAAAAAACAAAACTCATTAGAATTTGGTTTTTCATTCATCGAACCAAAATGAGAAAATAACAAACTATTATCTCATTTTTAATTTTTTTTGCACTAAACGAGAATGAAAAAAAAACAACAAGCGTTTCTTCCATGATCATATTTTAATAAGTTGCTTGACTCATAATCGTCTGCTTAATAAAATATAACAGTAAACTCAGTCTTTTCTCTCATTCTATTCCCAAATCTTTGCCACATGCAGAATAAAGATGATTTTTCATCCTGACAGAGAAACTGTCATTAGATAAACTACTGAGGAAAACATCAGTTCTGACTCACAACAGGCAGCTAATATCAGGGTTGAACAGACATTATCGATGAAAATAATCCGTGCAAGAAACGTTTCCCGGTTCAAACAACTGGGCCCATTAAAAATAAAAAGTAAAAAATTCAAGCTCGTTACCAACTTTTTCCATTTTTGAATAGCAAAAAAAAAAAAAGTTGTCGGAAAAAGACAATTCTAACGAGTTTGTGTTTTTTTTAGTTTTGTTATTTAAGACGCGGCGTGTTGCTCGACTTCCTGAAGGTTCAGTTTGGTTTCAACCAAGCCGTCTGCTTCCTGTAACCAACACAGCAGGTACAGGTTGCAGGTAATATACGAAGCTTTGAAATACTTAAGCAGGAGAAATTAGAAAGTGATAGAAATTAAAATTATTTTATGTTTAAGAGCATTTTCTTTTTTAGAAAACTGAATGAAAACCATTTTTCATTGTTTTAACCGTTTAATTCACTGCAGATCTTTTTATCTCAACAGGCTGAAACTGAAGATGGTAAAGAAACAGAAAGACATATTATATTAACTAACTCATAGTTAGTTAAAAACTGTGAAAAACATGATTAAAATAAAGATGGCAGATTATCTAGTGGCGGTCTTTAATCTGGGACTTGATAATCCCAGCCTGTATTTTCCTCTTAGAAGCGGAGCAGAACAGCAATCGTCTGTTTGGATCAGGAGGTTTCTTTCAGGATTAGCTGACAGCCCTTTAAGTTCCCATCTTTGCTTTCCTTCGTCCAAGAGGATTTTCTGTCCTCTCGTTGGAGTCGTCCAATAAAACCAGAAGAGTTGGGATTTTAGCCCCTGAGGAAACTGGCTCAGCCAGCAGGGTCACATCTAAAATAAGCAAACTAACTCCCAAGGATTGAGATATTGTGTGTTTATCTTTTGTTATAAAAACACAAATCAGCCTTTTTTCTTTTGCTGTTTTTATCAGATGGACATAATGAGCTGCTGTGTGAATAGTTTGCTAAGAAGGCCTGATGATCAGAGGCGGCTCTTATCATCCACAGAAAACTTCAAGCTGAACAACAACAAACACTGCGCCCCAGGATCCGACTTCTTTAATCGGCCTTACTGCCATCCGCTCCCGACGATGAAGCTGTGTTTGTATTTCAGACACTGAAATGCCAACATTATCAAACCATTATGCTTCAAATTCAGCCTGGGTCCTTTTATCTGTCTCTCTAACAGAGTAATGCTGCGGGGAATCAAGAAACGTTCCATAGATTGAACTCTTTGATCTGCCTGCGATGTTAGTCACTGCTTGTGTTTAAACGTGGGTGAGGAAGCCGATGTGGGACCCCATTAGCTAAGGTGGGTGCTTTGCTGCCTCCTGTTTCTCTTTTAGAAGATGAAAAGGTCAGAAGGCTTCTGTTTAGACAGTTTGCAGAGTCAAAGCATGTCTGATTGCGCCTGGTTGAGCATTATAGAGTTGAAAGTCGGGTCTCTTTGTGGAACACCAACTTCTTTTAAGCTAAAGTCAAACAGTGTGAAGGCTCAGAACAGAGGACCTGGTATTCAGACGGTATGATACCTCAAAAGGTGTTTATTAAAAGAAACGACAGGTTTGCAGGGAACAGCCTGGACATCTAAGGCAGGAAGCTCTGCAGGAAGAAAACAGTTAGTCTGGCAGACAAAGATTATGAACAAGAGTCACAAGTGTGAGGGATTGCTGAAGAGTCAATGAGTCGATGCAATCAGCTGGTTTTCCTCAGATAGAAAACTTTGAATCAATCTGACTGGATGATCTGGTTGATCTGGATATATAAATTAACCTGAGATGACATGATGTGAATTGGAGCTATAGAAATAAACATTCAGTTTATTTCTATAGTGCCAGGGTCCCCATGAACACCAGGGTCCCCATGAAGACCAGGGTCCTCATGAAGACCAGGGTCCCCCAGGGTCCCCATGAAGACCAGGATCCCCATAAAGACCAGGGTCCCCATGAAGACCAGGGTCCCCATAAAGACCATGGTCCCCATGAGGACCAGGATCCCCATGAAGACCAGGGTCCCCATGAAGACCAGGGTCCTCATGAAGACCAGGGTCCCCCAGGGTCCCCATGAAGACTAGGATCCCCATGAAGACCAGGGTCCCCATGAAGACTAGGATCTCCATAAAGACCATGGTCCCCATGAGGACCAGGATCCCCATGAAGACCAGGGTCCCCATGAAGACCAGGGTCCCCCAGGGTCCCCATGAAGACTAGGATCCCCATGAAGACCATGGTCCCCATGAAGACTAGGATCCCCATAAAGACCATGGTCCCCATGAGGACCAGGATCCCCATGAAGACCAGGGTCCCCTAGGGTCCCCATGAAGACTAGGATCCCCATAAAGACCAGGGTCCCCATGAAGACTAGGATCCCCATAAAGACCATGGTCCCCATGAGGACCAGGATCCCCATGAAGACCAGGGTCCCCTAGGGTCCCCATGAAGACTAGGATCCCCATAAAGACCAGGGTCCCCATGAAGACTAGGATCCCCATGAAGACCAGGGTCCCCATGAAGACTAGGATCCCCATAAAGACCATGGTCCCCATGAAGACCAGGGTCCCCATGAAGACCAGGGTCCCCCAGGGTCCCCATGAAGACTAGGATCCCCATGAAGACCAGGGTCCCCATGAAGACTAGGATCCCCATAAAGACCATGGTCCCCATGAGGACCAGGATCCCCATGAAGACCAGGGTCCCCTAGGGTCCCCATGAAGACTAGGATCCCCATAAAGACCAGGGTCCCCATGAAGACCAGGATCCCCATAAAGACCATGGTCCCCATGAAGACCAGGGTCCCCATGAAGACCAGGGTCCCCATGAAGACTAGGATCCCCATAAAGACCATGGTCCCCATGAAGACCAGGGTCCCCATAAAGACCAGGGTCCACGGTCACCCTGGTCAGCAGCCACTCCCTGATGTTCTCAATAAGTTTAATTCAAGGCCAAAGACTGTTGAAAACTGCACTAGTATTGTGTAATAATGTGTGTTGTTGATTGTTTGTTGTACAGTGTCCATTGGTGTCCTTAAAGGCACTTTGAATAAAATGTATTATTATGTAATATTATTATTATTACACTTACTAACACAGTTTAAATACATCTCAGTTTAAACAAAAGAGAAATTATGCTAATAAATCAAACAAATTTTAGAAATGGAGGATGGGCCAATGCAGATACAAGAAAAAAAACATAGAATATCAAACCAGAATATTGTTCTTCCTCTAGAATAGACCGCTCCATATGTCTGTCCATCTGTCCCTCCATCATCTCTCCAGGCATTATATGAATTCCTTTAGTGTCCAAGCATGGGTGCAATTTGGAGGTGTTTGTCCTTCTCCCCAACTGTCAGCCCGATGGAAGCAATAAGAACAGTGCATAACGGTACCATTGTTTCAGAGGTGGAGAGACTTCAATCACTGTTTATTCAAACACTGATGCGTGGAGATAGCGTCTCAGGTCATGCTTGACGCTGTAAAAAGGTACTAATGTGTTTAAATGATGGATGAAGAAAAGTGGAGCCAGTATGCTGAGCGCTTGGTAAAGACCTGAAACCTTTAAAATGATCAAACAAACACATCCGTTGTTACTGATTAATAAATCTGGCAGGATTAGGACAAAGTCTCTCAGGGGCGTAAACAAATATTCAACTCAGTTCCTGGTGCAGCGTTGCAATACTGAATGATTATGTGTCGCGTGTCTACAATATTCAGCGGTTATACTTCCTAGATGCTATTTGGATTATTTGGCAGGATCTTTGTTTCTGGGCTAATGAGATTTCTTCAAAGAGCTTGAAGTAAAGCTTAATGTTGCCTTAAAACCAAGAAGGAGGAAGAGGTCAGATCGGATGGTGTGTAGAACAATTAAACTGATAGAAATCAACTCTATCTGTTAATGTAGAAAAAGCTTATCCTTCTTCACTGAAATGTCTCCATTTAAACTGTTCACCTCTGTTTGCACAGTAAGGACAGACAAAGCAGCCTCAGAGTAATCTTTAATTGACCCACTGCGTAGCTGTAATTAGGGCTTTCCGTCTTTGGTCTGACCCAGCAAGGAAACTTAGCCAACTCAAGCACACGCTAAGTACATTTTGCTGTAGCATCAGCATTAATATGTTAATTTTAAGTAAAAATGTCGAGTGAACGAGGGCAATAAATGTGTTATTACCTTAAACTCTTGCTGTTCCTGCTTTTTCCCAGTCACCTTATTTTGGCACAGCGTGACTACATCATTTCATAACATCATTTCTTATTTTCTGACGCTCAAGTTTGCAGGATTTCTTTAGTTTTCTAAAATGAAGAACACTGAGTTCCCGTCCTCTTATTTCTCTCTGTTAGCTTAACTGTTTTTTCCTTCATTCCTCGCGCCTGTCCTCCATCTATTATCACCAGCTGAGGAAAACAGAGGAGTCCTTTGGTGCAGAGCCCGAGCAAACAGTTCCCCTTCCTTACTGTTCTCTCCTCCCCTGGCAGCTGCCCATAACTAAACATATCGTAACACTACAAACACACACACAGGCGCTCTCCAACTCCACCCCACCAACTCTGACTGTCCACTGTAGCCGTTTGCTTGGCAGACATGCTCAGCTATAATTGCAGTACGAACCAGCCTGCAGCTGTGGATCCCTCCAGAGGTTCAACTGCAGCCAAGCAAAAACACCAACAAACTGAACAGGCTGAAAATAAATATACACCATGAGAGCTTTACATGCCCTCTGTCCTCCAAACAGTGAGACAAGCATTTAGAAACCAGCATTTACACGTTCATCAGGAATAAGGAAACCATTTTCAGACAAAAACTAGGAGAAAGATCATTTTATGTCTTAATAAACCAAGATTCATATTCTTCCACCTGATAGCGCTCAAACTCGTCCTCTTCTGCTTTATTCCAGACCGTGTCACAGCGGTCTCAGAAAAAAATTTATAGAATTCAACTTTATTGTGATTACACTATGACAAGTACAAAGCATCGAAATGTAGTTTGCATCTATCCAGAAGATTTATACAGGATATAAATATTTATTTAGTTGCACACAGATTGATAGACTATAAATGGTAAATATTAACAGAGAGGGAGGCTAAATACAGATTATGCAGAAAAGTTAGGGTGGTATATATGGATTATATATACAATCACCGGCCACTTAATTAGATACCCCATGCTAGTAACGGATTGGACCCCCTTTTGCCTTCAGAACTGTCTCAATTCTTCGTGGCATAGATTCAGTCCTGCTAGTTGTCTCTGGGCATGCAGGAGTAAGTCCAAAGCTGATTGGTCAACACTAGAGTTTCATTCACTTTAAGCTACAGTCTAAGATGAAGGCCTTAAAATCTCCATCTAAGGCTGGGAACCGTGTAACCATGAGAATACCTGCTGAAAATAGAAGTAGAACTATGCTGAATAACTTTATACACAGTTGTGGAAAATCCTAAAAATGTGATTTATGTTCAGGCCCTGACAGCCCAGCAGAAAGGCATCCTGGCAGTTTTTATGGACAGATTGTTGCTCCCACTGCGTGTTCCGGTCCCTCATCCCTGCCTGGTGGTCAGTGGCTAAGGTTTCCTTCACACTGCAGAGATTGATGCTGGATTCTGATGTTTTGCTGCAATCTATTGTTTTCTGCTTGGTGATTCAAACTAGATGGAGCCTCCATCAGACTGAACGCCTCACAGGCCCAAACAAGAACCTGCATGTGCAGAAAGAAGGTGTAGACGTCACACGGCATAGCAGTGTTTCTGGAAGTCGGTTTAAAGGTTTAAACCATAACGAGTAGAACTTCCCCATCCAGTAGACGTTTAAGTTTATTTCATAACTTAATGTCAGATTTTTCTGCTGCAATGAAGATGAATTTGATTTCATATTTAAAATTTAGTTGCCAATAATTGTGTCCATTAATGGACATATTAAAACAGTGTCTATAGAAATACAGATCTTATTCTTTCTTAACATTTATATCCAATACACATTCAGTACCTTAATGTTCCTGTCAAATCAATATTTTTTAACCAAAAATATTCAGAAACTGGATAACAAACAGCTAAAATATATACCTTATAAAATGCTGAATATTTTTGATCTCTACTCAAATCTAGAAATAGTTTCCCAGATGTCCAAACCAATAAAGAGCCGTTCTACTGTAATCAGAGCCGGGCCTTCACAATGGATGGACCCTGTAGACGTCGGCATGGAGATCTGTCATGTGAAACCATGCAGACCGCAGCTGCTGCTGGATGAAAGCAAACGCCTATACACACAATCTATATGAAACATTGCTAACCTGTTCTTTAACATTGTGTCGGTGGGCGTGAGGCAACCGCGCAGCTCGCCTGCTGTTGCCTGGAAAAGCCGCAGGAAATTGATCTGCGCCACCAAACAAAAGGATGAAAGCAGGGGGGGAGCATCCAGCAGCGGGTTAATGCCTGGTGTGTGTCGGTCTGTCTGGGGGAGGCATTGTTAGAAAGGACGGCCTGTTGGGTCGTGTGCTTAGCTCCATTTGGGAGGTAATGGATGGAGGTAAAAGTCTTAGTACATCGAAACAGCAGTGAGAGCTGTCTTCTCTGCCGGTGGAAATGTCTTCGTTTTTATGGCTTCTTTATCCTCATACCTCTAATAATGAGACACAAACTACCAACAATAAGATTTAACTTTACTGATCTCACATTGGAGAAAGTCACCTCTGTATTTAACCCATTCCCTTGGGGAGCAGTGGGCTGCCATAGTGCGGCGCCCTGGGAGCAGTGTGGGGATAAGGGTCTGGCTCAGGGACCCAGAGTGGCAGTGGGGGTTGAACTAAGGACCTCTAGTTTCTAAAATCTATCCCCTAACCACTAGGCAACCATAAACATTAGCTTTCATTTTTCACCACAGTCCCAATGGTTGCTTTGCTGTTTTTGTTTTTCAGGAAAAACTTGAAGACTTTTTAGGCATAAAAGACGCATAAAAAGTTTTTTTGCTTAAATTGAAAGTTAGATTTATCAAACAACTACGCTGCAACTTATAATCAGTTCAAATCAGAGATTGGAAACAATTTATCTCCCAAAAAATGCTGTAGTTGACCAATAACCCATTTTAAATGAATTTATAATAGATTAAATGTAAAGAATAGATCTGATGTTTTTGGTCTCAGCCTGGAGGATGCAGCCTTCTCCTGCTCTAACAGGAACTGCTCTCCATCATTGGTGCTTAAACAATGACCTGTGTTTAGATATCAGTCAGATATCCTTCCAGCACATGGGAGTTTGGCAAAGAGTCAAATAGAAGTTATTGTATTTTACAGCATATAAAGAATCCCCAATAAAGCATACAACCAACTTTCTCTTGTCTATAGATAGAAAAGAAACGTATTTGTGTTATGAGGCTTCAACAATCCACCGACTGATTACTAATAGGTGGATTTTGACTTAAAGGTGCAGTAGGAAATATTTTCTGATTCATTTTTACCATGTGGCTTAAAGATCTCCCTTCAGCCGCTTACCAAGCAGTGAAATAGAAGGTCTGGAAGTGAAACTAAAATAAATGGCGCCCGCTACAGCGAGAAATCAATGAATAACCCCAACCAATCACAAAATACGCTCCGTTGTACACGATTGGTTCCTGACACGTCAATCATGGTCGTCTGCTTGTCCCTCCCCCGTGTGCACGTACCCTGACACATGAACGAATCGACCCCCCACTGCTCGTGCAGGACGCCGTGGCTGGAAGCTAGCCGCCGTTATGCTACGTTCACACCTAAAGCAGCAGGAGCAGCAGAAGTTAATTAACTGTTTCAGATCACAGCGCTCTGCATCATCAGTGCTGCTTGTCTCCCTGCCAGCAGCTGCCTCGGCTGCGCAGACGTGCTGCAGACTGCATGCGCATTCATGTGTTTTAAAGGTGTGTGTTCAAAAATATAGTTTGCTGGAACCGGTTTGCTTCTGCACCTTTAAGCCTTTACTCCTGCAAGGATGGTTTTCTACTTGCAGTTTTGGCATTAAAGTGTTTTTCTGTCAAATAAAAAACAATGGAAAAAGAAAAACATTTTAATATTAAAAAACTGTGTATATTCTATTGTGATTAAAGAAATATAAAAGACAACTGTGAATTGAATGGGCATTAATCTTTGTTAAAATTTTTGTCAATTCAATTCAATTCAGTTTATTTATATAGCGCCAAATTCACAACACATGTCATCTCAAGGCACTTTACAGTTCAACCAGATCATACAGTCAAATTGATACAAAGTTTTCTATCTAAGGAAAACCAGTTGATTGCATTGACTCATTGACTCAAATACAATCCCTCACACTAAGCATGCTTGTAGCGACAGTGGAGAGGAAAAACTCCCTTTTAACAGGAAGAAACCTCCAGCAGAACCAGGCTCAGTGTGAGCGGCCATCTGCTGAGGCCCACTGGGGTTCAAGGAGACAGAAGCAGAGATACAAAAAGCAGCTGTAAAAGGCGGCCCCGTCCAGGAAACACACAGCCAGGCAGACGAGCTCCAAGGCAGCTCCCATGCCAGAGGATGAAGAGAGCACATCCACCCAGCCACGGCCAGAGAAACAGGACCACACCTGAAGACAGGCCGATCTCCAACATCTACAAACAAGGGTGTTGATGGAAGCAGCACAGCTGATGTTTCTTTCCTTGATGACGTCACCGCCAAACAGGAACAGACGAGGCAAAGCTACTCTGAGGAAAAGCAGAGAGAGCAGAACGTTAGAGATTGAACAAACAGATTCTGCAGAATAGGAGAACAGAGAGAGAATGAAGCAGAAAGATGAATTGGGGGTCCCTATGTCCTCCAGCAGTCTAAGCCTATAGCAGCATAACTTTAAAGACAGCTCAGGATAACCTGAGCCACCCTAACTATAAGCTTTATCAAAAAGGAAAGTTTTAAGCCTAGTCTTAAAAGTAGACAGAGTGTCTGCCTCACGGACTAAAACTGGTAGTTGGTTCCACAGGAGAGGAGCCTGAGAACTAAAAGATCTGCCTCCCATTCTACTTTTAGAAATTCTAGGAACCACTAGTAAACCTGCAGATTGAGAGCGAAGTGCTCTGTTAGGAACATAAGGAACAATCAGATCTCTGATATCAGATGGAGCTTGGCCATTTAAGGCTTTATATGTGAGAAGGAGGATTTTAAATTCAATTCTGGATTTAACAGGAAGCCAATGAAGAGAAGCCAGGATAGGAGAGATATGATCTCTCTTTTTCATTTTCATCAGAACTCTGGCTGCAGCATTTTGGATCAGCTGAAGGCTTTTAACTACAGTTTGTGGACTTCCTGATAGTAAAGAATTACAATAGTCCAGCCTTGAAGTAACAAATGCATGGACTAGTTTCTCAGCATCACCCCTGGACAGGAGATTGCTCATTTTTGCAATATTCCTCAGATGAAAGAAGGAAATTCTAGAAACCTCTTTGATCTGGGATTTAAATGACAGGTCCTGATCAAAAATCAAGATTTTTTACTTTATTATCTGAAATCAGTTTAATCCCATCCAAATGAAGTGACTGGCTAATCAGCTTCTTTTTCAGAGACTCTGGTCCAAAGACTATAACTTCTGTTTTGTCTGCATTCAGAAGCAGAAAGTTAAGAGTCATCCAGGTTTTTATGTCTTCAGACATGCCTGTAATCTATGTAATGGGTTAGCTTCATCTGGATTATAGACAGATATAGCTGGGTATCATCAGCATAACAGTGGAAATTAATCCCATGCTGTCTAATAACTCTACCAATTGGGAGCATGTATAAAGTAAAGAGAATTGGTCCTAGCACTGATCCCTGTGGTACTCCACAGGTAACCTTTGAGCGTGTTGAAGATCTACCATTAACATAAACAAACTGAATTCGATCAGATAGATCAGATTTAAACCAGTCTAGTGCTGTTCCTTTAATTCCAACAAAATATTCAAGTCTTTCTAAAAGAATATTATGGTCAACTGTATCAAATGCAGCACTAAGATCCAACAGGACGAGCACAGATACAAGTCCATTATCTGAGGCCATGAGAATATCATTAGTGACTTTCACCAGAGCTGTTTCAGTGCTATGATGAGCTCTAAAGCCAGACTGAAACTCTTCAAAAAGTTCATTATGGTGTAAGTGGTCGCAAACTTGTTTGGCAACTACTTTCTCAAGAATTTTGGATAAGAAAGGAAGATTGGATATAGGTCTATAATTGACCAAGTCATCTGGGTCAAGAGACGGTTTCTTAAGCAGAGGTTTAATTACAGCAACCTTAAAAGCTTTAGGTACATATCCCTGTAACAGAGATAGATTAATCACATCTAAAATGGAGGAGGAGATCAAAGGGAATACCTCCTTGTCAAAAATTGAGCAGAATTGACTCAGAAAGGGATGTTCAGAAACAGTAATGTTTACAAACCAGAACATTTCTGGTTGACGGCTGATTGCAAAAACAGCATAAAAACGGAAAGGGCTGCCATAGAGGAGGCTGTCGCCCAAACAGGTTCTGTTCATCTTTATTACACAGATGTGGTAAATAGCTTCACTGATACATGAAATTATATGTTATGGACAAACTGTTTGTTAAAGCAAATTTCTAATCAAGCAAACTCACATGTCAGCAACTCCCTGCATTTAGGCATGCAGACAGGATGAATGCGATCTGCTGCAGTTCAAACGGAGCTTCAGAAAAGGGGAGAAAGGGGATTTAAGGGACCTTGAATGTTGCATGGTTGGTGCCTGACTGGCTGCTCTGAGGATTTCAGATGCTGCTGATCTGATGGGATTTTCACCTCTCACTCACTTTTCTTTGACAAAGGAAAAGACTTTTGAAAATGTCTTCATAAAAACTCAGCAAAAGTCAGACTGCGTCCGATTTCAGATAGTTTTCTGGTAAATATATAACGTGGAATAAATGTGTCACTACAGATTTTAGGGTTGGAACAGATCAATCAGGTCATGACGTCCTCCACTGGCTAACCCTAACCTCTGCAGAGCCGCACCATCCGAGGAATTTGACCTTCTTCCTCTGACTCTGCTTCATCTCCCTCTGATAGTGACTAAAATATATATGTGGAAGCATCCAGTTGTTCACCACAGTCAGCTGCTCTAACAGCCATCAGTCCTTTTTCAGGTCAGAAGTGTCAGTTTATTTATATATTTCCAATTCACATCATGTCATCTCAGGTCCCTTTATAGATCCAGATCAACCAGATCATCCAGTCAGATTGATTCAAAGTTTTCTATCTAAGGAAAACCAGCTGATTGCATCGACTCATTGACTCTTCAGCAATCCCTCACACTAAGCATGCTTGTAGCGACAGTGGAGAGGAAAAACTCCCTTTGAACAGGAAGAAACCTCCAGCAGAACCAGGCTCAGTGTGAGCGGCCATCTGCTGAGGCCCACTGGGGTTCAAGGAGACGGAAGCAGACATAGAAAAAGAAGCAGATCTAGAAGTTCTTTTTTATGGAAATTTTAACCCTTTTTCTCAACAGCTTCTCGTTTCTGGGGCATGACATTAATTCAGAGTATTTTATCAGCGCTTTTTTCCATAACTATACAGTATATGTATTTATAAGAGGAAAAAATGTGACAAACACTTTATATCATGTCAGATCCATTATATATATATATATATATATATATATATATATATATATATATATATATATATATATATATATATATATATATATACATATATAGGGATCATCTCTATGACTGAATTGATTGAATTGATGATCCCTTCCAGATATCACCAAACCCCCCACCCCATCACAGAGGAACGAGGGACCTACCCGCTCCAGCCGGTGAACAATACCTCCTTAACGACCGACCCTTAACAATCATAGACAGGTTCAGGTATTACAGGCTAACGATGGAACTAAACGACCCATTCATCGGTTACCATTTGCATGTTTCCAGGCGATACCAGGCCTTGTCCATATAAGACTCAAACTCACTGCGGATCCAGACATTAGAATTTAGAAAGCTTCCTGGAGAGGTGGAGAAACGTCTTCAGACCTTGGAAACCAAGTCCAGTGGATATTTTTGAACTTTTACGGAATGACTATGACCTGGATGACTGAGAACCTTCATCAGCTGATTCCTGACAGCTCTGCCTCTGGTTCCCACTGGAACGGCCTGATTCCATGATGCAGTCGGGAAGTTTTTAGTTTAGTTCCACCTTCCTATGATGACATATGAAAAATATTTTTTTCAAGTCTATCATAATCAACATTTTTGGTTTAATAAGGTTATTTGTGGACTGAATTTTTCCTTATGTGTTCATACACATAAATATTTAAATATTCTTAATTCACTTTTCTTTCAGGCTCTATTTCGTCTGTTTTTCGCTTCCTTCCTTGAAGACTTTGAATCGCAGTCAACAGCCTGCAGTCAGCTTTAGATTGGAGCCTTGTTTGTTCTTGTAGAGCCTCGGGTGACACAGGTGTCCTTAATATCAAGTGAGCGCTTGTTTTTAACCGTTTGATGAATCACATCAGAAATTGGACTACTGCTGAGAGAAGCTCAAGAAACTTTGAACATTGAAAAAGTTTTTCTTCCACCTCCTTATGACAAAGTGACACTTATTTCTATAGATATGCCAACGTTTATTTCCTGTAATTTTTATCATTTTTGCTTCAATTTAATGAGAATCCAATATTTAGTGTTTCAGACAACCAGAATATGATCATGTATATTTATTGGAGAGAAAATGCGTAGCAGCAGAGATAAATACGTAGGACTATTAACGAACATCTATTTCACACAGAGGAATCTCATTCTGTAGCAAAGACAGTTCAGATGTCTTTGGTTTCACTTCTCTTATGTTTTCTTACCTGCTAAGAAAGAAAATGTTGCTTAGAGGTTCAAAGTTGTTCTTCTTAGGATTTTAGAGGCATTCCTGTTTCTCCCTGCTGGGAAGTTTGATGCAGAAGCTGATTTCACTTACCAGCAGGACTTGGCATGAATCCTGACTGCCAGAAGCACCAAAAGCCGGTTCACTAATCTCACCTGATTGGTGAGTCAGCTCACAACAGTCAACCTGAGATCCTCAGGGTTCTACGGGGTTTGATGCAGGGTGTCATGTTGGGATCAAGGTTTCTAACCCACATGCAGAACACACACGGACTCAGAAGAAAAGTTCAACAGTTTATTGAAAACACAGAGTAAATAAAGATTTGATGTCTGGGAAAAAGATCCAGGACTGGTCACAACTGGGTTTTCTGCAGAGAGGGACAGTTCGGTTAGCCGAGATTCAAATACTGTTGTTTGTAGAGTAATGCAGGTCTGTACCTGTTCAGTGGTTCTGGCCGAGCGGCAGAGGGAGGGAACCAGGAGGGTCCAGAGGCAGAAGGTAGGCAGTGGGCTAGGCAGAGGCAGGGCTTGACTTCAGACTTAGCAGTGTTCCGAGTTTCTTCCCAGTTCTCTTCTTGAGAGCGGGCAGGCAGGTTCTGACAGTTTGGTCTTCCAGGGTTCTTCTGAGATCAGACATGCTGGTTTCAGCTGAGAGACTCTTCCAGAGTACCAGGGTTCAGTCAGGTTCTTCCTAGGAAGCAGAGAGGACAAAACTGGTTAGGTTCAGGTTCAGGTTTTCAGGGGAGTCAGAGAATCAGACAGGCTGGTTGGCTCAGGCTTGCTAACCGTAACTGGCTTAACACTCTGGCTCTGGAGTGTTGCTCTGCCACTGCTTAAATGCTGGTCTCCTGATGAGCAAACGAGCCGCAGGTGTGGTAGTCAGCTTCAGCTCCAGGAGACCTAGGGCGCCCTCTGCTGGAGAAAGGTGGACAGACCTCCAGATCCCAACACAGGTTTCTTTAGGGCTGCATTAACATAGTGATTCGTGCAACCAAATCTGAAATGCATAGAGATTGATATATATTGATATTTTTTAGAAATATGATATTTCTGCTACTTTATGAGACATCATTTTAAATATTAATTAGTTGTTAACCATAATAATCTGTTATGATTCTGGCCTGTCTGCCTGCTCTGCTCTCCCTGTGAGCAATCATCTCCAGCTGCTGCCTGCTGCACTGCAGTGCAATCAGCAGAATGCCTCTCACCTGTGTTCAAGCAGTTATAAGACAGCCTGTGGCAGGCAGACAGGGCCAGATAATTGCAAACCTACTAGCAAGCATTATCCAGCACTTAAAGTTACCTGACCAAGTCTTTGCTTCACGGATTTTCCCTTTTTGCCTAGCCCTTTTTGGATTTCTCTGCCCTCTGGACAACGACCCTGTTTCTGCCTCTTGACTTCTGCCTCCTGCCAAGCTCCCTTTTCACTAAAGCCTGAGTCTAACTTCCTGGATCTATTCCTGTCTCTGTGCTCCAAGCCACCCAACTGTTGGCCACCCAACAACAGTTTTAAGGAGAAATCTGCTCTATTCATGCTGCTGAGAGGAGGACTCTTTTAAGGTTAGTGGTTTTGTTGGTTTCATGCTTTTCATTATTTGAACTCCTTCAAGCCACTAACCTAAATCTCCCTCCTTAGAAATCCCTGACCCACGGTGGATGTGCTCCTGATGTTCTAAGTTTTTAATAAACTGTTCAATTCCTTATTCTGTGTTCTGGCTGAAACTTTGGGTCTTCTGACTGGATCATTACAGAATTATCTGGCCAAAAAATGGACCCCTCGCCAGCACAGCAGTGGCGTAGCAGTGTGGATAATTCCATCGCTCGTCTTGATGCAGGAATGAATGAAATTATTTCCATGTTACGCACCTTGTCTCCTGTCTCTGTTCAGGCCCCACCACAGCCAGCTGCCATTAATCCCCATACCGTTTCTACCATGGTTAAGGAACCAAAGCTGACCCCTCCAGAATTATTTAAAGGAGACCCGGATCAGTGTCGAGCCTTTTTGACTCAGTGTGAGATACACTTTGAGTTGCAACCATCCTCCTTCCCTACTGAGCGCTCCAGAGTGGCATTCGTCATTTCACTATTGTCAGGTAAAGCTAAACAATGGGGCACAGCTGAATGGCAGAATAACTCTGTTTCCTGTTCTTCTTACTCTGAATTCTCTAAGGAGCTCATTAGAGTGTTCGATCCTGTTCTCCCTAACCGTGAGGCCGCCAGGAGGTTGTATTCCTTAAGGCAGGGGGAGAGGAGTGTGACCTCGTTTATCATCGATTTTCATGTGCTAGCTGCAGACAGCAGTTGGAATCAGGAGGCATTAATGGATGCCTTTATGGAAGGACTAAATGATAACATCAAGGATCAACTGGCTACCCAAGCGTATCCCAAGTCACTGAAGGAACTGGAGGATTTGGCTACTCAAATTGATCTCCGGCTCACTGAGAGGAGAAGAGAGAGACGACATAGGGAGGTTTTGTCTACCCCAGCCTCCCACTCAGGATCTCACCCCTGGCTGAGAAGCTCTCCTCCTGCTTCCCAAACATCCAATCCAGAGCCCATGCAATTGGGGAGAACTAAGGTTTCTCTGGAGGAGCGTTCTCGTCGCAAGCAACTAAACCTGTGTTTTTACTGTGGGGGACAGGGCCACGTTGCTGCCAAATGCCCGCTAAAAGGCCAGGCTCAGTAGAGGTGAGGGGTTCTCTACTGAGCCGTGGCTCTATGACTGTCTCCTCACTCTCCTTCCCTGCTAACATGTTGGTCTCCTCTGTTTCCCACCAGGTCTCAGTATTTATTGACTCAGGAGCAGATACTGAGTTTTTGGATAAATCCTTTGCCAAGAACCATGGCATCAAACTTCTATCCGCACCTTCTAACCAGACTGTCCTCGCTCTGGATGGACACCAAATAAACAGCTCAAATGAGGTCACTGAGAAGGTTAAGCTTACTTTGGGGGGAAATCATCTGGAGGAGATTACGTTTGTTGTTATCCACTCCCCCCAGTTACCCATTATTCTGGGAGCTTCATGGCTTAAGAAGCACAATCCCCACATTGACTGGCAAGCTAAGGAGATCCTGGGTTGGTCCAGGTCCTGTTCAGCCACCTGCTTATCGTCTGCTAATTTTTTGCCTCTTCCAGACTACGCCATGGAAGAGACTTACCCGGATTTATCCAAGGTTCCGTCAGAGTACCATGACCTCAAGGAGGTTTTTAACAAGTCTAGAGCCACAGCCCTCCCACCTCATAGACCTTATGACTGTGCCATCGAGCTTCTTCCAGGTACCTCACCCCCTAGGGGACGTCTTTACTCTCTATCTGTTCCTGAAAACCAAGCTATGAAGAAATATGTGGAGGACTCCCTAAAGGCTGGGATAATCCGAACTTCCTCCTCTCCTGCTGGGGCTGGATTCTTCTTTGTTGGTAAGAAGGATGGGTCCCTGAGACCATGTATCGATTACAGGGGGCTGAATGAAATCACTATTAAGAACCGGTACCCCCTCCCACTCATGAATTCTGCATTTGACCAGATTCAAGGAGCCCAGATTTTTACCAAGTTGGACCTACGCAATGCTTACCATTTGGTTCGCATCAGAGAGGGAGACGAGTGGAAGACTGCTTTTAACACCCCCACTGGCCATTATGAGTACCTGGTCATGCCTTTTGGGCTGACCAATGCCCCAGCAGTGTTTCAAGCCTTGGTGAATGACGTCCTGAGGGACATGGTGGGACAATTTGTTTTTGTATATCTAGATGACATCTTGATATACTCCCAGGATCTTGAGACCCACAAAAAGCATGTTCAGTCAGTCCTCCTGCGCCTACTCCAGAACCACCTTTTTGTCAAGGCAGAGAAGTGCGAGTTTCATACCACCTCTACTTCCTTCCTTGGTTTCATCATCTCTCCCAATAAGGTTATTGTGGATCCCTGCAAAGTTACGGCGGTTCTAGAATGGCCCACCCCTACTAATCGTAAACAACTACAAAGGTTCCTGGGGTTTGCTAATTTTTACCGCCGTTTTATCCGCAACTACAGTCAGGTTGCCGCCCCTCTTCATGCCATAACCTCATCTAAGGCTAAGTTTGTTTGGGGTAGTCAAGCAGAGGAGGCTTTCACCAAGCTCAAGACACTGTTCACCACTGCCCCAGTTCTCCGGTCCCCTGATACTGAGAGACAATTCATAGTGGAGGTTGACGCCTCTAGCACTGGGGTAGGTGCGGTCCTGAGCCAGAGGACCTCGGATGGTCGGATTCACCCTTGTGCTTTTTTTTCTAGGACATTGTCACAGGCTGAGCGTAACTATGATGTGGGGAATCAGGAACTCCTGGCAGTTAAATTAGCCCTTGAAGAATGGAGGCACTGGTTGGAAGGGTCAAAGGAACCGTTTCTGGTCTGGACTGACCATAGGAACCTGGAGTACTTGAAGTCTGCTAAGCGCCTTAACTCCAGGCAAGCCAGATGGGCCCTGTTCTTCGGACGATTTAACTTTGTCCTTTCTTTCAGACCCGGAATCAAAAACATGAAACCGGATGCCCTGTCCAGAATTCATGAACCTTCTGAGCTGATGACCAGTGGAGCTGGGGAGTTCATTCTCCCAGAGGCAGTCCGGTTGTCTGTTACTATGTTGGAACTAGAAGGAGAGGTCAGGGATGCCATAAAGGACTTTCCGGTTCCCTCTTCATGTCCTCCAGATCGACTGTTTGTCCCAGACCGCCTGGTCCCCAAGGTACTGGACATGTGCCACTGCTCCCGTCTTTTCTGTCACCCAGGAGTCAGTAAGACGATACAGGTGGTCCGCTCGCAGTTCTGGTGGCCATCCCTGACAAAGGATGTCAAGGAGTTTGTTGCTACCTGTCAAAGATGTTGCCAAGCTAAGCCTTCCCGCCGCCCACCCTCGGGGTTGCTGCGACCCCTTCCGATCCCATGCCGTCCCTGGTCTCACATCGCCATGGACTTTGTCACAGGTCTACCCCCCTCTAATGGTTTCACTGTCCTGTTGACTGTCATCGACAGGTTCTCCAAGATGGTTCATCTGGTGCCCCTCAAGGGACTACCATCTGCTAAGGAGATGGGGGTGGTCTTAGCTCGTGAGGTCTTCCGTCTTCACGGCCTGCCCAAGGACATTGTCTCGGATAGAGGACCACAGTTTGTTTCCAGGTTCTGGAGGGAGTTTTGCTCCATGCTGGGCATCTCTGTCAGTTTATCTTCTGGTTTCCACCCACAGACTGATGGACAGACGGAGAGGGCCAACCAAGAGATCGAAACCAAGCTTCGCATTCTCTGTGAGTCTGACCCAACCAAGTGGTCTCACAACTTGCCATTGGTGGAGCAGGCTATCAACGCTCTCCCGTCCTGTACCACTGGTCTTTCCCCCTTCTATGTTGTCTATGGTTTTCAGCCACCGACGTTCTCGATTCAAGAAAGGGAGGCCAAAGTCCCCTCTGCCTACGCCGCTGCCGTCAGGTGTCAACGTATATGGAGGAGGGCCAGGAGGTCCATGATCAGGATGTCTGGGGTTCAGTCCAGGTCTGCCAACCGCCATGGTCTACCCGCTCCCGACTACCAGGTGGGCCAGAAGGTCTGGTTGTCCTCTAAGGACCTTCCCCTGCGGGTAGAATGCCGTAAGTTGGCACCCCGCTTTATCGGCCCTTTCCCAATTGCCAAGGTTGTGAACCCAGTGGCTGTCCGTCTCCAGTTACCCCGGTCTATGCGGATTACACCCACATTCCATGTGTCCCGGGTGAAGCCCTATGTCCCACCTCGCTTTGGGTCCACCTCTGACCTCCCTCCTCCGCCCCGGTTTTTGGATGGTGACCCTATCTACACGGTCCGCCGTATCCTCCGATCCAGGAGGCGGGGACGGGGGGTCCAATATCTGGTGGACTGGGAAGGATATGGACCAGAGGAACGGACTTGGATTCCAGGCCGTTTTATCCTTGACCGGACTCTCATCAGGGACTTCCACCACCTCCACCCTGATCAGCCTGGTGGCCCGTCCGGAGCCGGACCTTGAGGAGGGGGTACTGTTATGATTCTGGCCTGTCTGCCTGCTCTGCTCTCCCTGTGAGCAATCATCTCCAGCTGCTGCCTGCTGCACTGCAGTGCAATCAGCAGAATGCCTCTCACCTGTGTTCAAGCAGTTATAAGACAGCCTGTGGCAGGCAGACAGGGCCAGATAATTGCAAACCTACTAGCAAGCATTATCCAGCACTTAAAGTTACCTGACCAAGTCTTTGCTTCACGGATTTTCCCTTTTTGCCTAGCCCTTTTTGGATTTCTCTGCCCTCTGGACAACGACCCTGTTTCTGCCTCTTGACTTCTGCCTCCTGCCAAGCTCCCTTTTCACTAAAGCCTGAGTCTAACTTCCTGGATCTATTCCTGTCTCTGTGCTCCAAGCCACCCAACTGTTGGCCACCCAACAACAGTTTTAAGGAGAAATCTGCTCTATTCATGCTGCTGAGAGGAGGACTCTTTTAAGGTTAGTGGTTTTGTTGGTTTCATGCTTTTCATTATTTGAACTCCTTCAAGCCACTAACCTAAATCTCCCTCCTTAGAAATCCCTGACCCACGGTGGATGTGCTCCTGATGTTCTAAGTTTTTAATAAACTGTTCAATTCCTTATTCTGTGTTCTGGCTGAAACTTTGGGTCTTCTGACTGGATCATTACATAATCACATTATTCCAGTAGTTTTTAGCTGTACTTTTTGTCAAAATTAGGTATGTTCCATTTTTTATTTTATGTCTCTGATATAGATCTGCATAATAAAAAGACACTTTTTATTATCAGGATGAGATGATATACATTGATGTTGTTAGTATAAGATTAGTGACATTCAAAGACTGTTGCAGTTATTTTGGCTTTAAAGTTCAATCTCTGAATGTTTCTTCTAAACCGGGTTAGTTTGGTTAATTATAGTCGCTCATTTTCTGTAATGGAAGTTTCTTCTGAAAAAAGGAATAAAATGGAAATGTGAGGACATTTTTATCCTAAAATGACTAACGAAACTTTCATATTGGGAATTTAATGTTGCAGAAAATCTAATGTGAAATAAAACTAAATGTTTAGCTTTGTTATTTTCCTATCCTGTATTCAACTCGTGCCTTAATTAAAACTTGTTTTTATAGTATTTTTAGCTGAAATTTGTGAGTAATGCAAACTGGTTTTCAGACGATTGTATGACTGATTTTAAACAGAACTACATTTAAGATTTACCTCCAAAATCAAAGAAAATGTAATCCACACTCTACAAACGTAGCCATAAAAACCAATATTAGCCAATAGTGATTTAGCGATCCTCAGTGTCATAGCAGTCCCACAGCTACCTGCCATCACTTTTATAGAAAATAAACATGAAAAGGATTTTATATCAAATAACAAAACTCGCTTTAAATGGTTAAATATTCACACCCGGGGACATTTTTCTCCTTAATGAGGCGTCAGTAATCTGCATCTGAAGCAAACTGTTTGACCCTAAAGGAGACACTTTAGCACAAGCAAACCAGGCTGACAGGCAGTACAACTTTTTAAGCTAACATTACGTCTGCCAACATTTTAAGAGAAAAAAGTGAAAAGCAGAGTTCAGAACTCAGAGCAGTTAAATGGATTCATTTATTTATTACTGTCAATCAGAATCAGTTATTTGATTCCATTAAACAGAACAAACATGCCGATTATTCCTACTTCAATATGAAAACCTTCATCCAGTTGCAGACACTAAGGAGATATTTTTGTTTATTTCTTGTTACCAAAAACCTGTTAGCAATTCAGACACAGAGCTTCCTTAAGCTTTAACATCAGGTTTCCTGCAGGTGAAATAAATAAATCAAGTTGCATTAATCATGCTTCTAATGCCCGTCACCAAGGAGCATAACTGATTTAGTTATTTTTTATTATAAATCCTAGCAAGCACTTTGCAACTGTTCCATGCTGAGTGCAGACAGCTGGAAAATCCCCAATTCAAGCATCACTCAAGTCGTAACTAATTGAAGCCTCCAGCCAGAAACCGCTCTGTTTGCTTTATGAGCCAAATTTAGCAAATTATTTTTAGCACTAGATTAAAAACAGGCGGTTAGAATCCGAAGCTTCTGCCACTTCTCTAATCTTAACACATCATGCTCATTTATTTAAAGGAAATACAGGTTTCTATCTTTCAATTTGGCCTGAAGCAGTTGATGATTTTTCCTCAAAGTGTCAGGCAGAGAGATTTTTTCCTTTGATTTTTTTCCAATGTCTTTAAAGTCCACATGTCAAAGCAACTTGTTGTTTTGGGGCAACCAGCGCAACATGAAACACAGTTGCCCCAGGCCTTTTCTGTCTGCGGAGGGCTCTGCTATGGCTCCAGTGGTCTGCACTTCGCTGGGGGGTCTTCAGTCATCATCCTCACTTTCATTTCCAGTCATCATGTGGTTTGCAGACCGAGCTGACGGTGCCAGTCTGTAGGAAACATAGACATAGGAAACATAGACATAGGTGTTCTTCTGTGTTTTTCTGTCATGGATAATCCAGCATTTAACTAAACATGGGATCACAGTTGGTCAGTCTTCCTCTTCTTTTCTGACCTGCTTATTGATTCACAAAGGAAGTGTGTTTTTCCTATTCAAGGCCAAATGCATAAGGTTCTTTACCCTCAAACAATATTTTAACTATAAGAAACATTAAAACACAGAACTGTCCAGAACCTGACACTTTGGTTCCTTGATGGCGTCTGGAAGCACTTCCTGCACAGCCAGGAAGCAAAGCAGGACGTTCCTAATGTTCTCTGTTTCAACTAGAGTTGATTGTCTGTTTCAAGCTAGCGAAGTAACGTTTCTACAAGATGTCCAGAAATTTCTGCATAGTAAGATTTTCTGGTCAGGATTAATTACTTTCAAATGAAGATAAAGTATTTAAAAAGTCATAGATACTGAGTAAAAATAACGGTTAACCGCAGCCAGAGGTTTACCAATATATCGACTATTTTGCAAACCAAACGGAAAAGCAAATAACTGAGGAACTTTAAGCGCAAATTACATGTGATATATTATTTAAAGCTGACACCTCCTAGTGTCTGAAAATATAAATAAAAATAATGTTTAGCCTAAACTGCATCAGTTCAAACATGACTGAAGGTTTTTTTTTTTTTTTTTTAAATAGGTCTTTTTTGAACAGCAGTAATAAAGTCCTGCTTGAGAAAAGGCCTGAGTCATGGATTAACATTTAATCTACATCATGTCAACCAAAACTGCAGAATGTGCCAGATTCTGCTATTTGACCCAAAGAATAATACTGAAGCATTTTGATGGTTACAAAAACATTTATGAAGCAAGTATTTATATATATATATATATATATATATATATATTTATTTATTATATTAAACAAAAATAAAACAAGTTCTAACTGTGAAACGTTTTATATAAAGTATAGATCATTTAGTGAATAACCACCGATCAGTGTGTCCTTGGCGCTTGTGAGACTTCGTCTGCAGTCCCTGAATAACATCGAGTCATAAAAAGATGGATGCTGACACTTTGTTCATGTTGGTAAGAAGACGATGAAGAAAAATATCCGGCAAACGTTTAAGGAAGGAAGTCTTTATTAGCAAGATGCTGAGCATTAGCTGTGACCATCTAATTTTTCTGATGTCTACAACCGGAAGTTATTGGCGATTTTCTCATCATGGAATATTTTTATTACTAATATGCTGGATTACCTTTAATCTGTGGAGCCTGATGGACGAATGCAGTATAAATAATTGAAGATTTGATTTATGAATCGGCTTCTGGACGCCTTCAAAGGGATGCTGTTGGTCATGTTTCTATTTTGACATGCTTCTATATCTGTGTTAATTGTGCTTTAATGTTCGATGTGTCGATAAAACGAACTCAGTGGTTGAATTGTGGAGAATCTAAGCTTTTCTAAGCTAATCTAAGCAAATTTAACTGTTTTAAGTTTTGTGTTTTCTGAGTTTTAAGTTGTAAACGCTTTAAAAACGGTCGCCAGTGACCGGGTGGATCTTATTTTAATAATTCACTTTTATTCTTATTTTATTTTTCCTGTTTTATTTGTGTTGCCTTTATGCCGTGTTCTTTTCTTTCCTCTCATATTAGAAGCATTTTAAATCGTTTTGCAAAGCTCAGACTTTCAGTACTAAATAATATACTTTATTTCAGTTGTTTGCAATTAATTTACACTGAGACCTAAAATGATGGCATCAAACAGGGACTTTAATTAATTTAAAACAGTGTTTTAATTTAATTGTTCTTTTAATTAATTAAAATGACCACAGGGTTTTATGAATTTAAAATAACTCTTAGAAATGTCATATTGTCTCAGTGAATGGCTTATTTAAAGACGTCTCTATTTGATTCTTTGAAATGAATTTAAATTCTTTGTATATGTGACCAAATGCATCATAGAAGTGAACGTCTGGACGAACGGCCGCTCCTGAGAGCTAAAAATAAGATTCCCGTTTCAATGTGGCAATAAAGCAATTAAAGGCCTGGTTTTCAGTAGACAGCCAAGGGAAAATTATAGACTTATAAAAGAGCACAATAAGGCTCTTTAAATGTGTGCCTAAACCGCCCACACAAGCCCCTCCCCCAGCACCCGTCTGCAAGGCTGGGCAGGAAAACAAAGAGTGGACCTGGAGCCGTGTTCCTGATATAATGACAAGGCCCAAGACATTAAGTGGGAGGCATTAGCTGACCATGAAGCGTTATACTGTCAAGGTCTGTCTATAATTAGCAGCTTCTGGCAGGTCAAAGTGGGGGGGGACGGAAGCGTACTGCTGTCTAATCAGCTTTACATCCCAGAGAAGCAGGAAGAAAGAGGCGTTCTGAGTCTATGGTGGACTTTAATGTAAGGCTGATGTAAAACGAATGACAGACGAAGGTTTGGTTCTAAGCAACCAGGAAGATTTACTGATTCTGAATCAGCCACAAAGAGTTAACCTCTTGCTGACCTTTAGCCACCTGAAGGCGCACCTTGCAGGATGCATGTTCACCGTAGAACTGCTCATTGGACTGAATGGTGAAAAATATGGAGGACAAGTGATTTAATTCAATTCAATTCAGTTTATTTCTATAACGCCAATTCACAACACGTCATCTAAAGGCACTTTACAGCCAAGTAAGCACCAAGTTACCTGTCTAACAGACGTGTAACAGCAGATTTTGATTGGCTGTACATCTTAAAGTTCCATAAACATCAGTCAAAGGATCCAGGATTGTTCTAGAACTTTACCTAATGCACCCCTCTGCCTCCTGTGGCTTCCATTGCACATCTCACTGCCTACTAACCTTCAGGTTAATGATGCACAGCCATCAGTTCATGTAAAAAAAAAAGATCTTAGTCATCAGATTAGGAGACGTTGTTCTGCAGTCCATGGCTGATGTCCAGCATTAACTTCTGCAGCAGGATTATTTACTGTTGCTCGTCTTTTGATCTCACAGGATCAGCCTTTACTTCCCATAAGCATCAGGATGGAGGCCTATGAACTGATCTCCACTTTACCATTATTAATTCCTTTGGCACATTTTTCAGAGGCTGACTATTAACATTAAGCTTCATTGTTGAAAATATGTATGCAAAAAACTGATCAATGACTATAGCTGCGATGAGGAGATTTCACTGCAACTGACATTTTTGAGATGAACCGATCTGACATGCAGTCCTTTCAGGTTAATATTAGACACGTCACCTCATATTCATATTCACCTCTGATGTCATCACCCTAAGCACAGGCTCCCCTCAGGGCTGCGTCCTGAGCCCCCTGCTGTACGGAAAACCGCTCAGTTCTAGTCCTCGACGAGTGCTGATGATACCCAGCTATATCTGTCTATAATCCAGATGAAGCTAACCCATTACATAGATTACAGGCATGTCTGAAGACATAAAAACCTGGATGACTCTTAACTTTCTGCTTCTGAATGCAGACAAATCAGAAGTTCTAGTCTTTGGACCAGAGTCTCTGAAAAAGAAGCTGATTAGTCAGTCACTTCATTTGGATGGGATTAAACTGATTTCAGATAATAAAGTAAAAAATCTTGGTGTTATTTTTGATCAGGACCTGTCATTTAAATCCCAGATCAAAGAGGTTTCTAGAATTTCCTTCTTTCATCTGAGGAATATTGCAGAAATGAGCAATCTCCTGTCCAGGGGTGATGCTGAGAAACTAGTCCATGCATTTGTTACTTCAAGGCTGGACTATTGTAATTCTTGTCACAGTGAGTTTGAGGTTTGACACGACCCAAATTCAGACTGAAGCTGAAGGTTACTTGAAGATTTATTATCCAAAAAAAGTTCAACAGATGCAAAAATCCATAAACATAAATCCACAAAAACTTAGAAACAGGAATTCTCACAACAAGGGGGCAAATAAATGATGACAAACCAGCAAAGAGTGACTGAACAGGAGGAGAATATATGGCAGACAGAAACAAAGAGCAGGCTAATCAGCAAATTGGGAGCAGGTGTGAACAGAGGAATCTAGAAGGGAGCTAGGAGAAAGAAGACTGACACAAGAGGGCAAACAAGAAACATCAAACACAATCAAAAATGACAAGAATAGAAATAAGACCAATAACAACTCAAAGATAAAACTGGAACAGAACCAAAACCATCACAATTCTTTACTATTAGGAAGTCCACAAACTGTAGTTAAAAGCCTTCAGCTGATCCAAAATGCTGCAGCCAGAGTTCTGATGAAAATGAAAAAGAGAGATCATATCTCTGCTATCCTGGCTTCTCTTCATTGGCTTCCTGTTAAATCCAGAATAGAATTTAAAATCCTCCTTCTCACATATAAAGCCTTAAATGGCCAAGCTCCATCTGATATCAGAGATCTGATTGTTCCTTATGTTCCTAACAGAGCACTTCGCTCTCAATCTGCAGGTTTACTAGTGGTTCCTAGAATTTCTAAAAGTAGAATGGGAGGCAGATCTTTTAGTTATCAGGCTCCTCTCCTGTGGAACCAACTACCAGTTTTAGTCTGTGAGGCAGACACTCTGTCTACTTTTAAGGCTAGGCTTAAAACTTTCCTTTTTGATAAAGCTTCTAGTTAGAGTGGCTCAGGTTATCCTGATCTATCTCTATAGTTCTGCTGCTATAGGCTTAGACTGCTGGAGGACATAGGGACCCCTTTTTCATCATTCTGCTTCATTCTATCTCTATTCTCCCACTCTGCAGAATCTGTTAGTTCAATCTCTAACGTTCTGCTCTCTCTGCTTTTTCTCATAGTAGCTTCATCTGGTCTGTTCCTGTTTGGCTGTGACTCCATCCTGGAGAGAAATATCAGCTGTGCTGCTGCCATCAACACCTTTGTTTCTAGATGTTGGAGCTTGGCCTGTTTTCCAGTGTAGTCCTGTTTCTCTGACTGTGACTAAGTGGCAGTGATGGGAGTAACGGCATTTTTGTTTTTTAGTAACGAGTAATCTAATTACTATGCCTGTAACTATAACCCAGTTACCATTGCAGACACCCCGTTACTGCGCGTTACTCAGGTCGCTCAATTAACCTTTTCTTCATGCTAGGACTCGTGCGTGCCTCGTCGTGAGAGAGGGGAGGATGAGATTGGCTGATTTAGTGAGATTCCGTCTGTCAGTGGGTACCCTAACCCTAAATACCGGTGTTACGTCGAGCTGCGTTTCCCCATCAGATACGGTTTCCCCTGCATCTCCACACAGCGCCGGTCGGCAATTCTATTCAGTTTATTTCTATAGCTCCAATTCACATCATGTCATCTCAGGTCACTTTATAGATCCAGTTCAACCAGATCATCCAGTCAGATTGATTCAAAGTTTTCTATCTAAGGAAAACTAGCTGATTGCATCGACTCATTGACTCTTCAGCAATCCCTCACACTAAGCATGCTTGTAGCGACAGTGGAGAGGAAAAACTCCCTTTGAACAGGAAGAAACCTCCAGCAGAAGCACTTTTCTACTCATAATTCAGAAGCTTCTCCACTCAATAACAGAAACTACATTTACACTGAAACACACCGACCGAGCTCTGCAGTGGATAAGAAAGTTATTCTTCTTTGTTTATGAAATAAGTCAATAAATTGAAAAGTCCTGTTTAAGGATGTGACGGTATAATTGAGATGATACATATTTTAAACATTTAGCGAGACAGAAAGGCAGGTAATGAAGCACACAGCAGGTTCAGACTTGCCAAGGTTGTTGCTAAATGTTTATAGTTGCAATGCATCCGTGAAATATTATAACCAAATCCTCTGCTGCAGTTTCGGGCAGGCAGGTCTATTCTTTCTACCAACTGAAATTCAAGCAGTTGATGTTTTTGTTTTGTGTTTTTTGTTTATGCTTAAATTTAACACTTCCTGTTACCGTAGTAATTTCTCAGCTCTGTGACGGCAGCTTGTTGGGACTCGTAAACCTAAAGCCGAGATGAGGAAAGGCAGAGTTTTGCAGAATAATGCATGAAGATGTTAGTTCACCGGTTAGCGGCTTCAAACAGTCTTCATTCTGATCAAAGAATGCTATTATAAAATATAAGTGATATTAAAGTTTATATCTCTAAATAAACCATTAACCTGTGAACCACCTGCATGGTTCTATCATTTCTGTATCAAAGTATTTTTGATGAAGCGTAGAAATAAGATATAGAATATAGAATAGAATGCTGTCATTTCCCATAATTCTATTTCATTTTATGTTGTTTTCTTAAAATTAACGACAACAATTAGATCAGTTAATAGGATTTTAGACCAGTTTTTATTCTCTTGAAATATAGGATTATAATGTTAGACCTAACTCCCACTTTATAGATATTAGTTCAAATGAAGATATTATCTTACAGCAGACTAGAACTAATTCAAGTCTGCTGGATTTGGGACATAGAAATAATATCAACAAGTTTTTTCCAACATTAAATTAGATCTTAAAAGTAAACAAAAAAGAATTGCCTTTTAAAGAATCCGACCCTAACGGTCAAACTAATAGTTGTGAGATTGACTTAAGTTTAAGGACCAAATAGTTTTCTTTTATTTTCATCATTCAGTTCTTCCATCTGTTTCCTCTGCAGCTGTACAGCATCTCTGGCTCCAAACAAAGCCTCTAAAATAAACTTCTGCTGAAGTCAGAGGACAATCCCTACAGTGTTTTCCTCTCCTGGACTTTTGGAAGTGAATCATGCAGCATCCAGACGTCTAGACAAGCCTCTGTTGGTCTGCAGCCCCACATGGCCTCCGGGCAAATGGTCGACACAGACTCCCTCTATCCAGCAGAAGGAAAGGTGTGGGGGGGGGTTTCCGACCTGAGCCAATCATCTTTGTCGGCCCGGGCCGAGCCCAAATCCGTTTTAAAGGTCACCCTGCTTAGGAAGGGCTGGACCAGAGGATGAATGTTGCTGGGAGTCAGTTTGCAGGTAAATGGCAGGAGGATTATAGGCCGACTTGCTGTCAGAGGCTGCAGGAAATTCAGACCGACGGCTTCTGACTTTTCATCTTTTGAATATTTTTACTTTTAGGTTCTTTGTTCAAAACAGGACTATCAGGAATTGCAATTATAGTTGATAGAGAAGTAAGTATGGAGCTAGATCGGACTTAATTTTCACAAATACACAAATTTGATTCATTCATTCATTTCTAATTGAATTCTATTCATTTTATTTCTATAGCTCCAATTCACATCATGCATCTCAGGTCACTTTCGTGTTCACCAGATCATCCAGTCAGATTGGTTCAAAGTTTTCTAAGGAAAACCAGCTGATTGCATCGACTCATTGACTCTTCAGCAATCCCTCACACTAAGCATGCTTGTAGCGACAGTGGAGAGGAAAAACTCCCTTTGAACAGGAAGAAACCTCCAGCAGAACCAGGCTCAGTGTGAGCCTTCCTTCTTAAAGGCATGGTGCGCAGGTCGGTAGCTGTGGCTGTGGGGCATTGACTGCAGCTCATTTCAAATGCTTGAGGAATATAGATGTTTATTTTTTGACCTCCTATAATCTGACACTGTTTCATCTTGTCATGATGTTCTAAAGGCATCTGACCCACACAAACTGGATTCCTAACTCATCTTGTTGGAAACGTGGTGAAAAAAGTGGCACAGACTGGGATCTGCTGGGTCTCTGCATGGTAGGAGCAGCCAGACAGGAAGTAGGATCAGAGGTTGCAGATTCGACGCAGGAGGCGTCATGAACATCAACTTCTGAACAACTCTTCCAAAGCTATTTCTCCAGTCCAATGTGTTAAACGAAAAATACACCCATAGTGAAAAAAGGCAGCAAGCTAAAATAACAATAAATGTAATTTATGTAAAATTCTTTGGCTGAACGAAAAGCACCGAACTTAACAATATCTTATGTATAAGTTTATTTTCATAATTCTATATAATGTCCTACCCTCCTGATAGAGGTACTTAAAGCAGCTTATTTTTCCAAAGTGATATGAAGTCTTTAATGGGTAAAATATGTCTTATGTAGTGAATTATCACGATAAATATTCTGTAACAGAATTAACCCTTTCATCTTCAGAATAATTAGCTTTTAATGAGGAAGCTATTGGCAGGACTTTGTTTTCAAACTTGTTTATGTTTATATATAACTACTGGTCCAGAGTTGCATCAGCCTCCTTCCCATTTATAACTAAACTATATATTTCAGTAGGTGGGGGGCTTTGGTTTGGTAAACCACACCAAGAGGCCAGAGAACGTCACTCATTAATGATTTGGGTCGTTTTGCTGCACATAAATACCTGAATGAATCAGGCCATAGAACGGGGGCAGCCCCCCCCCCCCCCGGCCGGGGAAATCTCCCCACCCATGGTTGTCTAAAAGCTGCTATTTAATGCTTCCTTGACCCATTGAGGTGATTACTGCTGAAGGAGGCAGGGCTGGAGCTGCTGCTGCTGCATACTTTCACAAAGCAGGTCTTAGAACCCCGTTGATTTTTTTATCCTTCAAAAAAAGAGGGTGGGGGTCTGTAATCGTAATTATTTGATAGCTCAGGCATTTAGCCAACTTCCAGCGCTCTGTGTAGACCTGAGGTCCACAGCTGGTCCTCAGGACAGTCAGGCATTTGTTTCCACCAGCGCCTGCATGGGTCCCCAGTTTATTTATGATGCTCGCTGGTATTTCAGTGACCTGAGTTTTACTGTGGATTTAAAACGGAGCAAAGAAAAGGCTCGGCTGTGTTTAAACTGTGTTAATGAAGAAATTCAAGAGGGGATAATTTATTCAACCAAAATAAATCAGCTAAGGTTTTTAGAATAGCCTGTTTGGCAAAAGTTGATTAGTTATAAAGCTTAAAAACTGCAGAAACGTTCATGGTTAGATCATTATATATTTCCTACTCAAACTCTGCAGCTTTTGAAAGAACACAGATTACACAAAGGATTGTTTGAATGAAAATAATTAGCTTGGATTGAAAAGTACTAGCCATGTGCTAATAGCTCAGAGCGTTTGAAGCACTGATCTTATCAGCTTTTAAGAAGCAATGGCGTCTTATGCATTGTGAGACATGGTTAAAGTCCCATAAAACAATATATTTAGACCATAAATAACTCTAGCAGGAATACAAGCTTTATGAAATAAATACTTTATAAATATTTTATAATATATATATTTTACAAAGGCTTAAAATCACAAATCTGTAAAGCTCCTGTTACACCTTGGCGATTTAGACCAGCGTAGCCTGACCTACGAAAAATCTGGCAAAAACTGGCAGACGTTGGATAAGTTATGGGTACGTTTTATATAAATAATGAGCGTGCTGAAGGACGGTGAAGGACGGTGAAGGACGCTGAAACACGCTGGAACACGTCGGCGAGTACGTTGAGAAATAGTGTGCCAGCAGATGCTCATAGGTGATCCATCAGTTCCAGGTCAGCTATCTGATGGTTGACATCCGTTCAGTTCCTCATCAGTCGTGGCGTCTAGCTGATCCTAAACCTCTGAGTAACTTCTGCGTAACTTATCCAGAACTTCTCTCCAACATATCAGCGTATCTGACGTGTTCCAGACGAGCGCTGAACGTGTTTCTAACGTCCAGCTACTGTATAATGGCGTATTGGCAGCGTTTTGGTATAAAGGGGGTTCACAGGAGGAAACCGTCAGTTCTCCTCCAGACTTCATCCCCATCATAGGGGGAGCCAGAAGGTGAGTGATGGATCCTCCCTGCGTTCACGCCCACCACCAACACACTTCCTAGCAGACATGACGCTCAATCTGCTGACGCCAGAAACCTGCTTTCTTTATTTTTATTTTTATTCTTTTTCTTTTGGCAGGCGGTAAACAGCAGCTAGGTTAATACCGCCATCAAAGAAATATTTTTCTGCGGGCCGGGCGCCTCCTGCCGCATCTCCGCCCACCTCCAGAAACTGGCTTGTGCATCATTTCCTGGGCATTATGCTGCCGTACGTTATGCAGAAGTTAAGCTGTCGTTAGTGTCGCTCCGATGCCATTTTTTGGCCCCGATACCTGGCAGCATCGGCCGATACCATCTGTTTGAAATCGATGTGTGTATCTATGAAGAACTGCAGACTACTTGGATGTAAAATAATCACCATCATGGCTTCATGTCAAGCTGCTGCCTTCCTTAGTGAAGCAGGAAACAGACTAAAACAAAGAGAATCCAGTAGAACCTTTTATTGCCTACCTGGAATGGGTGACAATAGTTGAAGAAACTTTTGGCTCTCAGAATGGTATTGGTGCCCTATTGGGCCTATTGGTTGGTACTCGCTGAAACCGATTCCACCATTTTAGTGCTGGATTGGGCCCCCCCCCCCGATACTGGTATCAGTGCAACACTAGCCGTCGTTGGACAGAAGTTCTGGGCTCGTTATGAATACTTTATATATTCGTCCAAAATGGAAAGAATCCATAGAAAGTTCAGCATCTGCAAACGTTTCAGGCGATTCTGGGACGTCAGGCAGACGCTGGATAAATCAGCGAGGTGGGACAGGAGATTCATTTTCATTTCCTGAACTTTCCTCTCTTTATACATTTAACACATTGTTTTACATAAAGAATGTTTTAAAAAAATGAAAACCTTTATTTAAAATGTCAGTACATTGTTGCCTTGTTACAGTTACTGTGCATCAAGGCTAACAAATGTTGGACTTTTGTATGATCACTCTCATTAAATTTTCCCAATGCCAGACTTCTCTCCATCACTCTGACTCTGAGGCAAAGGGAAAAACTCTTCTTTATTATCTTAAATAATCCTAAATATCTCATTGAGTCCAGCAGCATTTCTACCTTCTAATAAAAATACAAAGTATTTTTCCTTTTACCAAAATGTTTTCCATATGAGAACCTTCCCAGTCCATTTGCTGAGTGTTGGTTTTATGTTATAGAACACATTTAAAGTATTTTCCTTACTTTAAATGGTAAAACAAAACCGAACATCCCTCTAATTTGTAGTAAATCTTTAAAGCTGTTTGTACTAAAATCAGTTGTGCTGTTGATTTAAGTGAGATAATTAGAAACACTTTAGATTGACTTGCTGTATTTGTCAGTCCAGGCGGGGGCTCGTTGGCCCACGCCAGCCTATCATAATAAAGTACAGTAAGCTACTGTCTCCTCCTACAGTCTCCTGTGACCAAAACTCCGATATTCTAAGCAGCTTTGAGCTCCGATAAAAAGGCTGTTGAGATGGTTATTTTCAGCCACCAGGTGTTTATCAAGAGTAAATATAGGCAGTGTGAGCCGTGTGATTTAGTATTTACCTCACGTCCACGCTTGGCTTTGTGTATTTAAATTGTGCGCGTTAGCAGCATACTCCACTCTGTGCTTTCAGGCTGCTATGCGGTCGGCTGCTGCACATATTTTACAGTCATTCTAGAAATAGCCACGGCTCCAGTGTGATTGTGTGTTTATGTGTGACGGACACTTCTAAAAGTGTGCGGGGGGGGGGGGGGGTAGCCTGGCAGCAGGAACTGGTTAAGAGGCAAACCTCTATCTCAGTGTGTGGTTAGCATGCACTGCTGTACTACTACTCTGGGACCTGTGTGTGTATTTATAGCTCAATGACAAGGAGATGCTTGTGTCCAACCCAACCTATTACTTCTCTTGGGGGGGGGGGGGGGGGGGGGGGGGGGGCTGTGGCTAACAGTCAAAGTTAACCCCAGCTACATTGTAAAGCCAGGCGTAGGTGGTATTACTGGAGGATGTGCATGTAGAGCAGTTTGGATGTTGCTCAGCATAGGAGTGAATTAGTCCCAAAAGTAAAACTGGGCCTAAATGCAGGGGGGGGGGGGGGGGCATTAAAATGATTCTGTCCTTGAAGAAATCACATAGAAAGTAAATGAAAGCAAGAAGCAGGGATATTTAGCGCCTTCCAGTGAATGCATGCACAGACCTGAATGAAGAAGAGTCCAAACGATGCCAACAACCTGCATGCTTCAGCACGTCCAAAGAACTGGGGGGGGGGGGGGGGGGGGGGGCGGCAAGAACCAGACCTACCGTCTGCACTCATGGAGGAGCCAGTTGTGTTGCAGGTAGTTATACTAATGGAGCAAAGGATTGTGGGGATTATTTAACTGAGGAAAATAAACTATGTCAGCCGTGTGTTGGTGGTTTTTTCAGTGTCAAAGGGCCGGGAAATACATGCAATATATCCTATTGGTAAATTACTTATTTAACCAATATTAATATCAGATAATGACATTGAGCCAAATCTTCATATCTCTGCATTCCTATTATTTTAACGCTGTTGCGCCACACAGCCATTAACAATGAAAGATGGCCGACATAAAAGCCTTTGTAATCCTGTGGCTGATGAAGGTTACGCAGTAGACAGAGCTGAATCTCCCGCACTGCTGGAAAAGACCAACAATCTTTAATCTTTCATCCAAATGAATTAGATCTGCTTTCTAGGCACCACCAACCATAAACTATCTGCATCGCTCTTCGTCTTTTAGCAGGAAAGACAGGTTGGGACTGGTAATCTGTGATAGCGGCATTCGCCCGGTGGGCCGGGCCCAATTTCAGCGTGCGAGGGCCGGCCCTTTCTTAAATCATAGCGGCTCCAACACTTCCTCTATAGCTCCAATTCACGTCATCAACCAGGCTCAGCGTGGCCATCTGCTGAGGCCCACTGGGGTTCAAGGAGACAGAAGCAGACATAGAAAAAGAAGCATAGATGCAAAAGGCAACTGTCAACCAGCTCCACAGGCGGCCCCGTCCAGGAAACACACAGCCAGGCAGACGAGCTCCGAGCCAGCTCCCATGTCAGAGGATGAAGAGAGCACATCCAGTTAGTCACAGTCAGAGAAACAGGACTACACTGGAAAACAGGCCGAAAATTCAGACCAGGATTCAGCAGAATCTTTAACAGCTATAGCTGAGAATATTCTTATTATAGGTATAAAAATGTCACCTTTAAGAAAGTTTCTCACTCCCATAATAATCCAAAGACACGACATTAAAAACTAAATTCTATTTTGTTCTTCCTTGGTGGAAACTTTCTGGAGTTGTTCTCGTTTATATGGTATTTACTCTGAAACAGTCCGGTTTATATTTGGTATAAATCTACTTGACTTTAAGCTTTGTCCATGTCAAAAAATAACAGAATCCCCATGAGGTTATTTCACAGACATTTAAACTGCTCCTGCTCATAATTATAGCAAAAGTATTAAAGTCTGTAACCATTCCAGCTCAGTGGGATCCCTCCACAGACTCCTGAGGAGATGCAGCAGAATTTTCATTATTTCCACGGCGGCAGCTGCCTCCTGGGTGGTCCTCACCATGCGTTGGCCCACACTATGAGTAAATACGTGCATGTTTGAGGGTACGTCCTGCTGGGTTACTCATTCTGTCAATAAAATGTCGCTGTGGTTCTACAAGGCAGAAAACTGCACAGATTTCTTTTAGCTCTGAAATTAGCCGTCACTTCAGACAGTGAGGAAACATCTGAGTAAGGCTGCTGGAGTAGTTATTGTTCATCATCAATTTTCAACTACATATCATAAAACTAATAAATGAGGTTAGAGTTTTTTGCTGAATTTTAATAGACAGCGAATATGGGGCCTAGGTGGAAGTTCAACTGAAGAAAGTGATTACTTGATCTGCCTCTGACGCAGCCAATGGATGCAAAGGAGGAGTTTAGATCCGTGCCTTGGTTAAACCTGTTTTATCTTGTTAAGGGAGATATTGGTTGTAGCCCCGATAACATCATGAATAAGGTAAACATTTTTTTTAAATAAAAACAATCAGAATCACATATTAATTTAATAAAATATTTGTTGAAAAAAACAACCAATCTATTGTCATGATCTTGGGACTGATGGCTGGATTGGGCTCTCTTCTCCTCTCTGCTCAGTTCTGCCAAGCGCTCATTGGTGAAAGTCACTAATGATATTCTCATGGCCTCAGATAATGGACTTGTATCTGTGCTCGTCCTGTTGGATCTTAGTGCTGCATTTGATCCAGTTGACCATAATATTCTTTTAGAAAGACTTGAATATTTTGTTGGAATTAAAGGAACAGCACTAGATTGGTTTAAATCTGATCTATCTGATCGAATTCAGTTTGTTTATGTTAATGATAGATCTTCAACACGCTCAAAGGTTACCTGTGGAGTACCACAGGGATCAGTGCTAGGACCAATTCTCTTTACTTTATACATGCTCCCAATTGGTAGAGTTATTAGACAGCATGGGATTAATTTCCACTGTTATGCTGATGATACCCAGCTATATCTGTCTATAATCCAGATGAAGCTAACCCATTACATAGATTACAGGCATGTCTGAAGACATAACAACCTGGATGACTCTTAACTTTCTGCTTCTGAATGCAGACAAAACAGAGGTTATAGTCTTTGGACCAGAGTCTCTGAAAACGAAGCTGATTAGTCAGTCACTTCATTTTTTTTTCAGTTTCAGTTTATTTCTATAGCTCCAATTCACATCATGTCATCTCAGGTCACTTTCCAGTTCACCAGATCATCCAGTCAGATGGATTCAAAGTTTTCTATCTAAGGAAAACCAGCTGATTGCATCTACTCATTGACTCTTCAGCAATCCCTCACACTAAGCATGCTTGTAGCAACAGTGGAGAGGAAAAACTCCCTTTGAACAGGAAGAAACCTCCAGCAGAACCAGGCTCAGTGTGAGCGGCCATCTGCTGAGGCCCACTGGGGTTCAAGGAGACAGAAGCAGAGATAGAAAAAGAAGCATAGATACAAAAGGCAACTGTCAACCAGCTCCACAGGCGGCCCCGTCCAGGAAACACACAGCCAGGCAGACGAGCTCCGAGCCAGCTCCCATGTCAGAGGATGTAGAGAGCAAGGAAACTCCATTTCCTGTCGTTTGCGCGGTGAATCGTGCCGCCTGCGCTGTGCGGAGATGCAGGGGAAACCGTATCTGATGGGGAAACGCAGCTCGACGTAACACCGGTATTGTCATGATGGGCTAAGGACTTGACCCATATGCAGAACACTACTGGAGACTGAGTAAAAGTTTGAACAAAGTTTATTGAGAAACACACACAGAGAATGTAATGACTGGTTCAGGTGCTGGTCCGGGACTGGTTTCAACTCCTTTCTGGAGAGATGGAAGTTTGATTAGCTTTGCAGTTTGATTGTATGATGAGAGAGTTGAATCTCTTAATGTACCTGAAGAGGTTCTGACAGATCCTATGAGAGGGGGAACCGGTTGGGTCCAGAGACAGTTGAAGAGGCAGAGAGTTAAGCAGCAGCAGCGTCTAGCTTCGAGCTGGAGAGTTTTCAGACTTGAGTATGTTTCCAAGCTCTTCCTCTGAGAGCTGATGAAGGAATCCAGATTGAGATCTTCAGGTTTGGCTTACTCTGCAGGCAGGCAGGTTTTCAGATTAAGCTCATCCAGAGCTTCAGACGTCGGTGGGTTTTCCTGTGATCAAAGAAGACAGAGGCAGATTAGACAAGCTTGTTTCTCTCTAGAGTCTACAAGATTTCCTAAATTCTTAGAGGCTCAGGTTTGCTAACCAAACTTTGTCAACACTGCGGCGTCGAAGGAAGGTCTGACTGCTGCTTATGAAGGGTGGTCTTCTGATGAGCTGATGATCCTCAGGTGTGGTGAGGACTCCAGCTCAGGAAGCCCACAGCGTTCTCTGCTGGAGACAGGTGGCAGATCTCCAGATCCCAACAGGTATTTCCATGTGGAAAACGCTGTTTTGCTGCTGGAGTCCTCCTCACTCTCCATCTCTCTGTGTGTGCTGTACGTTAACACCCACCAGCAGAAACACCCACCTACCCACTGACAGACGGAATCTCACTAAATCAGCCAATCTCAGTAACCTGAGTAACGTGCAGTAACGGGGTGTCTGCAATGGTAACTGCTTTATAGTTAGAGGCAAAGTAATTAGATTACTCGTTACTAAAAAAAGCTAACGACGTTAGTAACGTACATAAATAGGTCTTAATACGAAACAATTGAAATGGTGTAATAAATCAGGAATACTCTTCTTGCCATAATAATTTGTCAGAATTAACAAACATCAGAAGTTAAAATGTTTGGAAACAGACTTTTTTCTTATCAAGATTTTGTACATTAGAACCACTAATGTTTAATAAGAATTTAAATGTCGAAGAAGTTCAGCTTTAAATAACCAAAATGACTGAGAAATGTTAGAATAAGGTGTTTTCTAAATACAATCCCTTCATTTCAGGGGCTGAAAGTAATTGGACAAATCAGATAACAGTAAATAAAATGTAAATATCTAATAATCTCTAAGTTGGCAATAATTCTCTGTCAGGCCTTTATTGCATCTGAATGTTTCTATTTAACCAATAATGCTGGATGCGGTGACTGACTTGGCCGTTCATTAATATTCCACTTTCTTTCCTTAATAACATCTTAGGTTGCTTTTGATTCATGTTTCTGATCATTTTCCATCTGTATTATGAAATGAACCAATCAATTAAACCCTATTTCCTTCATTTACCTTCAACCTCTGGTTCTGACCTTTACAGTAGTTTCTATCAGTCTAAAGAACATAGTTCATGGTGCTCTTTGTAAGACTATTACTGCTCCATGCTCAATGCTTTCCCGAGGGAAAAACTAGCTCTGCACATCAACCTAAAATTATATAACCCATTGCAAAACATAGTGGTGGCAGCATCATGCATGTTTTCCCTCATAGGGTCAGGGAAGCCAGTCAGTTAATGAAATGCAGATTGGAGTTAAAAACATCATGTTGCTATAGAATCAGAGAGAGCTTTTGGTTTGACAAGCTTGATGTTACAGAACATATAAAATTGATCTCCATCCAACTTGAGTGAGATTTAGCTGTTTGACACAGAATAATTCAAATAGGGTCCCAAAAAGCCCTGCAGCAATATCTACACCAAAGATTTTAAATCATTTTCAAATATTTCATCTTTTTGTCTTCAATCTCACGGTCAATACTTTTTGCTGGACTGTCATAACTAATTTCAATATACATGTAAATAAGAACATGGACTGTAATAACTTTTTCTATTCCTTTTGTCCTATTTATTATCTCTTTTTATGCAGCCCCTAATGTTATCTCATTAATCAAAGCACTGTTTGCTTGTTTCTGGACAGATTCTCATTATCACTCCCAGAATGCAAAGCGTTGTTAATCCGCAGTAACCAACGGCCCCTGACCTAAAACTTTATAGATCTGACAAGAACAGGTCTGGAAGCAACAAGTCAGGACACGTCACCCGGCTCATGTTTCCTTCACATCCCAGATCTTTCACTCACTCATATTGGGGGAGGATGAACTGAGAAGGCAGGTAGCTGTGCTTAAGGCTATCAGAGTAAATGCCAAAAACTAAACCTGGTTATTTACACAAAGGAAAACCTCTGAGATCTCTGTTTAGAAGATGGCTGTCTGTGTTCAGAAAAGCTGAGAAACATCTTATTACTCTCAATCTTTCAGCATTTAAACCTTAGTTGTTCATCTGACCCTTAGGCTCCATAACCTTGAAGACAGACGTCAGCTCTGGATATTTGGCTCATTCATTTTGCTGTAAAACCTGGATGACTCTTAACTTTCTGCTCCTGAATGCAGACAAAACAGAAGTTATAGTCTTTGGACCAGAGTCTCTGAAAAAGAAGCTGATTAGTCAGTCACTTCATTTGGATGGGATTAAACTGATTTCAGATAAAGTAAAAAAATCTTGGTGTTATTTTTGATCAGGACCTGTCATTTAAATCCCAGATCAAAGAGGTTTCTAGAATGTCCTTCTTTCATCTGAGGAATATTGCAAAAATGAGCAATCTCCTGTCCAGGGGTGATGCTGAGAAACTAGTCCATGCATTTGTTACTTCAAGGCTGGACTATTGTAATTCTTGTCACAGTGAGTTGGAGGTTTGACAGGACCCAAATTCAGACTGAAGCTGAAGGTTACTTGAAGATTTATTATCCAAAAAAGTTCAACAGATGCAAAAATCCATAAACATAAATCCACAAAAACTTAGAAACAGGAATTCTCACAACAAGGGGGCAAGTAAATGATGACAAACCAGCAAAGAGTGACTGAACAGGAGGAGAATATATGGCAGACAGAAACAAAGAGCAGGCTAATCAGCAAATTGGGAGCAGGTGTGAACAGAGGAATCTAGAAGGGAGCTAGGAGAAAGAAGACTGACACAAGAGGGCAAACAAGAAACATCAAACACAATCAAAAATGACAAGATTAGAAATAAGACCAATAAAAACTCAGAGATAAAACTGGAACAGAACCAAAACCATCACAATTCTTTACTATCAGGAAGTCCACAAACTGTAGTTAAAAGCCTTCAGCTGATCCAAAATGCTGCAGCCAGAGTTCTGATGAAAATGAAAAAGAGAGATCATATCTCTGCTATCCTGGCTTCTCTTCTTTTTCCTCCGGAGGTGTGTATGTGTGTGTATGTGTATATATGCATGTATACTTGTATTTGTGTTTTTTCACTACTAATTTTATCTCACTATGTTTTACTACTGGAGGTTCTGTGTGTGAAAAATTGGCATTTTATTTACAGAAATGCTAATATTATGCTTTGTTAAACGTGGTGTTTCTAAGAGGCTATACAATAAATAAATCTGGAAAGGTTAGCCCTAACCTTATATACAGATTATACAGGAAAGTTAGGATACGGATTATATATATATATATATATATATATATATATATATATATGGGGCAAAAAAGTATTTAGTCAGCCACCAATAGTGCAAGTTCTCCCACTCAAAAAGATGAGAGAGGCCGGTAATTTTCATCATAGATATACCTCAACTATGAGAGACAAAATGAGAAAAAAAAATCCAGAAAATCACATTGTCTGATTTTTTAAGAATTTATTTGCAAAATGTGGTGGAAAATAAGTATTTGGTCAATAACAAAAGTTCGTCTCAATACTTTGTTATATACCCTTTGTTGGCAATGACAGAGATCAAACGTTTTCTGTAAGTCTTCACAAGGTTTTCACGCACTGTTGCGGGTATTTTGGCCCATTCCTCCATGCAGATCTCCTCTAGAGCAGTGATGTTCTGGGGCTGTCGCTGGGCAACACGGACTTTCAACTCCCTCCTAAGATTTTCTATGGGGTTGAGATCTGGAGACTGGCTAGGCCACTCCAGGACTTTGAAATGCTTCTTACGAAGCCACTCCTTCGTTACCCGGGCGGTGTGTTTGGGATCATTGTCATGCTGAAAGACCCAGCCACGTTTCATCTTCAATGCCCTTGCTGATGGAAGGAGGTTTTCACTCAAAATGTGACGATACATGGCCCCATTCATTCTTTCCTTCACACGCATCAGTCGTCCTGGTCCCTTAGCAGAAAAACAGCCCCAAAGCATGATGTTTCCACCCCCATGCTTCACTGTAGGTATGGTGTTCTTTGGATGCAACTCAGCATTCTCTCTCCTCCAAACACGACGAGTAGAGTTTTTACCAAAAAGTTCTATTTTGGTTTCATCTGACCATATGATATTCTCCCAGTCATCGTCTGGATCATCCAAATGCTCTCTAGCAAACTTGAGACGGGCCTTGACATGTACTGGCTTAAGCAGGGGGACACGTCTGGCACTGCAGGATTTGAGTCCCTGGCGGCGTAGTGTGTTACTGATGGTAGCCTTTGTTACTTTGGTCCCAGCTCTCTGCAGGTCATTCACTAGGTCCCCCCGTGTGGTTCTGGGATTTTTACTCACCGTTCTTGTGATCATTTTGACCCCACGGGGTGAGATCTTGCGTGGAGCCCCAGATCGAGGAAGATTATCAGTGGTCTTGTATGTTTTCCATTTTCTAATAATTGATCCCACAGTTGATTTCTTCACACCAAGCTGTTTACCTATTGCAGATTCAGACTTCCCAGCCTGGTGCAGGTCTATAATTTTGTTTCGGGTGTCCTTTGACAGCTCTCTAGTTTTGGCCATGGTGGAGTTTAGAGTGTGACTGTTTGAGGTTGTGGACAGGTGTCTTTTATACTGATAACGGGTTCAAACAGGTGCCATTAATGAAGGTAACGAGTGGAGGACAGAGGAGCCTCTTACAGAAGAAGTTACAGGTCTGTGAGAGCCAGGAATCTAGCTTGTTTGGAACTGACCAAATCCTTATTTTCCACCATATTTTGCAAATAAATTCTTTAAAAATCAGACAATGTGATTTTCTGGATTTTTTTTTCTCATTTTGTCTCTCATAGTTGAGGTATATCTATGATGAAAATTACCGGCCTCTCTCATCTTTTTAAGTGGGAGAACTTGCACTATTGGTGGCTGACTAAATACTTTTTTGCCCCACTGTATATATATATATATATATATATATATATATATATATATATATATATATATATATATATATATATATATATATATCAGTGGGATTATATAATAACAGATAATAGCAGATAACAGATTCTATACGGCTATAGTTTAGTAGTGTGTATAAGTGGTGTTGGATCTGTGGGTTGTTGTGTCTGTAAAGATAAATAATTTAATTATTCATCTGTAAAGATAAATAATTATTACGATAAAATCTCAAACTGTAGCTTTCTCCCACTAAAGACAAATCTTTTGCTTTTCCATCTCAAAACTTTTATATCACATTTAGCCTTTTGCAAAGTTTAAACTAAATCTAGTGCTTGCCTGAGAGGAGGCTTTAATAAGCTCAGAAGATAAAGCTGCCATAATGTCCCAACTGCAGAATATCGTGAATTTAGAATCGTTTGTGGAACCAGGTGGCAATAAGTCAGCTACATTCATCATACGCTTAATCACATGGTTGCTAACAGTCAATAGCTACAGATCTTTTTTCTAATGATAAACTCAATAGCAGATCTCCTCTATCTCTGCAAAGCTCTCATCTGTTGTCATGCTGGTTGATTATGGTCCTTCTAGCTGCCACTCCTTGGATTAGATCAGTGTATGCACAGCATTTCCCCGAGTCTAAACAAGCTGCTGGAATGCCAACACATAATACAAGTGGTAAGCATTTAAAGAATTTATTTAACAGTAAATTGGGGTCTAAAGGAGGAGATCAGAAGCTAACAGGAGTATCTGACAGGGACGAGGCAAGCAGTAGAAAAACAGGAAAAAGACCGTTTGAGATCAGGAGGTTAAAGCAAGTGGTGAGTTGGAATCTGGCTGCTGCATCCTCCAAAGGGGAGATTCATTGGCCAGTTACAACATGGCCGCCGCCGGTTAGGATTTGAACGCTCCACACTTCCTATGCAGCCGGAAAAAACGCAGCCTTCTTTTCACCTTGCTGGAAGCACAGGTCCGAGTTATTCTTAGTGGCCTTGGGTCATCCCTGATTCATTGCGAGTCCAAGCAAGCCGGCTGCTCCGTGATCAGAGGAAAAAGGAAAATGGCGCCAAACAGTGGTGAGTATTGGAAGTGCAGTTTAATATAATCAATTCAATTTCAATTCAGTTTATTTATATAGCGCCAAATTCACAACACATGTCATCTCAAGGCACTTTACAGTTCAACCAGATCATACAGTCAAATTGATACAAAGTTTTATATCTAAGGAAAACCAGTTGACTGCATTGACTCATTGACTCAAATACAATCCCTCACACTAAGCATGCTTGCAGCGACAGTGGAGAGGAAAAACTCCCTTTGAACAGGAAGAAACCTCCAGCAGAACCAGGCTCAGTGTGAGCGGCCATCTGCCGCGGCCGACTGGGGTTCAAGGAGACAGAAGCAGAGACACAAAAAGCAGCTGTAAAAGGCGGCCCCGTCCAGGAAACACACAGCCAGGCAGACGAGCTCCAAGGCAGCTCCCATGCCAGAGGATGAAGAGAGCACATCCACCCAGCCACGGCCAGAGAAACAGGACCACACTGGAAAACAGGCCGATCTCCAACATCTACAAACAAGGGTGTTGATGGAAGCAGCACAGCTGATGTTTCTTTTCTGGATGACGTCACAGCCAAACAGGAACAGACGAGGCAAAGCTACTCTGAGGAAAAGCAGAGAGAGCAGAACGTTAGAGATTGAACAAACAGATTCTGCAGAATAGGAGAACAGAGAGAGAATGAAGCAGAATGATGAAAAAGGGGTCCCTATGTCCTCCAGCAGTCTAAGCCTATAGCAGAAGAACTATAGAGATAGATCAGGATAACCTGAGCCACTCTAACTAGAAGCTTTATCAAAAAGGAAAGTTTTAAGCCTAGCCTTAAAAGTAGACAGAGTGTCTGCCTCACGGACTAAAACTGGTAGTTGGTTCCACAGGAGAGGAGCCTGATAACTAAAAGATCTGCCTCCCATTCTACTTTTAGAAATTCTAGGAACCACTAGTAAACCTGCAGATTGAGAGCGAAGTGCTCTGTTAGGAACATAAGGAACAATCAGATCTCTGATATCAGATGGAGCTTGGCCATTTAAGGCTTTATATGTGAGAAGGAGGATTTTAAATTCAATTCTGGATTTAACAGGAAGCCAATGAAGAGAAGCCAGGATAGGAGAGATATGATCTCTCTTTTTCATTTTCATCAGAACTCTGGCTGCAGCATTTTGGATCAGCTGAAGGCTTTTAACTACAGTTTGTGGACTTCCTGATAGTAAAGAATTACAATAGTCCAGCCTTGAAGTAACAAATGCATGGACTAGTTTCTCAGCATCACCCCTGGACAGGAGATTGCTCATTTTTGCAATGTTCCTGAGATGAAAGAAGGAAATTCTAGAAACCTCTTTGATCTGGGATTTAAATGACAGGTCCTGATCAAAAATAACACCAAGATTTTTTACTTTATTATCTGAAATCAGTTTAATCCCATCCAAATGAAGTGACTGGCTAATCAGCTTCTTTTTCAGAGACTCTGGTCCAAAGACTATAACTTCTGTTTTGTCTGCATTCAGAAGCAGAAAGTTAAGAGTCATCCAGGTTTTTATGTCTTCAAGACATGCCTGTAATCTATGTAATGGGTTAGCTTCATCTGGATTATAGACAGATATAGCTGGGTATCATCAGCATAACAGTGGAAATTAATCCCATGCTGTCTAATAACTCTACCAATTGGGAGCATGTATAAAGTAAAGAGAATTGGTCCTAGCACTGATCCCTGTGGTACTCCACAGGTAACCTTTGAGCGTGTTGAAGATCTATCATTAACATAAACAAACTGAATTCGATCAGATAGATAAGATTTAAACCAGTCTAGTGCTGTTCCTTTAATTCCAACAAAATATTCAAGTCTTTCTAAAAGAATATTATGGTCAACTGGATCAAATGCAGCACTAAGATCCAACAGGACGAGCACAGATACAAGTCCATTATCTGAGGCCATGAGAATATCATTAGTGACTTTCACCAGAGCTGTTTCAGTGCTATGATGAGCTCTAAAGCCAGACTGAAACTCTTCAAAAAGTTCATTATGGTGTAAGTGATCGCAAACTTGTTTGGCAACTACTTTCTCAAGAATTTTGGATAAGAAAGGAAGATTGGATATAGGTCTATAATTAACCAAGTCATCTTGGTCAAGAGACGGTTTCTTAAGCAGAGGTTTAATTACAGCAACCCTAAAAGCTTTAGGTACATATCCCTGTAACAGAGATAGATTAATCACATCTAAAATGGAGGAGGAGATCAAAGGGAATACCTCCTTAAATAACCTGGTTGGAACTGGATCTAACATACAAGTTGAAGGCTTAGATGAAGACAATAATTTTGCTAATTCAGAAAGTTCAACTGGATCAAAGCAGTCTAAACCCGGTTCAGATTCCATGACTACCTCAGGTACAATCGCGGATAGAGAAGTGCTTATGATCTTATTTTTAATAAGATCAATCTTATTTATAAAGAATCCCATAAAATCATTGCTGCTAAGAGCAGCAATGATAATCAAAGTATGTGAATACTGTAGTTCCATCCGAACTTAATGAAAATATTTGTTTTAATGGTTATTGAGTCAGATATGTGGTGGTAATGTTTGGTTTATTGAAAGGTTTTATCTGTGCCTGTAAATGGAGATTCCAACATCTCTGCAGTGTCGGAAAATCTGATAATCTGAGGCGACGGTACTGCTGCTGAAGCTCCTCAGAGATGCTATTAGCACCCAGAACAGTAGTGAGAAGCTCTTTTCCTGCTTTGTGTGTAAACTGTCATGTTTGCTAGGCGACCGAGCTTCAGCTGACGGAGGGGCGGTGACATGGAAATCTATGGTGTCCATAGAAGGCTGGACCTGTTTGAATCCATAGCCGGACTCTTCTGGCCACCATATTTTCACGGAAGGTTGCCTGAAATAGATTTAACTGGTCAAGTTATTGCATCACAGCCTAACATCAACAAACTCCATAAAAAATATCAGATGCATAGGTGCACAGCACGATACGCAACTTCTCTCACAAAACTGTGTGAAAAGTAAAGTTTGATGCAAAGAAGATTAAATCCATGAGCCTACTGAGATATTTTCAATAATTTCATATATCCACCATTGTTGCAATATTTTGGAATTAGAACCAGGAAGCTAACTACACGGAATACCTATTTTATGATTTAGAGCGGAGACTGAACAAAGATTCTCACATCAGTCTCTGTTATCATAAAAATCCATTTCTGGAAGAATAGTCAAAATTACCAAAAAGAAAACCTTCAACCTGGTGGAGATCCTTTGCAGTGAGTCATCACTGCAACATTTTTGACAGAAATGCTCTGATCCTACTGTAAAGACGGGAGGAAAGTTATTCTACATTGAGTTTGTCTTAAAGGTTGGACTTAAAAAGCACGATAGAATATAGAAACTATTTCTAATCCGTCTGCTCAGTGACAGGATTAGTTTCAAAACGCGCCCGAGTAAAATTCACATACTTGCATGTATGCTAAACTACTTCTGCCCGTGGTTTATCTACCACTGCACATCATGCTCGAGATCTCACCGCATCCACAATTTTCTATCCATGCTCGAGGACGACTGCGCTCTCCAAAGCATCTCTGCCATCGGACTGATTTTCTGCTCGCGTGAAGAAAAATGTGTTTTAACAGGTTGGGCGGAGCCAAACCTCTTCTGTAAGCCTCCTGATTGGGCCTTGCAGACACAAACACACAGGATGTAGCGTCAGGAAGCCTTTGATTGACAGCTCGTCATCCATAGGTTCAGATTCCGGCTGGAGGCGGGACAGTGGCGGAGGCTTCTCCAACGTTTGCGGTACGTGGGATAAGTGCTAAGCGTCAGTCTAAGGCTTCCTGACGCTGCTTCCTGTCGGTGTTTGAAAAATTGGGCTGAAGGAACTGAAGGAAACTTCTTCCAACTCCAGTTTGATTTGGTCTTCAAGAACCAGGATCTGGTTTCTCTCCAGTTTATTATTATTCACTGAAGCTTAGGGGGTGAAGTAAAAGAGACAAAGGCAGGTGGTTTGCACAGATTCAGTCATCTGTAGACATTTAAATGAAGAAAAGCACCCTTTGCTCATACTGGCTTTAAAGATGCTCATCTCTCCAACATTGTGACTGTTTGATTATTTATGAGGTCATAAATCCCAGCAAGAGAGTTAAAAAGATGACTAGACATCTGTATTTAGGCAATATTTTAAAGAGTTGACAATAATGACGCAACAGATACGAAAATAGATCAACAACAGAAAGAGGCTGAATCAAGCAGAGTTGTTGCTGAGAGAGATTATAATGGCTAAACAGCAGCTTTGTCTGATGGCCTGTAGTTTTATAGCTGCAGGATAAGACTAGAGAACAAGGCCTTTAACTGTGTGGTAACTCAGCAGCGACACGTGTTTACGCAGCTTTTATTACCCGTCATTAACGAGCTGTCAGCATGTGTGTGTGGAAACAATTGAAGGTTTACTGTACCTCATGTGGGCAAAGGATGCAGTTTTTGAAAGGTTTCGATCTGTAGAGAACATCTGAATCTCTGAACTCAGGGGTAGAATATCCAACACCTCCCGGAATTTAGGAATGTCTGTTTTTTTTATCTGCTATCTACCCCTCTTAATAGTTTTAGATATTTTTTATACAATTCAATTCTATTCAGTTTATTTCTATAGCTCCAACTCACATCATGTCATCTCAGGTCACTTTCCAGTTCACCAGATCATCCAGTCAGATTGATTCAAAGTTTTCTATCTAAGGAAAACCAGCTGATTGCATCGACTCATTGACTCTTCAGCAATCCCTCACACTAAGCATGCTTGTAGCGACAGTGGAGAGGAAAAACTCCCTTTGAACAGGAAGAAACCTCCAGCAGAACCAGGCTCAGTGTGAGCGGCCATCTGCTGAGGCCCACTGGGGTTCAAGGAGACAGAAGCAGACATAGAAAAAGAAGCATAGATACAAAAGGCAACGACATTGTACGATACGAGTAGAGGATCTGCAGACTGTACGCACACCTGTGGAGATAGAGGGGTTTACTGTGTTCAAAAGGATTCAAAATGATAAATCATCAACACTCATAAAGTAATGGATTATAAAGCATGTTTGGATCAAATTATAGTGTTGAGTCATTTTAAGTTCAATCATTGTAAATCTAATATCTCTAAGATAAAGTTCAAAGGTTTAGAAAGATGTTAACTTTTCCCCCAAATTGATGAAAAAACCAGCACTGGTCAGAGGCCAGCAAAAGTAGAGCGCGACACCAAAGGAAGGTCTAAAAAGCTCTGCTGATGTCACTACATGTTGGGACAATCTTCATCTTACTGGTCATCCTGTCTGCTCCACACAAAGACTGGTTTTTAAAGGTTCATCTTCTATAAGTGCCAGAAGTCTCTGCATGCAGCCCATCTTCTGTGAAACTAATGGCTGCTGACAACTGGAAGTACACAAAGAGGGATCATAAAAACACATTTTAATAACCGGAGGTTTGCTTGTGTTCACCGCTGTGGCTTTTCAGTCTGTTCAAAGCAGGAAGAATCTGCCATGAAAAACACAAACAGGAAAGAAGTTTTGCCAGGAAAACGTGGTGCCTTCCATTTCCACAGAAAAGTCAGGATTTCCAAACTCCAAGGAGAAAATTTTAACTGCAACTCCCAAAAAAATCAGAATTATAAGTGGGAAAGTCAACAAAAACCAAACTTCACTTTGGCTTTCAAGATGGATGACTGGTCAGGATGGTCGTATACAACAATGGAAAATGTAAGAATACACAAACTGGAAATCTGGAAACTATCCCCTCAGAGATGACATAACTCCAACCTCTGGGATTAACTGACAGACATTTTGTTGGGAGCTGGAGAAGTACCACCTTCCTCCAGCAGAGTCCGCCATGGATCCTCCTGAGCTGAGCCTCCTGCACAGCTGAAGCTCATCCCATCATCAGAGGGTCCACAGTATTTAAGCTGTCTTCAGACCTTGCCTCAACGCTGCAGTGTTTTATCCAGTTGGTTAGCACCTAAGCCTAGAATCTCTGAGAACCTTTGTTGACTTTTGAATCCAGACTGGATTCTAACCTTTGTCTTTGTCTTCCAGGAAACCTGTTTATCTCCTGTGAAGCTCAGGAGGAGCTTAACCTGCCGAGCCTGCCCTCTGAGCCAAACCTGAAGTCTCTCTCTGGAGTTTCCATGCAGCTCTGGACCAAGAGCTGGAAACTCAAAGCCAAGGTCAGCTCATTCTCAAGAAGTAAGACGCTGAAGCAGTTAATGGACTCTGCTGAACAAACTATCTCTGGATCCAACAGTTTCCCTCTCAAGGCTTTAACCAAGAACCCTCAAGGTACAAATCTGAAACTGTCTGAATCAAGCTCCTCTGAGCAAACGCTAACTGAACTGTCTCCCACGCAGACTCCAGTGAACCAGTCCCCAGGCCAGAACCAGAACCAGTGATTAAACTGTGCTTGTGACAATAAACATTGTTAAACCTTTTACTTCTGTTTCCGTCTCCGTGGTGTTCTGCATAACTGGGTCTCACTTGAGAACCCATCATGACACATTTGCAGTTGACATGTGGTCATGAGACCAAGATGGAACCAGTGGAACACTGGATCGCCTCTACATCCTCTGCTGGGGAGTCCATCAGGTCCACAGGTGATAGGTGGACCTGGAGAAGGCATTCTGTTATAATGTGATCACACACTGAACTGTGGGGGTGAAGAGAACAGAGAAACAAATAATACTAAAGTCCTTGATTTACAGGTCAGTCTGTGTCCCTAACCTCACCTAGACTTTATTGTCATTTCATATAAACAGAGTGTATATAAAATAAAATATTGATGCATGCTGCTCTCTGACAGTGAATGAGCAGCTTAGCAGTGAAATTAACATTTATATTTATATAGTGCAGCAGTGATCAAAAGGTAAACAGTCTAGGAGAGACATGATGTGGAAGCTTCAGAGCAGCGCTAAATAAATATGCTGCAAAATGCAGTAGAAACGCTTCTCCATTGTTAATCTGGTTGGTTATTTTTTTAGGATTGGGAAACAATATTGGACCATGAAAAACACAGATTTACCTTCAAAAAGCTTTTCCAAGTTTGAAGACGTTTCTCTTCCCATCCAGGAAGCTTTTTCATTTTCAAATGTCTGGATTAGCGTTGAGTTGGAGGCTTTATAGAGCGGAGCAATGAAAGGCTCGTTATGGCTTAGAAAACATTGAAGGGAGAACAGGTCCCCCCCCCCTCAGTAACGGGGCGTTGTCAGGGGTTTTATTGGCCTGGCTTAACAGGTGCAATGTGTTCATCACCTGCATGGCGATGAGGACTGAGCTGATAGTGGGAAGGAATTAACCCTAAACCAACTCCTAGAACCATACCCTTCTAATTGCGGTAGATCTAGGACTTTAGAAGCGCTGTGACCGTCCAATCACAGAGCAGCTTCAGGCGCATCAGATGTTAGTAAAGTGAGCTTCTCAGGAGTGACAGTGGATGCAGCCAATACACACAAGAAAAGACAGACGGCCTATCAGGAGTTTGTGGGCGGGTCTAAATTCAGGGAAGCGGTCTTCAGCTTGAGCTGTAGTTTTTCACTTGGTCCTAGTGCTCAACGGTTGTTTATGAGCTGTAGTGTAACATCGTTCTCGGGCGGTAAAAAGTGCAGTGGAACAAAACGGTTCAGGGGACATGAAAATGAAGGGCTTGTAAAGTTAATTTCTATTTTTTAAAGTAGGACAATTCATTAATTCAGTTTATCTATATAACTCCAGTTCACGACATATTATCTCAAAGCACTTTACAGAGACAATCCAGTCAGATTGGTTTAAAGATTCCATCAAGGACTTGCAGGACATGCTTCTGCTGGATGAACGTCCAGTGACCATTTTCAGCTGCATGTTGCTTTAGATAACCAGTCAATTCAGGACAAGTGTTGCTAGAAAAAGAATCATTTTGCTGTAGGATCTGTTGTTTACTTTCTTTAAACTCTTTCCTCTATGTTTTTGGAGATATACCTTGTCTTTACTTTATTTAATCATCTATCTCTTTTTGACTTCTTTATATTGTGTATTTTCCTTAAATGTCTGTGTGTCAGTGTGCCTGGGGGGGATGAAATGTGATCCCATCATGCAGTCACCCCTCCCTCCTTCTGCTGGGCACTAACCCTTCCTCCCTCCTCCAGACATCACTCTCTACATCTGGGCACTTGCCAGATCCCACAGTCATTAACATAATGAGCACTGACAGGCGAACTCATTTTGGCTGCAATACGCACATGTCAACACAAACGCACACATAAACACAAACATCTTGGAAACCTGAACCTCTTCTTATATAAATATGCTTCACATCACCAGAAAATGTCCAAAGCAAATACAAAAGGTTGTTAACAGCTGCTTTGTGAAATACTGAACCAGTTTTTCCAAATCAAGATGTATAGCTATGTCTACTGGTTTAAACTGTATTTGCATTTTTAAATGTATGTTTTTCAGTCTTTATGAAGGCAGCACTGCAGCGAGTCTGACAGGAAAACAAAGGAAGTTTTAAAGCAACAAAGGGTCCTTTAAATGTTATGAAGAGTGATTCAGATTTTAGAAGTGCATAGAAGAGAGGAGGAGAAAAACAGAAACAACATGAGGTCTCTTTGTTTTCTTTGCCACGCCAACCTGCAGCCACACGGCGGCGGATGCAGGAAGCGCACAGTGAGTTTTAAAACAAACATTTTTTTTATTGGATATCACTTAACAAGACCAACAGAGCTGGTGGCAGCAGGTGAGAGGTCAAAGGAAAGTCATTTCCAACATGGACCAGATTAAATAAAAACACAAGGTTTTTCCATGACACCCCTCACCCAGTTTCAATAATAAAGACAAGCAGAGAGTGGACAGGTTTTACACTGCCGGGCAAAAAACAACAACAAAAAAACGCCTAGATTTAAGTAGACATGAGCCTCCCGTTGGATAATTAGTGCATGGTCCAGTTTCATTTAGCTGGAAACAGGTTTTTAACTCCGACTGGTGCAAAGAGTTGCTTTATCTTTTCCTTAAACATCCATGTTGTGGGAAAACAGTATCCAACCATAAAATCCAGTTAAATAAACATAGATTGATGGATTTCACTCAGGCAGCATTTTATTTGACTTTGCAAAGTAAGAAGAGAACAAAAAGGCTTGATGTTCTGGGCTGCTCTGCCTTTCTTACAATGATGGAAACACTGAAGGTTGTATCAAAGCGCATTACACTCACTTTGGTTAAAGAGTAACATGTTTTGGATAAACCTTGGGAAAAAATCTGGCGTTTTATGGAAATTATCTTTCTTCTCCCAAACATCCCTAACAGGATAAACATCCCGCCTCTCTTAGACACGGTCGTGCCCTGCAGCTCCGGGGCCCCAATCAATGAATCTCAGCACTGATAAATCAATATAAGGGAATTGATAGGAGATTGATTTTCTCCCCCCGCTTATGTCAATCTGTTTATGAAAGATCAAATTGTATTTGAGTCAATGAGTCAATGCAATCAACTGGTTTTCCTTAGATAGAAAACTTTGTATCAATTTGACTGTATGATCTGGTTGAACTGTAAAGTGCCTTGAGATGACATGTGTTGTGAATTTGGCGCTATATAAATAAACTGAATTGAATTGAATTGAAATCAATGACCTGCATCCAGCGAAGAAAACATGTAAGGAGATTGCAGAACGAACCAGAATTGGGTTAAGAACTGTCCTACGCATTATCCAAAACTGGAAGGACTCATCATCCTGAATGATCATCAAATGACAGAAAAACACCAGTATGTTTAATGGAGAAGAGCATTTCCACTGAGCAGCTCTGTAGCCTTAAGAAAACCAATAATCAGTTAAACTAACTGGAAAGCATAATGATTGAATGAATTGAAGGTCCTGATTGGTCCAAAGCGATGGGCCAATCAGGGTGAAGTGATCACCGATCATGTGTAGTGAACCAGTCTGTTGGTCAGGTTCCGGTTCAGCAACAGTATCTACTTAAAGAAAGAGGTCAGCTGACTACCTAAACATGCTGAATGACCAGGTTATGTTTTCTTCCCTGATGGTGCAGGAATATTCCAAGATGATGATGCCAGTAACTGTGAGAGGGGTTCATGGAGCATCGGCCACCACAAAGTCAAGACCTTCACCCCATGGAGAATCTTTGGGATCCGCATTAAAACGCAGACTCCGCCGTCATCAAAGGAAGATATCGATGAAAAATGAATGCAACACTGGGTGGAAATAAATGATGTGCCAGAGTTTATGTAATCAGATGACGGCCCAACACAATGTTATGGTGACCTTTTCCATGGCAACGTGTTTCTTTGCCCAGGCTGCGGATTATAAGAACTTAGGATATGAAATGGATCTTTATCTGACTTGGAATTTAGTTTTAATACAGCAACGAACTTTAAAGCATCTCACTATGATGTTTTTAAATAGTAAGACAAAATACAGTTTAAATGTAGAGACAAAAATGGCCTAGTTCTGCTGGTTTCATGCTGTTCAAAGGGAGTTTTTCCTCTCCACTGTCGCTACAAGCATGCTTAGTGTGAGGGATTGCTGAAGAGTCAATGAGTCGATGCAATCAGCTGGTTTTCCTTAGATAGAAAACTTTGAATCAATCTGACTGGATGATCTGGTGAACTGGAAAGTGACCTGAGATGACATGATGTGAATTGGAGCTATAGAAATAAACTGTATTGAACGGAAATTGAAAAGTTCTGGTTTTCAGATTTCTTACAAATAAAGAACTGAGACGCCAGGTGACGACGTCGGAGTGAGCGGCTCCGACGTCTGCGTGGATCATTTCCTAAAACTAACCCTCCAAATATAAATGACTGAATAAAAAAAGGATTACAGACCAAGCCACATCAAAAATATGCCGAGTACCAAACCACAAGAAGGAAAAGGGAACAAAGGTGCTGAGAACCAGGAGCAAACAGATGAAGCTAACGCTAGAGACGAGGAAATCTTAGCAGCTATCCATGCTTTTAGAAAAGATTTCACGACTCAGCTTCAAGAAGTAGTAAGCTCCAACCAGGGGATCAAGGAAGCGATCACTTCATTCTCTGAAACACATTCTCTGTAAGAAACTGGCATTAGCTCTGTGGAAGATGGGATTTTCGACCTAGAAGCGAAGTTCACCAAAGTGCAGCGGCGCCTGAACCTGAGACTGGTTGGATTGCCAGAAAAAAATGAGAGCGGCGGTGATGTGGCTCTATTCTTTACCCGAGCTGCTGCCAAGAATCCTTGGCTCAGAAAAATGTCCAGATTCCCTATCCGTTGATGAAGCCTTCAGACTTCCACTTTCTACAAAGACAACAAGAAGACACACTCCTCCACTCTGCACAATCCTCATCAAATTCCTTTGGCTGACCGATAAAGAGTTAGTGATGACAGCCGCCCGGAAGAAGAGACCGCTGCAACTTGAAGGCAATCGATCGATGTTTTTCCCTGATCTACTTCCGGAGGTCCAAGAGAAGCGACGAAAGTTGGACGGGGTAACGGCCCAACTCTATAACCTTGGAATACTCAGAGGCTTGCGGAACTAAGGGCTAACTACAACGACCTAACGGCTAACAAAGCACTATCAAAGATAACCAGACTGAAGCAAAACTATTAGAAACAGGGAGAATCATCAGGTAAAATATTAGCCTGGCACCTTAAAACCCTGAGTCGGGAAAAGGCTATCACAGAAATGGATTGATTGATTAGTTTAGAAAATATTATATGAAACTCTATGCTTCAGAAGCTCAATATCCCAATGATCAGGATAAGTTCTTAGACGCACTACCCATTCCACTCTTTGATGACATGGCAAAGCAAACGCTAGACTCGCCCATAACGAAAGGGGAAATAATTGAAACTCTTGTTTATATGAGCAGAGGTAAATCACCTGGTCCTGATGGACTTCTTATAGATTCACTTGAAGAAATGGCTGATTCCACCTCTGTTCGATATGTTAGTTGAATCAATTGAGGTGGAACAACTACCACTCTATCTATGTAATGCTACGATATCACTGATATTAAAGCCAAATAAGCCGCCCACAAATTGTGCATCTTATCGTCCAATATCCCTAATAAATTCAGATTCTAAAATAATTGCAAAGGTTTTTGCAAGGCACCTGGAAAACACCTTCCCTCCTTAACAGGGCCTGATCAAAACGGCTTCATTAAAGACCGCCAGGCCTTTCATAACATCCATAGAGTGTTAAATATCATCTATGCGAAGCAGGAATGCACAAACATGCAATAATTTCACTTGACGCAAAAAATGTTTTCGACATGGTTGAACATGCATGTTTGTTTCATATTCTGATACCCTGATTCTCTATTTGACGACTACCTTTGCAGCTTTGTGAAAATGCTGTACCGATCCCCAAGCACAGCAGTCAAAACTAATTTTGCCACATCAGAACCCCGTCAGCTACAGCAATGAATGAGGCAAGGGTGCCCCCTCCCTCCCCTTTTGTTTGCATCAGCAATCGAACCACTGGCCGTTGCAGTCAGACAAAGCACTAACATAACAGGGATCGGACTAAGCGATGCTGAGAACAAAGTAGGTCTTTTTGCTGATGATATAGTTCTGTTCCTGACACAGTTCAGTCAATTAATTCCTAACCTGCTGAAGTTAATGAGCACATTTGGTTCATTCTTAGGGTATACAGTTAATGAATCAAAGTGGAATATCTTGTTTCCTAACCACTCTGAAAGAATCTCCCCGCCAATACAAACCCCTTTCTCCAACACTAGCAGTCTTACATTCTCAAAATTTCACCCACAGCAGCGGACTTAGTAGCTTGGAATTATAAGCCAGTAACAGAATCTGTGACAAATATGATAAAAAGATGGTCAGCAATGTCAATCTCTATGGTTGGCCGAATCAATAGTCTGAAGATTACAATCCTACCTAAGTTTTTACACCTATTTCAATGCATACCACTTCAGTACCTCCAAACGTTTTCACGAACATCAATAAACTATTCAGAGACCTCATATGGAATATTCGCAGAGCAAGATTTCGTCTTATCCTTCTCTGCTTGCCTTTTAAAAGAGGAGGACTGAAACTTCCGAACCTTAAATTATACTAACGGTCATGTCTACTGTGGAAAGCCTCTTTCTGGTTCAAATCTCATTTAAGCCTCTCTTGGGTTGATATAGAGAGAGATTTACATCTACCAATTTATCTCTTCAACTGTACCTTTATTCTGCAAGACCAGGGAGGCTTAAGGAATCCAAAGACAATCCATTTGTAAGAAATACAATATATGTGTGGCATGAGGTCCATAAATACTTGAGCGACATTTTCTAAGTTGTCACAGTTCACTCCCATTTGGGGAAATGAAAAACTTTCCACCCGCAAAAATGGATGAGGGGTTTAAACTATGGGTGGATAAAGGTAATGCTAAAATAGCAGACCTTTCAAGATGGAGTATTAATGTCATTTAAGAAGATTAAGCAAAAGTTTAATGTACCTGCTAAGCACTTTTTTAAATACTTACAGAAATTTTATTCAAAGATACAAAAAAATATATTTTTACCCAAATTATCCACAATAGAAAACAAAGCTGTGTGTTTGAGGCAAAGAGGGGTTATTTCTATGTTACTGGGGACCCAAGAATCCTCAGAGGAAAAGAGACTTTCATGGTGATTTGATCTGACACAGGAAATAACAGACTCTGAAAGGCAAACTGTATGTAAGAAATTTCAATTCAATTCAATTCAATTCAGTTTATTTATATAGCGCCAAATTCACAACACATGTCATCTCAAGGCTCTTTACAGTTCAACCAGATCATACAGTCAAATTGATACAAAGTTTTCTATCTAAGGAAAACCAGTTGATTGCATTGACTCATTGACTCAAATACAATCCCTCACACTAAGCATGCTTGTAGCGACAGTGGAGAGGAAAAACTCCCTTTTAACAGGAAGAAACCTCCAGCAGAACCAGGCTCAGTGTGAGCGGCCATCTGCCAAGGCCGACTGGGGTTCAAGGAGACAGAAGCAGAGATACAAGAAGCAGAGATACAAAAAGCAGCTGTAAAAGGCGGCCCCGTCCAGGAAACACACAGCCAGGCAGACGAGCTCCAAGGCAGCTCCCATGCCAGAGGATGAAAAGAGCACATCCACCCAGCCACGGCCAGAGAAACAGGACCACACTGGAAGACAGGCCGATCTCCAACATCTACAAACAAGGGTGTTGATGGAAGCAGCACAGCTGATGTTTCTTTCCTGGATGACGTCACAGCCAAACAGGAACAGACGAGGCAAAGCTACTCTGAGGAAAAGCAGAGAGAGCAGAAGGTTAGAGATTGAACAAACAGATTCTGCAGAATAGGAGAACAGAGAGAGAATGAAGCAGAATGAGAAAATGGGGGTCCCTATGTCCTCCAGCAGTCTAAGCCTATAGCAGCATAACTATAGAGAGAGAGCTCAGGATAACCTGAGCCACCCTAACTATAAGCTTTATCAAAAAGGAAAGTTTTAAGCCTAGTCTTAAAAGTAGACAGAGTGTCTGCCTCACGGACTAAAACTGGTAGTTGGTTCCACAGGAGAGGAGCCTGATAACTAAAAGATCTGCCTCCCATTCTACTTTTAGAAATTCTAGGAACCACTAGTAAACCTGCAGATTGAGAGCGAAGTGCTCTGTTAGGAACATAAGGAACAATCAGATCTCTGATATAAGATGGAGCTTGGCCATTTAAGGCTTTATATGTGAGAAGGAGGATTTTAAATTCTATTCTGGATTTAACAGGAAGCCAATGAAGAGAAGCCAGGATAGGAGAGATATGATCTCTCTTTTTAATTTTCATCAGAACTCTGGCTGCAGCATTTTGGATCAGCTGAAGGCTTTTAACTAAAGTTTGTGGACTTCCTGATAGTAAAGAATTACAATAGTCCAGCCTTGAAGTAACAAATGCATGGACTAGTTTCTCAGCATCACCCCTGGACAGGAGATTTCTAATTTTTGCAATGTTCCTCAGATGAAAGAAGGAAATTCTAGAAACCTCTTTGATCTGGGATTTAAATGACAGGTCCTGATCAAAAACAACACCAAGATTTTTTACTTTATTATCTGAAATCAGTTTAATCCCATCCAAATGAAGTGACTGGCTAATCAGCTTCTTTTTCAGAGACTCTGGTCCAAAGACTATAACTTCTGTTTTGTCTGCATTCAGAAGCAGAAAGTTAAGAGTCATCCAGGTTTTTATGTCTTCAAGACATGCTTGTAATCTATGTAATGGGTTAGCTTCATCTGGATTTATAGACAGATATAGCTGGGTATCATCAGCATAACAGTGGAAATTAATCCCATGCTGTCTAATAACTCTACCAATTGGGAGCATGTATAAAGTAAAGAGAATTGGTCCTAGCACTGATCCCTGTGGTACTCCACAGGTAACCTTTGAGTGTGTTGAAGATCTATCATTAACATAAACAAACTGAATTCGATCAGATAGATAAGATTTAAACCAGTCTAGTGCTGTTCCTTTAATTCCAACAAAATATTCAAGTCTTTCTAAAAGAATATTATGGTCAACTGTATCAAATGCAGCACTAAGATCCAACAGGACGAGCACAGATACGAGTCCATTATCTGAGGCCATGAGAATATCATTAGTGACTTTCACCAGAGCTGTTTCAGTGCTATGATGAGCTCTAAAGCCAGACTGAAACTCTTCAAAAAGTTCATTATGGTGTAAGTGGTCGCAAACTTGTTTGGCAACTACTTTCTCAAGAATTTTGGATAAGAAAGGAAGATTGGATATAGGTCTATAATTAACCAAGTCATCTGGGTCAAGAGACGGTTTCTTAAGCAGAGGTTTAATTACAGCAACCTTAAAAGCTTTAGGTACATATCCCTGTAACAGAGATAGATTAATCACATCTAAAATGGAGGAGGAGATCAAAGGGAATACCTCCTTAAATAACCTGGTTGGAACTGGATCTAACATACAAGTTGAAGGCTTAGATGAAGACAATAATTTTGCTAATTCAGAAAGTTCAACTGGATCAAAGCAGTCTAAACCCGGTTCAGATTCCATGACTACCTCAGGTACAATCGCGGATAGAGGAGTGCTTATGATCTTATTTTTAATAACATCAATCTTATTTATAAAGAATCCCATAAAATCATTGCTGTTAAGAGCAGGTGGAATGGACGGTTCAACAGAGCTATGGCTCTGGGTGAGTTTGGCAACTGTATTAAAAAGAAATCTAGGATTATTCTTATTCTCCTCTATTAATGAGGAGAAGTATGCTGCTCTTGCTTTACAAAGGGTCCTCTTATACAGCAGTAAACCATTTTTCCAGACTAGGAAGGACTCCTGCAGGCCTGTGGAGCGATATTTTCTCTCCAGTTTCCTAGCATTTTGCTTCAAAGTACGCAGCTCTGCATTAAACCAAGGAGCAAGCTTTCTATTTTTAACGGTTTTCATTTTCAAAGGAGCTGCGTTGTCTAAGGCAGTACGCAGAGAACTAGCAACCCCATCAACAAAATCATCAACCTGTGAAGGGGAATAAGCTATACTTTTGCACTCTGCAGCACTGTTTAGCGACACAGAGGAGAGAGAAAGTGAAGCCGATTCTTTAAAATTTATAACTGCACTATCTGATAAAGATCTACTAAAATTGAACCTTCTTTTGGGGGAGGAGAACTCTGTTAAAGTAATCCTGAAGGTTATTAGAAAGTGGTCAGAGAGGACAGGGTTGTGAGGAAATACTGTTATTTCTTCACATTCTATGCCGTATGTCAGCACAAGATCCAAAGTATGAAGATGAGAATGTGTGGGACTATTCACATTTTGAACAAAGCCAATAGTGTCTAAGATAGCATTAAAGGCTGCTCTTAAGCTATCGCCTTCAATGTCAGCATGGATGTTAAAATCTCCCACTATGATGACCCTGTCAGTATTTAATACCAAATCAGAAAGGAACTCTGAAAACTCATCTAAAAATTCAGAGTAAGGACCTGGCGGACGATACAAAGTTACAAGAAGAAGAGGTTTTCTTGCCTTGAAATTTGGATGAGGGAAATTAAGGGTTAAATGTTCAAAAGAGTTGTAGGTATTAACTGTTTTGGGAGTAATCAGTAAGTCAGACTGGAAGATTGTTGCTACTCCTCCTCCTCGCCCAGAACTTCTGGGTATGTGAAAATTTAAATAGCTTGAAGGAGTTGCCTCGTTTCATAATCCTCTTGCTGCAGCCAGGTTTCTGTAAGGCAACACAAGTCAATGTGATTATCACAAATCAAGTCATTAACTAGCAGACTTTTAGAGGAAAGCGATCTTATGTTAAACAGACCGCATTTAATTGTTTTAACTTTTTCCCCAATTGGAGTTATTTTGATTTTAATTAGATTATCATGATTTACTTCTTTGGGAATCTTTGCTAATTTATTAGATTTTGGTCGTGGGCAAGACACTGTCTGGATGGAGTAAAGAGTGGGTAACAGTAGAGAAGCTGCAGAGATGTGTGTTAAACTACAACTCTGCTTCCTGGTCTGCACCCTGGGTGGTCAGGGTTTTGGAGGACTAATAAATGTGGCCAGATTCCTAGAAAGAAGAGCTGCACCATCCAAAGTGGGATGGATGCCGTCTCTCCGAATCAGACCAGGCTTTCCCCAAAAGGATTGCCAATTATTAATGTAGCCCACGTTGTTTTCAGGACACCACCTAGACAACCAGCGGTTGAATGACGACATGCGGCTAAACATGTCATCACTGGTCAGATCAGGGAGGGGACCAGAGAAAATTACGGAGTCCGACATTTTTTTGGCAAACTTACACACCGAAGCAACACTAATTTTAGTGACCTCCGATCGGCGTAACCGGGTGTCATTACCACCAGCGTGAATAACAATCTTACTGTATTTAACCTTATCCTTAGCCAGTAGTTTCAGGTAGGATTTGATGTCGCCCGTTCTGGCCCCCGGCAAACATTTGACTATGGTCCCTGGTGTCTCTAATGCCACGTTTCTGACTATGGAGCTGCCAATCACCAGAGTGGGCTTCTCAGTGGGTGTGTCACTGAGTGGGGAAAACCGGTTAGAAACGTGAACGGGTTGGTGGTGACCAGTGGGCAGAGATCCATGACTACGCTTTCTGCGTACAGTTACCCAATCGCCTGGCTGCTCAGGCACTTTTGGAGGAGAGCTACGTGGGGGGCCTACTTTAACTCCTGGATGTTCAACAGCCTGAAGCCTGGATTCTAACTCTGACACCCTCGCCTCCAAAGCTACAAAAATACTACACTTATTACACATCCCATTATCACTAAAGGAGGCAGAGGAATAACTGAACATCTGACACAGAGAGCAGGAGAGAGGAGAGGAAGAAGGAAGAGTTGGAAAAGAGAGGGAGGGAGAGAGAGAAGCCATAGCAATGCTAAGCTAGCGCTAGCCTAGGCTAGCTACTCCTTGCTATCAGAAATAAAACCGTGTGAAAATGACAAGTGCTCAGTAGAAAAGTGCAGCAGAAGGTGCTATGTTTTAAAGTAGTCAGTTAGAGTTACTTAGATACAGAGATATCACAGAGAAAATAACTTAACGTCAGATGGAGTTCCTCCCGGACAGCTGCAGCAGCTGCACACTCAGTTAATCCAAACAGGAAGTGAACAGGTCCAAACAGGAAGCCAGCAAGCCCTGTTTGAAATCACAAACGCATACGTGTAATGCCGCTCTCAAACTTATACAATATAAGTGGTCATGAGGCTTTATATAACGCCTGAGGCTCTACACAAATGTAATGTTAACGGTCCTGATGTGTGTGTGAAGCATGTAAAGGTTCACTCATCCATTGTCTATGGTCGTACACAAAGCTACAAACCTTCTGCAAAGAGCTTATTCAAGTACTTTCTGCTATAACTGCGACAGACCGACCTCTCTGTCCTAAACTCTGCATATTAGGACTAGTCCCTAAGGACGTTGATCTCATCTCCACCAACAGGAAGATGATCAACCTCTGTTTATTACAGGCCAGACGGACAATTGCTCAAGAGTGGAAATCCGTATTGAGTCCGAGGGGGAAATGTTGGCTTAAGAACATTGGACAAGTTTTGCCAATGGAAAAAAATCCCTTATTCACTGAAAGGAAAAGATTATGACTTTGAAGATATATGATCATCCATTTTGGATTTGTTCAGTTTCTTTTAGCTCTGAAATGACCTTCACTGCCTTTATCCTGAACGAACCTGAACAGAATTCTGTTGTTTGAACTGAAACTCCTTCTCCAACCTGAACCATTGTTTGTTTGTGCTTTTCATTAATTCTCTTCTTCTTCATCTATTTTCTTTATGTGTGTATGTGAGTGTTTTGTGTTTACTTTCATATCGTTCTTACTGTTACTTAAAAAAACAAATAAACAAATTTTGAAAATAAAGAACTGATTTAAATCAGTTTATTTCTATAGTACCAATTCACAACACATGTCATCTCAAGATACTTTCAAATTTGACCAGATTATCCAAATAAAGAACTGATGATCCTTCTTCTACAGGTGAATAAAGAACTGATGATCCTTCTTCTACAGGTGAATAAAGAACTGATGATCCTTCTACAGGTGAATAAAGAACTGATGATCCTTCTTCTACAGGTGAATAAAGAACTGATGATCCTTCTACAGGTGAATAAAGAACTGATGATCCTTCTTCTACAGGTGAATAAAGAACTGATGATCCTTCTTCTACAGGTGAATAAAGAACTGATGATCCTTCTTCTACAGGTGAATAAAGAACTGATGATCCTTCTTCTACAGGTGAATAAAGAACTGATGATCTTTTTTTTCTACAGGTGAATAAAGAACTGATGATCCTTTTTCTACAGGTGAATAAAGAACTGATGATCCTTCTTCTACAGGTGAATAAAGAACTGATGATCCTTCTTCTACAGGTGAATAAAGAACTGATGATCCTTCTTCTACAGGTGAATAAAGAACTGATGATCTTTTTTTTACAGGTGAATAAAGAACTGATGATCCTTCTTCTACAGGTGAATAAAGAACTGATGATCCTTCTTCTACAGGTGAATAAAGAACTGATGATCCTTCTTCTACAGGTGAATAAAGAACTGATGATCTTTTTTTACAGGTGAAGAAAGAACTGATGATCCTTTTTTTTACAGGTGAATAAAGAACTGATGATCCTTCTTCTACAGGTGAATAAAGAACTGATGATCCTTCTTCTACAGGTGAATAAAGAACTGATGATCCTTCTTCTACAGGTGAATAAAGAACTGATGATCCTTCTACAGGTGAATAAAGAACTGATGATCCTTCTTCTACAGGTGAATAAAGAACTGATGATCCTTCTTCTACAGGTGAATAAAGAACTGATGATCTTTTTTTCTACAGGTGAATAAAGAACTGATGATCTTTTTTTCTACAGGTGAATAAAGAACTGATGATCCTTCTTCTACAGGTGAATAAAGAACTGATGATCCTTCTTCTACAGGTGAATAAAGAACTGATGATCTTTTTTTCTACAGGTGAATAAAGAACTGATGATCCTTCTTCTACAGGTGAATAAAGAACTGATGATCCTTCTTCTACAGGTGAATAAAGAACTGATGATCCTTCTTCTACAGGTGAATAAAGAACTGATGATCCTTCTTCTACAGGTGAATAAAGAACTGATGATCCTTCTTCTACAGGTGAATAAAGAACTGATGATCCTTCTTCTACAGGTGAATAAAGAACTGATGATCTTTCTTCTACAGGTGAATAAAGAACGGATGATCCTTCTTCTACAGGTGAATAAAGAACTGATGATCTTTTTTTACAGGTGAAGAAAGAACTGATGATCTTTTTTTTACAGGTGAATAAAGAACTAATGATCCTTCTTCTACAGGTGAATAAAGAACTGATGATCCTTCTTCTACAGGTGAATAAAGAACTGATGATCTTTTTTTTTTACAGGTGAATAAAGAACTGATGATCCTTCTTCTACAGGTGAATAAAGAACTGATGATCCTTCTTCTACAGGTGAATAAAGAACTGATGATCCTTCTTCTACAGGTGAATAAAGAACTGATGATCTTTTTTTCTACAGGTGAATAAAGAACTGATGATCTTTTTTTACAGGTGAAGAAAGAACTGATGATCTTTTTTTCTACAGGTGAATAAAGAACTGATGATCCTTCTTCTACAGGTGAGTCTCGAGTGAGCATAGAATATAGCTGATGTTGACTCTCTAGCCTGTATTATCTACTTCAAAACCTGCAAATTTAACAATTTTGATTAATAATCACAGTTATAGTCAGTTACACAAAGAAATGTTTGAGGACAATAATAACAATAAGGTTATAAACTAATCTATCAAACAAAGAAGTTTCTTTTTGGTTCTGGTTAATCCATTATGAAAGGTTCAATTTGCACAGAAGTAAAACAAAAAAACTGGCATATATTCACCTCTTGAAGAGAACTAAGGTTAACTTTGGCAATAAATTACAAATAATCACATATTGAGCTTTACTTTCTGATGATAGTTGCACAATATTATTAACCTTTCCCCAACGAGACAACGGCAGAATTAAAAATTGTTCTGGAGAGGTTAAAAAAGTAATTGCTTGAAACCTCCTAAACATTTGATGTGACGTTCAGGAAAGATCCTGTTCGCTGTTCCTACCAAAGGTCGCAGTAAAACACTTCAGGCAGCGTCTGCCTCGCATGCAAAACCTCAAGACTTCAACACCTGGCTGCCTGCAGAAGCAACGTGACACGAAGAGACGGAGAGCTTCCGGACGCCACCCGCCTGTCTGACAGGAACACAGACAGGAAACGCTCAGCAGAGAGTCGGGTCCGTCTGCTTCTCTACGCACAGGTAACAGTCTCAGCAGCGCGCCGCCCCACAGGGGGGGAATGACACCACCTGCCACCCTAACCCAGGCAGGAGACACTGAATGAGGGAACCCAAAAAAGACCACTTCATTAACTCAATTCTATTCAGTTTATTTCTATAGCTCCAATTTACATCATGTCATCTCAGGTCACTATAGAAACGATTCAACCAGATCATCCAGTCGGATTAAAGGTTCAAAGTTGTCTATCTAAGGAAAACCAGTGGATTGAATCCACTCATTGACTCTTCAGCAATACATCGAAGTATTGCTGCAAAGCATCCATAGATTTCTCTAAATCTTATTTATTCTGCATGAATCTGAACCTTTGATCAAGTTACATGTAAAAGCGGAGCAGAGATGGGCTACTTTAAGGCAGGGGTGTCAAACTGTCATCATGTTAGGATTAGACTCACTTGATGAGATGAATGGAGTCTGGAGCTATTGCTTGGTTGGAAAGAAAACCTGCAGCCACGCGGCCCTTTCTGGAACCAGTTTGACACCCCTTCTTTAAGGGATAACGACCCTGAAGGAAGCAACAGAAAATCTTATCTAGAGTCCAAACCTGCATCCAGTTCTACGTCACTGGAGTCACTAACCTGCTTAACTTTGTGAAAATGTCAGATTATCCTTCATTAAATGATTCAAAAAGAGGAGGGACAGTGTTTAGCTATAATTAACAGTAAACATACAATAAAGAAAATTAAAAACGTTTCAATGTTTGGGATTACAGTTTCCATTAAATATTACCTTTATAGCCTTATTTTCTGTATTTTATTGACATGCTAACTATAAAAAATTAAAGTTTCTGTCAGAAACTGAAAAGTTTTCATCAAAGCTGTAACTTGTGGTCCAAACCTTGAAGACATGTAGCGACAGCTGCGTTGTGCAACACCGCAGTTTGTTCTTTTAGAGTTTTGAGACATCAGCCAAAGTTACCGAGTACTTTCACGTTAACCACTTCAAACACTTTCAGCACCAGCTGCCTTTTCAACTTTACCTTCTTGCATCTCATGAAGCACATGTAGCGGGTTAACCCTTCGCTTATCTGCACTACGGCTGCAGGTACATTACAGCTGAACCTCGGCTTAACTCACAGATAAGCAGGCAGAGCAGAAACAGTCTGATCTTCATGTTGCTTTTAAATCCAGAGACATAAATTATTATTCTTTGTCTCATTTATCTTCCCACATTTTAACTCTGATCTTTGATTTCTACAGAAACTGAAATAAAAGCATGAAATGGCAGCTGAGGATGTTTGCTTCACTCGGTACGCAGAAATACGATCTGTGTATACTTTTAGAAAAAGACATACATTTTGTGAAATAAAAGAGCCTTAAATTAGCAGCGTTTTTATTTAAACACACAGACAGATGCTGGGGGGGGGGGGGGGGGTTCTAGTGGTTAGAGCATAGAGATCAGGAATCCTGAGGTTCTGAATTCGAGCCCCACCTCCACTGACTGCCACTCTAGGTCCCTGAGCAAAACCCTTAACCCCCCACTGCTACCCAGGGGGAGGGGTTAAATGCAGAGAGGGAATTTCTTCAATGTGAGATCAATAAAGTTCAATTATAGTTATTATTATGGATGAAGTGAAATTAAGCAGAGACACAAACATCAGCCTCTGAGCAAAAGCCTCTGATTAATCAAAGTATGCACATCGCAATGTTCGGCACTTTTATGTTGTTTAGTATATCTTGGCTGTTGTGCGCCGTTCACTGTTGGCCACGTTACTTTGAAAAAGTAATTAGTTATAGTTACTAGTTACTTCTCCCAAAAAGTTACTGAGTTACTAACTGAGTTACTCCACAATAAAAGTAACTAGTAACTAGTAAAAGTAACTATTGCGTTACTTTTGCGTTTCTCGCCCCCGTAACCCTCCCCACCCGGCCCCCACCTTCTCACCGTGTGTTTCCAAAGCCAGCTAAATAGTGCGGACGACAAAGACAAGAACCTGCAGAGAGTTTAGCATTTAGTGCAACTCAACGTAAATGACATCAGGGGGGAACGCCATGTGAAGTTTTTAACAGGGCGTTCAGATCTGGTAATGAAATTAATAACTGGGGATGTCTAATTCTGAAATCCTGTGTGTTTGGGTTGTTATAGATACTGCAACATCTATCTATCCATCTACAGTGGGGCAAAAAAGTATTTAGTCAGCCACCAATAGTGCAAGTTCTACTCAAAAAGATGAGAGAGGCCGGTAATTTTCATCATAGATATACCTCAACTATGAGAGACAAAATGAGAAAAAAAAATCCAGTAAATCACATTGTCTGATTTTTAAAGAATTTATTTGCAAAATATGGTGGAAAATAAGTATTTGGTCAGTTACAAACAAGCAAGATTTCTGGCTCTCACAGACCTGTAACTTCTTCTGTAAGAGGCTCCTCTGTCCTCCACTCGTTACCTTCATTAATGGCACCTGTTTGAACCCGTTATCAGTATTAAAGACACCTGTCCACAACCTCAAACAGTCACACTCTAAACTCCACCATGGCCAAAACTAGAGAGCTGTCAAAGGACACCCGAAACAAAATTATAGACCTGCACCAGGCTGGGAAGTCTGAATCTGCAATAGGTAAACAGCTTGGTGTGAAGAAATCAACTGTGGGATCAATTATTAGAAAATGGAAAACATACAAGACCACTGATAATCTTCCTCGATCTGGGGCTCCACGCAAGATCTCACCCCGTGGGGTCAAAATGATCACAAGAACGGTGAGTAAAAATCCCAGAACCACACGGGGGGACCTAGTGAATGACCTGCAGAGAGCTGGGACCAAAGTAACAAAGGCTACCATCAGTAACACACTACGCCGCCAGGGACTCAAATCCTGCAGTGCCAGACGTGCCCCCCTGCTTAAGCCAGTACATGTCAAGGCCCGTCTCAAGTTTGCTAGAGAGCATTTGGATGATCCAGAATATCATATGGTCAGATGAAACCAAAATAGAACTTTTTGGTAAAAACTCTACTCGTCGTGTTTGGAGGAGAGAGAAAGCTGAGTTGCATCCAAAGAACACCATACCTACAGTGAAGCATGGGGGTGGAAACATCATGCTTTGGGGCTGTTTTTCTGCTAAGGGACCAGGACGACTGATCCGTGTGAAGGAAAGAATGAATGGGGCCATGTATCGTCAAATTTTGAGTGAAAACCTCCTTCCATCAGCAAGGGCATTGAACATGAAACGTGGCTGGGTCTTTCAGCTCGACAATGATCCCAAACACATCACCCGGGTAACGAAGGAGTGGCTTCATAAGAAGCATTTCAAGGTCCTGGAGTGGCCTAGCCAGTCTCCAGATCTCAACCCCATAGAAAATCTTTGGAGGGAGTTGAAAGTCCGTGTTGCCCAGCAACAGCCCCAGAACATCACTGCTCTAGAGGAGATCTGCATGGAGGAATGGGCCAAAATACCCGCAACAGTGTGTGAAAACCTTGTGAAGACTTACAGAAAACGTTTGATCTCTGTCATTGCCAACAAAGGGTGTATAACAAAGTATTGAGATGAACTTTTGTTATTGACCAAATACTTATTTTCCACCATATTTTGCAAATAAATTCTTTAAAAATCAGACAATGTGGTTTTCTGGATTTTTTTTTCTCATTTTGTCTCTCATAGTTGAGGTATATCTATGATGAAAATTACCGGCCTCTCTCATCTTTTTGAGTGGGAGAACTTGCACTATTGGTGGCTGACTAAATACTTTTCTGCCCCACTGTATACAGGCCATTTAGCTAGGTGCTGTTCTTTTGTGCTTCATAGACACAGTCTGGCATGTGATCCGCGGTTCAGAGGAATCATTCTCAATGAAATGCACGGGGCTGGTCAGACTTGCACACGATTCTCTGTAACTTTGCTGGCATGTGTCTCACAGAGGTGAGCCGCTGATCTATTCTGATCACATCTATGCAGAAATGTAAAAAAAAAAGTCAAACAGGGGATGTTTGGGCCCGTATAGGTTCATCATTGTTGATATAGAAAACCAGTATAGCACAAAAAAAAACAAAAACAATGTGAGCTTGTGTCGTGTTCAAGCCTTTATAAGCATAACCTGTTTATTTCAGGCATGAGGGTTTAGTTGTCATCAACAGTGAACCCTTTTTAAAGACAGTGTCTGCACCGCAGAGCAGATGCTTTTCCCTACTTTTTATAGTTGCATGCAATGAACTAAAGCTCTTAGCTTTCTCTGTCACACATGCTATTCTTACAAACAGAAGCACAGGAGTGGTAGCTGAATGGAGTTAGAAAATGTGGGAATTGTAGATTTTTCCCCCTGTCAGGGCTGCCATCTGCTCTTTATCCACTCTGGCACCAAGTGCCGGTCCGGCCTTTGGCACCAGCACACAAACACATTGCATGCATAATATAATGTAACGTTCACAGATAAAGTGAAAAGAACCAAGTGAAATGTTCTGCAAAAGATCCAAGCAGCAAACAACCCGTTAGAACAGAAAATATGGGATGCTGCTCTATTACACATGATGGAAGCGTGTTTGCAAACTGAGATCCAGGGCATTCTGGGTTTGTGAATGGGAGAACAACGCTAAGTGTTTATTTGCAGGCTTTCCTCGAAGGGAGGGGTGGGGGAGGGGGCGATGCTCGAGTGTGCATTTGTCAGCATTAAAACATGCTTCAGTGTTAGCGCGGTGAGACGAGAGGGGGCGTAAGTATTTGGTGTGTTTGTGTGTGAAAGCAACCAGAAAGGATGGCCTCCTGTTTGTCAAAGGAGTGGGTGGAGAAGGTGTGTGACTGCAGAGCTTTTTCTCATCCTCTCCTCGCCTGGATCACATGGGCTTTGGGGTTGGATGTGTTTGAAATTGATGTTGGTTCCCAAAACAAAAAAAAACAGCACCTGTTTTTCACAGGCTGAGACACAAACCCATTCATCTCCTCTCATTTAGAAACCCTTCCTCCTTTCTGAACCCTGAAATAAACTGCTTTCCACCCAGAGTCCACCAGCACTGCTAAAACCTGAACCTGTGCATCCATTACTTCCAAAGGGCCGCCTTCCCCCCCTCTGTGTTCTTAAGGGACAGATAGTTTGTAATGAAATCATTATGGGCAGAACCAAACCAGTTTGAGCATCTTTTCATTTGTGAAAAAATGTTGCTCATGTAATTCGGCGCTAATGTTAGAAGATAGGCGAAGAAGCTAGGCTTAGACTTAAGGATGGACACTACATGGTAATGTACATTTTTGGAAGTTCCTGCCTAAACTTCTTATGCACCCAATAAATGAGAAGAAGGGGACCCCCATGCAGTTAGTGTCTGACATGCAGGCGGCTTGAGCAGGAATCCATTTTTGAAAAGTCCGCGTAAGCCTTGCTACCGAATTCCCAAACAACCAAGATAGAGTTTGAATGCATTGAGAGCTAGCTGTAAACCCTAAGGAGTTTCAATAAGGATATTGTCGTTTTTAGCCGTAAACTAAAAAGGTCTTTCTTTATTTTGACCAAATGTTTTAGATCATTATTCTGAAAGACGCAATAGTGATCTGAAACAAACTCAGATATCTTCTTCAGACCTTAACTTGGGGGGAGTGGCGGTCTAGTGTTTAGGGCATAGGGCTTTGAATCCTGAGGTTGCGAGTTCGATCCCCCACTCCCACAGACTGTCACTCTGAGTCCCTGAGCAACACCCTTAACCCCTTAGACCCCCCAGACTGCTCCCAGGGTGCTGCACAATGGGGCGGGGTTAAATGCAGAGAGGGAATTTTCCTCTGGGATTATTAGAGTATATAAAAAGAAAAAAAATAATAATTCTCTAACGAGAAACTAGACCTGGAGAGTAGATCTTGGTCAGGGGTAAGGAACCCAAACTGCTCAAAGAGCCATATTGGACCAAAACAAACAAAAACAAGTCTGTCTGGAGCCACAAAAAAGTAAAAGTCTTATAGATGCCTCGTACGGAAACACGGGCTCTAAATGTTTCATCCCACTATAGAAAAGGACTATGTGAGCTTAAATATATAATAAACATTCATGGTTAAATGTTTATCCTGGAGAAATTGTCGCATCATGTGACTCTGCTGGACCATACTTGGTGCTTTAAGTTTAAATTCCATTATAAAATTTATGTATTAGTTTTAAATTGAATGAAATTATAGAAACAAAATAAAGAAATCAGAATTGTTATTTTTATTTTGAGGATTTGAGAATAAAATGTTAGAAAGTTCCCATCCCTGCATCAGAGCGCTACCTGTTGGATCTATGAACAGTTTTATGCTTCAACTAAACTAGCTGCAGTAGTGGAGTTTGGAGATGTAATCTACTTCTTAGATCTATCTTTGATCTCCTCAAATTTATCTAGAAGTTCTGCAATCACGCTTTTTCTCTCCCTCCCAGCTTGGTGGTTGGCTGCATATTTAGCAGCCTTCCCTGGAATTGTCTTTCCTAATGACTTTTATTAATTGTTTTTTCAAGATGGCGGCTGCCAAGGCAGCAGCCTACATCAGCTCTCAACAATTCACCAAAATATGCCGTCTAGAGCAGTACATCAGTGCATCAATCCTGTATCTATGACCGCCATCACCTGCTGCAGCTACGGCTAACAACAGTTTTTTCTGGACTGGTAAATACAGCTGCTCTCGACCACATAAAGAGCTTCGGAGTGCTTGAAGCAGACGCCCACACAGTAGGCGACCCTTGAAGCAGACCATGGGGAAGAAGGAGCAAAAGAAAATGGTGTGAAAGACTGCGAAAGGTGGGCTGCAGAGGTGGGCTAAGCTAAAAAAACAAATCCCCACAGACCAACGCTCTCTTCAGTCCTGCTCTCCAACGTCTGCTAATTGGATTCTGGTTCAGAAATCGCTAAAAGCCTGAAACAGAGGCCAACTGGAAACATGCCATGAGATCAGCGAAGCAGAACCACAGTCAGAAGATCCAGGATCTCTTCCATGATGACAGCATCACCAGGAGGATGTGGAAAGGCATACAGACTACAACACCCCCTCCCCCCCCGTAGATGCAGCAAACACTGACTTCCTAAATGAACTGAACAACTTCTTTGGAAGGTTTGAGGCACTAAACAGCCTCCAGCAGTGAAAGCTGTTCCACACCAGGGGGGGAGCCACTAAACCTGGACGTAGCTGAAGGGAGGAAAACTCTGAGGAGAGTCAATCCAAGCAAGGCACCAGGGCCTGATAACACACCTGGGCAGGTGTATAAGGAGTGGTCAGATCAGCTGGCTGGTGTCCTCACAGACATCTTTAACACCTGGCTGGACCAATCCATAGTGCCAGCATGCTTCCAGTCTGCCTCCATTATTCCAGTCCCAAAGAAGCCTCAGGTTGCCTCCCTCAATGATTAGCGGCCTGTCGCTCTGACTCCCATCATGATGAAGAGCTTCCAAAGGCTGGTTAAAGAACACAAGATGACACACGACTGCGTCCCCAGGTTCACCACTGATCACATGGGGAAGTTTGCAGACGACACCACGGTGGTGGGCCTCATCAGAGACGACAACGACCTGGACTACAGAGAGGAGGTGGAGCAGCTGGTGGTGCAGAGATAACAGCCTGATCCTGAAGGTGGAGAAGACCAAGGAGATCATGGTGGACTTCAGGAAGAAGCGGCCTAACCACGCTCCACTGCTCATCAACAGCTCAGCTGTAGAGGTGGTCAGCAGCACCACATTCATCACAGACACCCTCACCTGGACTGGAAACACCACCTCACTGGTCCAAAGGGCCCAGAAGAGCTTGGACTTCCTGCGGAGGATGAGGAGAAACCACCTGCCCCCCCCCCCATCCTCCCCACCTTCTCCAGAAGCACCATAGAGAGCGTTCTGAGCAGCTGTCTCACTGTGTGGTGTGGAGGCTGCAGCGCCTCAGACTGGAAGAAGGTGAGAACAGCAGAGAGGATCATGGGGGCTCCTCTTCCCTCCATTAAAGACATTTCATCCCAGCGCTGCGTGTCCTGAGCCCGTGACATCATCAATGACCCCTCACCCCCCCACCATGGACTGTTCTCCCTGCTGCCCTCTGGGAAGAGGCTTCCCAGCATTCAATGCAGGACCAGCAGGTTCTGCAGCAGCTTCTTCCCCGCCGCCATCAGACAAATCGAGACCCTATCAAACTGTAAACATCATATTTCCACTACTGGGCAAATTTTAAAACTCAGTGTTTCTACTACATTTTGCACCATATTCTTCTGATCACTGCTGCAATTTTTTAACGTAAATGTTCATTTTGTTGCTAAGCTGCTCATTCGCTGTTGAAAAGCTGTATGTTTTGTATACAATCTGTTGAATGTTGAATGTAAATTTGACCTCCACACAATATTAAAACAAACAAACAAAAAATCCATGTTTTTCAATCTTCAACAACTTCTGGAAAAGCTCCAGGGAGCTGCAAAGGGGGGTGGGGCCTCTGTCTTTATGCTTCCACCTTCTAAAATGTTAGAGATCAAACGAGGTGCTGATCTTTTACCAAAACGTTTTGGTCTAACTATTGACAGATCTACCAAAAGTCATGCTGATTATTACAATGATAGAAAGACAGGAATGTTTCTGCCATGAAAGATGCTGCTCTGTTGTTATAGTCGAGTTACTGCAGGCGGCACACACACGTTAAAAGAAAACAAAGCACACCCTCATCACCTCTGCTGCTGGACACAGTTGTCGCAAGTCACAAGCTCCTGTTAGTAACTAGTTGTGTGTTTGTGTGTGAGGATGTGTGCACATGTGGCTTCAGAGTCAATCCCTCCTAACAGGACTGTCATTAACCCTTGTAGCTCTTCAGAGACCACCCAGATTTTAGTCTGTGTGTTTATGTGCAGGAATGAACTGGTGTGTGGTCTACAAATTGACATTGTGTGCCGTGTTATCTGTCCACTCCAGTCTGTCCATTTGTGCGACTAAGACAACAATCGGCTTTCAGAGAGGAAGACAGAGGTTTATTGTGTAACCATGAAATGCAGTGGGCTGAAAATGGCAGAACTCTCTTCTCACAAAACTAATTTGATCAACATTGGAATGAGATTATTCCAGCTGTCTGTTAGGATGTAGGGATTTGAAAAATGGGGGTAATCCCGCTCTGTTGCTTTGTTGTTGCTCTGTTGTTTTGGTACAAGCGAGCTGCAGGCTGGTGTGTTCAGATAGATCCTCTCTGCCATCTCTTCAGACAGAAACACGTTTTTCCTCCAATGTTTTTATAGTCATTCCACTCTCACAAGTACAGAACAACGAAATTCCCTCTCTGCATTTAATCCATCCCCTTGGGGAGCAGTGTGGGGTTAAGGGTCTGGCTCAGGGACCCATGGTGCAGGCTGTGGGAGTGGGAGTGGGACTCAGACTTAGAACCTCTGTATTCCTCCTCAGACTGGGAGGGGCTCACTGCCTGTACATGATGACAGTTTGTAAAAAGAGATTAATCCTTTTTAGTTATCGAGTAGAGAAAGTTAAGAATCCGTCAACAAGTGTCTGTTTGTTTGTATAAATGAGAACAAATGTTTGAGTAATTAGCAGTTTTTGATGAACATGTGCACCTATGATCAATAGCATCATCCTCTACCTCCTCTCTTCAGAGCTCTGGGTTCAGAAACATGGCGGAGGTCAGGTCAGTTTTAAATTCCATAAACCTTGCTCCAAGGTGGAGACCAGTTTAAAGTTCTACAATAATTCCGGTACCATGTCTTGTCTATGGCCCCTTTGTACCACTCAGCCCACCTGTCTCCATCTGAGCGTGTCTGTCTGCGCTCGATGCTGGACTCATGGAACTCTGAAGCTGCCTAAACACTCTGAGGACTCCTGGAACCCGGGTCGGGCTTTGGACTCCTGGATCTCGGACTTGACCTGTCTCCCTGACCTGGATCGGTCTTCTGCCTGCTCAATGGAGCTGCTGCATCGGGGACACTCTGGACGGCTCTGCGCCGCATCTCGTTTGGTAGTCCATCGGCTGACCCTGCCTTCCTCTAAGAGGATGGACTGAAGTGTTAAACCATAGCGCCCCCCCCCTGCAGCAGCCTGCATTTCTATTCTGTTTTATTATTTCTGTCGCTACACTAAATGTTTAGAAACTTCCCGCTGCCTGACTCACCTTGAATACTGGGTCCATCTGGCCCGTTAATGACACTTTTATTCTGCTAGCCAAAATCAATATTTAGGGAGGATGATCAATTGTGCCACCAGTCCTTTATGATTTATTATTCTTTCTGTTTTTATTAGTTTCTTCCTACTTTCTGGATTGTGTTTGGCACCAAGATAAACAACTGATTTATTAAAAGACTAATTTTGGGAACTGTCCTCATGACTCAGACGTCAGCAGCTGATGTGCTGATAAAACTTTTGCGATGATACAGATAAATTCATGGATTAGTTTTTGAGCTGGTTTTTCTGGTTAATGTGAGCGGGAGCCTTTCACTGAGCTGTTGATCATCTGCATCATTCACCATATTTAGTTCCTTTGAGAAGCCAGAGTGCAGGAAAAAAATGCAGCCTTCCACTCAAACCCATCCTAACTAAAGTCACTAGGTAATTTTCCAGGTTTACTTTTATATAAGTTTTAAAATGTCTGAACTTTGGTTGCAAAATGGAAGAGAAGGCAAATCCTGTGTTTGTTGATTCTGATTTATTTTTTTCATTCACTGTTGGAAAATATTGGAGACAAATGCTGCAGCTAATATTTGAACTAATTCATATCAAAACAACAAACCATCCTTACAATATAGCAGATTTCTGTCTCTCACTGATGAGATTTTTTGAAAAATATCCAGATTGACCAGATTTGACAAGATGAAAAACAATTTCAATGAAATTATTAATTTAATATTTACCTTTTGCGATTGTTGAAGCATTGATTTTAATTTGTGGAGAAATTTTCATATAGTTGGATGAATAACTTTTGGATTTATGTAAATAAGAACATTTTTTCACATCAAGTTTTTTCTTATTCAGGTTATCATGCATTACTGTCTATTTTAGTTTTTCAAAAGCGTTGTGAGCTAAAAATGTTATGGCTCCATGCAAACAGGGCCTGAACATAATTGGCTGTAAAAGCCAGTTTAGCGTGTTTCCATCCCTGACATCCCTCCATGAAATATCCGAGTCCTCCTGCTCTCTGACTCGGTGCTTCGGGTGTAAGCATGTAAACTCATGTTTGGGTAGGTTGTCAGTGTGCCAGTCCCAAAGCGCTTAGGAATTACGCTTGGATACACAGTGGGCGGGAGCCAATCAGCTAACGCCCCAGAGAACAGACAGGACAGTGTGCCGAGCGACAGGAAACAGACGGGATGAATGGAGACTTTGCACAGGTGTGAAAGGCATGTGATCCCATTTGAGTTCTTATAAAACCGTAGTTTTACTCTTAAACGTCTGCAGTGGTACGCCCCCCCCACCCCCTACTCCAAGCATGTCCTGTAAGGAGCAACGTTGTTTCCAGCATGAAGTGACAAAGATGTTACAGAAACGACACTCAAAGTCATGGTGTAGACTGGAAAAGGCATCCAGGAAGATGAAAATGTACCTACTGATAAATGGACCAAAGCTCCTTTTCCAGAAGCTGTTTGCATGAAGGAAAACAGAAAAGACAATTTTGCTCAAAGAGGCCTTTGCAACACTGTAGACCTTCCTCCTTGGGTGCTGATCTGCCCCTTTTGCAATGCTGTAGTGAGAGTCCTGCATTAGGAGTGAAGAGAAGAGGCAGAAGTTCTGAATGAACTTGGTCTTTATGAAGTTGTAAACATCCTTACCTCTCCACTCCTGGCTGCTTCCCCGTCTGCTGGCTGTTGCTTAGTAAACAGCCTGAAAACAGCTTCACTCTATTTATGCGTTTTCCCCTAAGAACCTGCTGAAAAAACTAACTGGTCTTCTTTCCTTGTTATTATTTATTTTGTCTTTGCAGTTGTGTCTCAGCTTGAGCTGCTAAACACTGGAGTCACACTGGAGTCACACCGGAGTCAGACTGGAGTCACACTGGAGTCACACCGGAGTCACACTGGAGTCACACTGGAGTCACACTGGAGTCACACTGGAGTCACACCGGAGTTACACCGGAGTCACACTGGAGTCACACCGGAGTCACACCGGAGTCAGACCGGAGTCACACTGGAGTCACACCGGAGTCACACCGGAGTCACACTGGAGTCACACCGGAGTTACACCGGAGTCACACTGGAGTCACACTGGAGTCACACCGGAGTCAGACCGGAGTCACACTGGAGTCACACCGGAGTCACACCAGAGTCACACTGGAGTCACACCGGAGTTACACCGGAGTCACACTGGAGTCACACTGGAGTCACACCGGAGTCAGACCGGAGTCACACTGGAGTCACACCGGAGTCACACCGGAGTCACACTGGAGTCACACTGGAGTCACACTGGAGTCACACCGGAGTCACACCGGAGTCACACTGGAGTCACACCGGAGTTACACCGGAGTCACACTGGAGTCACACTGGAGTCACACCGGAGTCAGACCGGAGTCACACTGGAGTCACACCGGAGTCACACCAGAGTCAGACTGGAGTCACACTGGAGTCACACTGGAGTCACACCGGAGTCACACTGGAGTCACACCGGAGTCACACCGGAGTCACACCGGAGTCACACTGGAGTCACACCGGTGTCACACCGGAGTCACACTGGAGTCACACCGGAGTCACACCGGAGTCAGACTCGAGTCACACTGGAGTCAATTCAATTCAATTCAGTTTATTTATATAGCGCCAAATTCACAACACATGTCATCTCAAGGCACTTTACAGTTCAACCAGATCATACAGTCAAATTGATACAAAGTTTTCTATCTAAGGAAAACCAGTTGATTGCATTGACTCATTGACTCAAATACAATCCCTCACACTAAGCATGCTTGTAGCGACAGTGGAGAGGAAAAACTCCCTTTTAACAGGAAGAAACCTCCAGCAGAACCAGGCTCAGTGTGAGCGGCCATCTGCTGAGGCCCACTGGGGTTCAAGGAGACAGAAGCAGACATAGAAAAAGAAGCATAGATACAAAAGGCAACTGTAAAAGGCGGCCCCGTCCAGGAAACACACAGCCAGGCAGACGAGCTCCAAGGCAGCTCCCATGCCAGAGGATGAAGAGAGCACATCCACCCAGCCACGGCCAGAGAAACAGGACCACACTGGAAAACAGGCCGATCTCCAACATCTACAAACAAGGGTGTTGATGGCAGCAGCACAGCTGATGTTTCTCTCCAGGATGGAGTCACACCCAAACAGGAACAGACCAGATGAAGCTACTATGAGAAAAAGCAGAGAGAGCAGAACGTTAGAGATTGAACTAACAGATTCTGCAGAGTGGAAGAATAGAGATAGAATGAAGCAGAATGATGAAAAAGGGGTCCCTATGTCCTCCAGCAGTCTAAGCCTATAGCAGCAGAACTATAGAGATAGATCAGGATAACCTGAGCCACTCTAACTAGAAGCTTTATCAAAAAGGAAAGTTTTAAGCCTAGCCTTAAAAGTAGACAGGGTGTCTGCCTCACGGACTAAAACTGGTAGTTGGTTCCACAGGAGAGGAGCCTGAGAACTAAAAGATCTGCCTCCCATTCTACTTTTAGAAATTCTAGGAACCACTAGTAAACCTGCAGATTGAGAGCGAAGTGCTCTGTTAGGAACATAAGGAACAATCAGATCTCTGATATCAGATGGAGCTTGGCCATTTAAGGCTTTATATGTGAGAAGGAGGATTTTAAATTCTATTCTGGATTTAACAGGAAGCCAATGAAGAGAAGCCAGGATAGGAGAGATATGATCTCTCTTTTTCATTTTCATCAGAACTCTGGCTGCAGCATTTTGGATCAGCTGAAGGCTTTTAACTACAGTTTGTGGACTTCCTGATAGTAAAGAATTACAATAGTCCAGCCTTGAAGTAACAAATGCATGGACTAGTTTCTCAGCATCACCCCTGGACAGGAGATTGCTCATTTTTGCAATATTCCTCAGATGAAAGAAGGAAATTCTAGAAACCTCTTTGATCTGGGATTTAAATGACAGGTCCCGATCAAAATTAACACCAAGATTTTTTACTTTATTATCTGAAATCAGTTTAATCCCATCCAAATGAAGTGACTGACTAATCAGCTTCTTTTTCAGAGACTCTGGTCCAAAGACTATAACTTCTGTTTTGTCTGCATTCAGAAGCAGAAAGTTAAGAGTCATCCAGGTTTTTATGTCTTCAGACATGCCTGTAATCTATGTAATGGGTTAGCTTCATCTGGATTATAGACAGATATAGCTGGGTATCATCAGCATAACAGTGGAAATTAATCCCATGCTGTCTAATAACTCTACCAATTGGGAGCATGTATAAAGTAAAGAGAATTGGTCCTAGCACTGATCCCTGTGTCACACCGGAGTCACACCTGCATTGCCTCCTGGTGGTGGTCAGAGGGACTGATGGTACCTGTGTACAGCAGCCTTGTAGCTCACCACCATCAGTGTGTGAATGAGTGACTGAATGTGGTGTAAAGTGCTTTGGTCCAGACTTCTGACTGGAATAAAGTGCTGTTTAAGTCCAGAACCACGTCTCTTTCTGCTGTTCTCCCTGAACACCTGCTGTGGTAATAATGACAGCTGTGGCTTTTTCTTACTGTTTTTCATGTTTCCTCTTTGCAGGATTCCTCAGACTGCCTCTCATGCAGCCCAGTCTTCCAGGATAAGTTATCTGGATATTTGGGAATCTTCATCTTCTTGTCCTGTGAGTTTTTATCTGCTCTATGATTCTAGTTTGCTGTGAATTCTTCTCCTCCAATGCTGATTTTAACTAACCTGCTCTCAGATGGATGTAGAATGTCCACCCTTACCTCTTTACCTGCAAGACAATCAACAGCTGATTAATGGTCAATCTCAGCTCTCTGTGGCTAAATTTATATTTTCTGCATCACAGACTGTAAACTTCTCCATTGCTGTTCACACTGTGAGTGAAACCTGTTGCCTCATTCTGACCTCAGCTCCACCAGAGCTAACCCAGACCTCCATCCAGACCCTCAAACAATAAACCATTTAAACTGTCTATTGGTCTCAGTTTTAGAGTCACTAACTGTGACACAAACCTGCATCCTGCATAAGAGTAAAAGAAAAAATTACCGGTTTGTGGCCAGTTTAATAATTAACTGGAAACCAGTTACAGACTGGGTCGGAGGTTCAACATCACAATGATTTTGCACATATCACCATAGAAACAGTGTCACCTTTAAGAGCAAAGCATAATGCTTTACTGTGCTACCAGGATTTATTTTATGACTGAGGAGTAACAGCGTCAGGTTTAGTCATGTCAGATATTCACACAGCTTGAAAAGTGAGGAAAAGCTGGATGATCCAAATCTAAACACTAACTTAAACTCTGTGGTTTACACACCCCAAAGCAAACATATTAAGAATGAAGCACCATATTTAACTTAAGCCCGTTTGCTGTGGTTGACAATGAACCCCCTCCCTCCAGGTGAGGCACTCATAGAGATTCAGGACAATTTTAAGGCATTTTGCTCCATTCTTTAATTTGCCTCTAAAGTCTCCAGAGGAAGAAAAACTAGAGAAATTCCACCAAAATAATCCGTTTTTATGTTGAAAGATGAGTTTTATTTGCCTTCAATGTTTTTTTGGGAAGAGACTTCTTTGTTTCCAGGAGATTTATAGATACAGTGGAATGTTAAGAAATAAAACGGTTTATTAGAATCAAATTGGTTTAATCCTATTAATTGATTAGGTCAGCTAAAAGGGAATCTCTTTCTGCCACTGATCCGTTTCAGGTTGAGTCTTGCTGGTATTTGGAAGTGATGCCAGATGTTTGGCAGCAGAAACAGAAATGAATCCAGATTATTTATAGCAACAAGCTTCTTTGAGACAAGGATGAAGAAATGAGTTTATGAAGGTTTATAGATGAAAACACAGGATAGATAGCTCCTTAAGTTATTACCTAAATAGTGTCTATTTAGCCATGCTGCATTAAGAAGCAGTTGCAACTTCCCAGGATGTGATAATAGAAGAGGGGAGAGCCTGACGGCAAAAGGAAGAGGAGGAGATGGGAAAGCTTTTAATATCTGAAGATTCTCAGTCATCCAGGTCAATCTGGAAAAGTTAAGTCTAGGAAGCTGGATGTGAAGTTTTCTAGAAAACCTTTGAACCTCTTCTGAGAGCAACCAGAAGCACCTGCTACATTGAAATAAAGTGGAAAATAGTTTGATTGCATGTTGTCACAACATAACCTAAGTTTTTTAAATGTTTGTTTCCCATTTCTCTACATAGCGCTGGTTTCACATATTAAATGTAACTTTTTTAATTCGGTAACTTGATAGGTTTCTGTTTAGTTATAAGTAAGTAGAATAATGAGCCAGGGATTATACTAATGCATATCTAATACAATGGGCACGATAAATAATTCAGATATATACATGTAGAGGTTTTCTGTGATTCAGCAAACAGATTAATGAGACGTTCATGTTAAGGAAAGATCATCAATCAATCAATCAATCAGGGACCACAGCAGCTTCGGATGCAGGAGTTTTCCCTGAAATCAGAGGGTTGATGGTTCAATCCTTTCAGTGTCGTCATGTGCTTGAGCAAGACACTTCCCAGTGGCGCCAGCGTACGGCGGCCTGGCTTCTGCCAGTGAGCCCCAGGGCAGCTGTGGCTATAATGTAGCTCACCACCATCAGTGTGGGGGTGAATGGGTGAAGGTGGAGTAAAGTTCCCTGGCTTGAAAAAAGCGCTATATAAACACAAGACATTTATCATTAGGACATTTACCGTTCATTAGTTGATTGATAAAATCAATTAATTAATTAGTAACTTGCCTTCCTAATAGTGGAAAATATGTCCAGAATTTTTTATTTCTCTCAGATATTAAAATAAAAAAATGTTGCTGTTTTTCTGATCAGGTTTAAATCCCATAATAAAAAGGTTTTGTAGAATTTCCTTCTTTCGCCTACAGAATATCACACAATTGAGAGATATCCTGTCCAGGGATGATAATTAGGAATCGTTAACTTTAAGGACGGATCAATCAGGTAACAGCAGTTAGAAGCATTCAACTGATTCAAACGCTGCAGCTGCAGACATTATTTACATTTAATTTCAATTCAGTTTATTTCTATAGCGCCAATTAAACACAAGTCATCTTAAGGAACTTTACAGTTAAACCAGATCAGACAGTCAAATGATTTAAAAGAGAATATCTCCTATTTTTATTTTTTTACCTTCATTGGCTTCCTGTTTAACAAAGATAGAATTTATCTTCATCCCTTTTGACATAAATACTGACTCACGTTGTCTTTTCTAGTCGTGGTCACCTATGGAGTTGGTTTACCGTTGCCTTTATTTAACATAGTATTTATGGATAATGTTCTATGTTCCGTGAGACTGAGTCTGGTTCTGCAGGAGGTTTCTTCCTGTTAAAGGAGAGGTTTTCCGCTCTACCATCACCGCATGTTTGATGGCGTGACGGATTGTTGCATAGTCAACATCCACAGCGTCCACATGCACATCGAGGAGGAGCGAATCCTGAAGAGTCAATGAGTCGATGCAATCAGCTGGTTTTCCTTAGATAGAAAACTTTGAATCAATCTGACTGGATGATCTGGTTGATCTGGATCTATAAAGTGACCTGATATGACATGATGTGAATTGGAAATATAGAAAATAAATGAATTGTGTTAAATACATACACTACACCATAATAAAGAACTTTATGAATCTAATACAGGCTGCAGTATACCATAAGTATATCAGTAAAAATAGGGATTATAACCTCTATCCGTAGGTCTAATCTAGCAGAAACAGAATATCTTGTGAAAGGTGTAATACATTTATATTTATTTGTAAATATTACATCTTGCAACAAGATACAAATGTTTTTCTAAGATATTAAGGAAAAGACAGTGGATCACTTTAAGGCTTCAATGAACTTTAAGATCATAAGCAAGATGCTTGGAGGGGAAGTTCAAACTCCCTGTAATTATACTGAATAATTATAAATATTAAAATTATAATCTATTACCTCACACTATGGGCCAAAATGAGAAAGCAGCCAAATAGCAGTTTCTGTGCTCTGAAATCCTGCAGCCAGCTGCTACTGAGGATGGATGAACATTTTAGCTCAGATTCCATCATCTCTGCAGGGTGGGGACTATAAATCTGATATCTGAGATAACCGTACTGCTGCTGCGGGGAAAACCTGAGAAGGACGGATCTGTTTGAATCCACGGACAGAACTCTTCCACTCTCCCTATTTTTATGGACCTTCAAGGATCCAGTCCAGGTAGGCCAGGTAGACCTGGTCCTTGGGGGATCCAATCCAGGTAGACCAGGTAGACCTGGACCTTGGAGGACCCAGTCCAGGTAGACTGGGACCTTCAAAGATCCAGTCCAGGTAGGCCAGGTAGACCTGGTCCTTGGAGGACCCAGTCCAGGTAGACTGGGACCTTCAAGGATCCAGTCCAGGTAGGCCAGGAAGACCTGGACCTTGGGGCATCCAGTCCAGGTAGGCCAGGTAGACCTGGACCTTGGAGGACCCAGTCCAGGTAGACCTGGACCTTGGGGCATCCAGTCCAGGTAGGCCAGGTAGACCTGGTCCTTGGAGGACCCAGTCCAGGTAGACTGGGACCTTCAAGGATCCAGTCCAGGTAGGCCAGGTAGACCTGGACCTTGGAGGACCCAGTCCAGGTAGACCGGGACCTTGGAGGATCCAGTCCAGGTAGGCCAGGTAGACCTGGTCCTTGGGGGATCCAGTCCAGGTAGACCAGGTAGACCTGGACCTTGGAGGACCCAGTCCAGGTAGACCGGGACCTTGGAGGATCCAGTCCAGGTAGGCCAGGTAGACCTGGTCCTTGGGGGATCCAGTCCAGGTAGACCAGGTAGACCTGGACCTTGGAGGAACCAGTCCAGGTAGACTGGGACCTTGGAGGATCCAGTCCAGGTAGGCTAGGTAGACTTGGTCCTTGGAGGACCCAGTCCAGGTAGACCGGGACCTTGGAGGATCCAGTACAGGTCTACCTGGCCTACCTGGACCTTGGAGGACCCAGTCCAGGTAGACCGGGACCTTGGAGGATCCAGTCCAGGTAGGCCAGGTAGACCTGGTCCTTGGGGGATCCAGTCCAGGTAGACCAGGTAGACCTGGACCTTGGAGGACCCAGTCCAGGTAGACCTGGACCTTGGGGCATCCAGTCCAGGTAGGCCAGGTAGACCTGGACCTTGGAGGACCCAGTCCAGGTAGACCTGGACCTTGGGGGATCCAGTCCAGGTAGACCAGGTAGACCTGGACCTTGGAGGACCCAGTCCAGGTAGACTGGGACCTTGGAGGATCCAGTCCAGGTAGACCAGGTAGACCTGGACCTTGGAGGACCCAGTCCAGGTAGACCGGGACCTTGGAGGATCCAGTCCAGGTAGGCCAGGTAGACCTGGTCCTTGGGGGATCCAGTCCAGGTAGACCAGGTAGACCTGGACCTTGGAGGACCCAGTCCAGGTAGACTGGGACCTTGGAGGATCCAGTCCAGGTAGGCTAGGTAGACCTGGTCCTTGGAGGACCCAGTCCAGGTAGACCGGGACCTTGGAGGATCCAGTCCAGGTCTACCTGGCCTACCTGGACCTTGGAGGACCCAGTCCAGGTAGACCGGGACCTTGGAGGATCCAGTCCAGGTAGGCCAGGTAGACCTGGTCCTTGGGGGATCCAGTCCAGGTAGACCAGGTAGACCTGGACCTTGGAGGACCCAGTCCAGGTAGACCTGGACCTTGGGGCATCCAGTCCAGGTAGGCCAGGTAGACCTGGACCTTGGAGGACCCAGTCCAGGTAGACCTGGACCTTGGAGGACCCAGTCCAGGTAGACCTGGACCTTGGGGGATCCAGTCCAGGTAGACCAGGTAGACCTGGACCTTGGAGGACCCAGTCCAGGTAGACTGGGACCTTGGAGGATCCAGTCCAGGTAGACCAGGTAGACCTGGACCTTGGAGGACCCAGTCCAGGTAGACCGGGACCTTGGAGGATCCAGTCCAGGTAGGCCAGGTAGACCTGGTCCTTGGGGGATCCAGTCCAGGTAGACCAGGTAGACCTGGACCTTGGAGGACCCAGTCCAGGTAGACCGGGACCTTGGAGGATCCAGTCCAGGTAGGCCAGGTAGACCTGGTCCTTGGGGGATCCAGTCCAGGTAGACCAGGTAGACCTGGACCTTGGAGGACCCAGTCCAGGTAGACTGGGACCTTGGAGGATCCAGTCCAGGTAGGCTAGGTAGACCTGGTCCTTGGAGGACCCAGTCCAGGTAGACCGGGACCTTGGAGGATCCAGTCCAGGTCTACCTGGCCTACCTGGACCTTGGAGGACCCAGTCCAGGTAGACTGGGACCTTGGAGGATGCAGTCCAGGTAGACCAGGTAGACCTGGACCTTGGAGGACCCAGTCCAGGTAGACCGGGACCTTGGAGGATCCAGTCCAGGTAGGCCAGGTAGACCTGGTCCTTGGAGGATCCAGCTGCTAAAATCAAACGCATCATTTTTATTTTCACACATTTATGATTCTTATATATTTCCTCTGTCTTTAATTTAACAAAAAATACCCCTAAATCAAAAAGTGTTAATTTCTTTGTGAGTGAGAGTGACTAAAGGGAAAAAATCAGCTGGGATTAAATACTTCGTCGCTCAGCTATATTTCCTAACTCACCATTAAAGGCTTTACTCGCTTTTTATCTGTGTTTAGCAAACAGAGCATAACAAGCACTGACTTTATTCTCTGCACACCAAATGATCCTGTGATGCGTTTCACAAGGTTTTAATTACTGCCCTCCTGGAAGAGAGAAAGAGCGAAAGCATGAAGGCTTTCACAGAGGGAGACGCATTTAATGACAGAAATGAAGACAAGGTCTGGTTTCCCTTCAAATTTAACACAAACAATGTAAACTTTTCAAAGTTTAGTTTCCTGGTATTATGACATAAAACCCAAACTAGCATTTTAATGCAGGACGTCGTCCTTGCAAAGCAACAGTGATAACAGCTGCAGCTACTTGCAGTGGTAAAAATGAATTCAACCTGAAATGTTACGGTTTTTAGCAAAGCGCTCAGGTCTCATGGACACGTTTATAACAGCCTTACAGACTTTCTCTGATTTTCCTTTGGTCACATTTAAATTAATCACAAGAAGATAACCAGATTAAATACAAAGGCAGCTTTAAACTGCTGCTTATTTATAAATAGCAACACATTTTGCCCCAAACCGAAGAAATTCAAGAACAGATGAGAGGTTAGTCTGGTTAAGGTTGGGAAAGGTTAGAGAATCCTGAACAAAAAAAGACAAAACCAAGATGAACATAAAGTCCCATCAAGGTTTGACATGAAAGCTTCTGATGATCCTAGAACAGGGGTGGGCAATTCCAGTTCCTGAGGGCCGGTATCCTGAAGGTTTTACATCCTTCCTTTATCAAACACACCTGAAGCAAATGGCTGAGCTACCTCCTCAGTATGAAGTCAGTTTCTCACAAGTCCTCTCAATCAACTAATTACTTGATTCAGGTGTGTTGAACCAAAGGCACATCTAAAAGTTGAAGGATACCGGCCCCCAGGAACTGGAATTGCCCACCCTTGTCCTAGAAGGTTGGTGTCCTTCCAATTAAATAGCTCTGATTAAAAATGATGCTTTAATGGCCTGGTTCTGCTTTTTAACTATTTCCTACAGGTAACAGATAGAACCACGAGTCTGGACCAAAGATCCGGAGAAAGAAACTTTCAACAGCAGTTTGTGACTTTTGGTTCAATCACACTAAGTTTCTACAACATAACAATAATCTAAAGCAAACCAACTCTGACTGATGGAATCAAAGGAAGCAGCGGCCATTTTGGCTCAGGGCTAAACGATCTTAATATTATTATTATTCTAAAGTAGGGTTTAAGAGAAACCATTGAGATGTTGTAGCATGATCTCACACTCTAACTAGTTAGGGTGGTTCTATGCTGACTATGGAACATCTTTGTCTTCTACATCTATATTTTACTAACCACAGAAGTACCATTGCACCTATGTCCAGCGACCCACTGCATCCATCCCAAAATATTTACCAACCAGCTCACCCTTTACTTCCTACTGAACAAGACAGTCGCTCTGTCTGACCTGACCTTTGACCTTTTCCCCTCGTATCACCTGCCATAAAGGGCCACAGTTTAAACAGGGCATTCCTTGTCAGGGAGATTCTACAATCTGAATCAAGAGGCAGCATAACCCCTTGCTCACACTGGCTCCGGCGCGGTTACCGAGCCGACGGAGACCGCAACTCCCGCACACCCCCTCTCACACCGCCCTTTTGACTACGGTGCGGTTTCTGCGGCTCTGCGGCTCCGGCAACAGGTCCGGAGATTTAACTCGCTAGAACAGAAGTTCACTTGAGTTGACGTAACTTCACACGATAACACGGCCCAAATAAGGATATTTGCGAGAGCTTGTTGCGGAGGGCTCCGGCACGCCGCAAGGATAGCTTTCTTGCGGAATTTTCTGCAGCGCCGGAGTGTCTCGGTAACCGCAGCCGGACAGCTCAGCAGCCGGTGAGAGAGGTTTACGTCTTTTTAATGACTTGGAATCACTGCGGCGCCGCACCCACCGCACCGCAACGGTAAGACCGGAGTCGGTGTGAGCCGGGGGTTAGTCGCCAGGGAGGGGCCTTGGAGCCAAACCCCCTCTGCTTTATGGGTTCATATAAGGTTAGAGACTAAAGGTAGGAAGACTGCAGCTGGTTCTGTATTTGATAACTGGCTGCTGTTTTTATATGTGTTTGAGTAGATTAAGGTCTAAAGGGCGCAGAGCAGCGGCGGCGTTGCACCGCCTGTACAGTTAGCTAACCATCAAATAATGAATCAGAGAGACAAACACAGATAGAGGAATTTAAGTAATCAGTCTGGATCTTGGATGGGATTAAACTGATTTCAGATAATAAAGTAAAAAATCTTGGTGTTGTTTTAGATCAGGACTAGTGTTAATTTCGTTAACGAAAACTAAACGAAAATATTTTCGCCAACGTACATTTTTCACCGAAGGAAAACTAGACGAGACGAGACGAAAATCCCCACTAATAAACAATAACTGGGAGTAAATCAGAAATAATTGTCGTGGACTAATAAAGACGAGACGAAAATGCAGTGCGGTAAATAAAGACTAGACTAAAATCTATAGACATTTTAGTTCACGAACAAAGACGAGACGAAAATTACATATTATTATTTTATGGGTTTTCTTCAAATCCTGTCTCCTCTTCCGCCTCCTCCCCGTCAGCTCCCACACACCCACTTTCAAACCCGGAGCGGGCGGCACAGAGTAGCCTACTCTGGGGCTCAGGAGAAAGAGGAGACGTGATCTATGGACACATTTTCGCTTCATTGAAGTGGAGAACAAAACCAAATGCTTGATTTTAGTGGAAGGGAAGGAATGTGGCCACATGGTAGCTGGAAAAACACAACAAACCTGAAGAGACACGTCGCAGTTCCACACAAAGACGTTACGGTCAGTTAACAGAAAGATTGGTTGTTTATAATGTAACATTAAATCAACGGCTATAATGTCCCAATGATAAACTAACTGATGTTGGCTAACTTTCATAGCATTTAGTATCCAGGCTGGCTACGTGACGTTAGCTTGTTAGCACGTAGCCACCGTAGCCACTTGGGATTGGTATGCAAACATCAATATTAATATTAATACAACAAAAATGCATTCACACATAAAAATGTCTGCAATTTATTCCTGCATGAAATGATAGTTAGGTTGTTTGTATGAGCTTGACATGGATTGTCAAATGTAGTTTTTACAGAGACTTAGTTTTTGTTAAGGAAAAAACAGACCTATATGCTACTTATACACTTGGAATTCCTGTTATGCTGTTTATCTATCCTGACATTGTATTAATTTCTGTTCCAGATTGAAGATCCACCACCAACAACCACCCAGAAACAATGACAGGCCAGCTATACAAGCTTCCTTAATGCCCACAGCAAATACAAAGCTGACTCTCAGGACCAGCAAGCTATGCCTTGTTCACCTTAAATACTCTACCTTTATAAACCATGTGAACTAGCTGGCAGGAAAGCACTTTGTTGTATCAGTTGGAGTTTTTTTTCCACAACATTGACCTCAAATCTAGTTATTTTATTATTCTATGTGAACTAGCTTTAAACAGCCAGCACTTGTGTTAAGTTCATAAGACACTTTATTTTATTTATTTGTTTCCTTTGTCAGGTGTATTTTATTTGTTTTAATGGAAGCATTTGTGTTTGTGTCTTTGAACCTTAACAACGTTCAAAATAAATATGCTAATATTATCAGAACATCTTCCATGTCTGCATGTGTTCCTTAAAATTGTGTGTTTTTTTATCAAAAAGATGAGAGAAAATGTTGAAATGTGAAATAATTTTAGGAAATGTTAAATATTATCTGCTGACAAAAAAGTAAAAGGTTAAAATTATGTCCTGACTAAAACTAGACTAAAATGTTGACGGTTTTTGTTGACTAAAACTAAACTAATAAAATTATGTTTCCTTGGACTAAAATAAAGACTAAAATGACTAAATGTCTTTATTTTAAACTCTGACTTATAGTCGAATAAAACTAAACTAAATAAAAATGCGATGATGACGACTAAATGTGATAAAAACTAACAAGCGATGCTGAAACTGGACTAAAACTAAAACTAAATTTAAAAATGGCTGCTAAAATTAACACTAATCAGGACCTGTCGTTTAAATCCCAGATCAAAGAGGTTTCTAGAATTTCCTTCTTTCATCTGAGGAACATTGCAAAAATTAGAAATCTCCTGTCCAGGGGTGATGCTGAGAAACTAGTCCATGCATTTGTTACTTCAAGACTGGACTATTGTAATTCTTTACTATCAGGAAGTCCACAAACTGTAGTTAAAAGCCTTCAGCTGATCCAAAATGCTGCAGCCAGAGTTCTGATGAAAATGAAAAAGAGAGATCATATCTCTCCTATCCTGGCTTCTCTTCATTGGCTTCCTGTTAAATCCAGAATAGAATTTAAAATCCTCCTTCTCACATATAAAGCCTTAAATGGCCAAGCTCCATCTTATATCAGAGATCTGATTGTTCCTTATGTTCCTAACAGAGCACTTCGCTCTCAATCTGCAGGTTTACTAGTGGTTCCTAGAATTTCTAAAAGTAGAATGGGAGGCAGATCTTTTAGTTCTCAGGCTCCTCTCCTGTGGAACCAACTACCAGTTTTAGTCCGTGAGGCAGACACCCTGTCTACTTTTAAGGCTAGGCTTAAAACTTTCCTTTTTGATAAAGCTTCTAGTTAGAGTGGCTCAGGTTATCCTGATCTATCTCTATAGTTCTGCTGCTATAGGCTTAGACTGCTGGAGGACATAGGGACCCCTTTTTCATCATTCTGCTTCATTCTATCTCTATTCTCCCACTCTGCAGAATCTGTTAGTTCAATCTCTAACGTTCTGCTCTCTCTGCTTTTTCTCATAGTAGCTTCATCTGGTCTGTTCCTGTTTGGCTGTGACTCCATCCTGGAGAGAAATATCAGCTGTGCTGCTGCCATCAACACCTTTGTTTCTAGCAGACATGGGCAATGTGGAGTCAACAAGTCATCTCCATGTCATGTATTTAATCTACCCAGCCAATTAACCAGGTGAGTCCAATCTGCACAGGTTAATTCACGGTGAAGATTGGACTCACCTGCTTCAGTGGCTGGGTAGAACAAATACATGACATGGAGATGACTTGTTGACTCCACATTGCCCATGTCTGGTTTCTAGATGTTGAATTGGCGCTATAGAAATAAACCGGAATGAATTTAATTAAAGTTAGCTATAAAGATGCTAGTAGCTAAAGAGACACACAAATATTTGCATTCAAAAATATCTGTATCATGATTGGCTTTACACGTATTTCTTAAAACCTGTGCTTTTTGTAACACCATTTTCATTTACCGGTGGTGAGTCAGACATCGTGGAAAAATTTCAAATCTTAGTTTTCAAAGTTAGTTTGTATGAGCGATGTAAACAGCAATTTGTATACAAACTGGCTCTGGCACATTTAATAGGAGTTCCCTGTCGGGGCAGCTAGAGATGCAGGAGCATTTTTCTTCTCTTATACCTTTAAGTCAGAATATTATTAGAACAGTCGTTTATTTTCCGTAACATTCAGTGACACAAATATTGATGTTAGGTTTTTATTTCTGTTCATTCTGATTCATCCATCCATCCATCCATCCATCATCCATCATCCATCCATCCTCCATCCATCATCCATCCATCCATCATCCATCCATCCATCATCCATCCATCCATCCATCATCCATCCATCATCCATCCATCATCCATCCATCCATCATCCATCATCCATCCTCCATCCATCCATCCATCATCCATCCATCATCCATCATCCATCCATCCTCCATCCATCATCCATCCATCCATCATCCATCATCCATCCTCCATCCATCCTCCATCCATCCATCATCCATCCATCATCCATCCATCATCCATCCATCCATCCATCCATCCATCCATCATCCATCCATCATCCATCCATCATCCATCCATCCATCCATCATCCATCATCCATCCATCCTCCATCCATCCTCCATCCATCATCCATCATCCATCCATCCTCCATCCATCATCCATCCATCCATCATCCATCCATCCATCATCCATCCATCCATCCATCATCCATCCATCATCCATCCATCATCCATCCATCATCCATCCATCCATCATCCATCCATCCATCCATCATCCATCCATCATCCATCCATCATCCATCCATCCATCCATCATCCATCCATCATCCATCCATCATCCATCCATCCATCCATCCATCCATCCATCCATCATCCATCCATCATCCATCCATCATCCATCCATCATCCATCATCCATCCATCCTCCATCCATCATCCATCCATCCATCATCCATCCATCCATCATCCATCCATCCATCCATCATCCATCCATCCATCATCCATCCATCATCCATCCATCCATCCATCATCCATCCATCATCCATCCATCATCCATCCATCCATCCATCATCCATCCATCATCCATCCATCATCCATCCATCCATCCATCATCCATCATCCATCCATCCATCCATCCATCATCCATCCATCCATCCATCCATCCATCCATCATCCATCCATCCATCCATCCATCCATCCATCCATCCATCCATCCATCATCCATCCATCCATCCATCCATCATCCATCCATCCATCCATCCATCCATCATCCATCCATCCATCCATCATCCATCATCCATCCATCCATCATCCATCCATCCATCATCCATCCATCCATCCATCATTCATCCATCATCCATCCATCCATCCATCATCCATCCATCATCCATCCATCCATCCATCATCCATCCATCATCCATCCATCATCCATCATCCATCCATCCATCATCCATCCATCCATCCATCATCCATCCATCCATCATCCATCCATCCATCCATCCATCCATCATCCATCCATCCATCCATCCATCATCCATCCATCCATCCATCATCCATCCATCCATCCATCCATCATCCATCCATCATCCATCCATCATCCATCCATCCATCCATCATCCATCCATCCATCCATCATCCATCATCCATCATCCATCATCCATCCATCATCCATCCATCCATCATCCATCCATCCATCATCCATCCATCCATCCATCATCCATCCATCCATCCATCCATCCATCCATCCATCCATCATCTATCATCCATCCATCCATCCATCCATCCTCCATCCATCCATCATCCATCCATCATCTATCATCCATCCATCCATCCATCCATCCTCCATCCATCCATCCATCCATCCATCCATCCATCCATCCATCCATCCATCATCTATCATCCATCCATCCATCCATCCATCCTCCATCCATCCATCATCCATCCATCATCTATCATCCATCCATCCATCATCTATCATCCATCCATCCATCATCCATCATCCATCATCCATCCATCCATCCATCCATCCTCCATCCATCCATCATCCATCCATCCATCCATCCATCCATCCATCCATCATCTATCATCCATCCATCCATCCATCCATCCATCCATCCATCCATCCATCCATGTCCACTCAAATGTTTGATCCAAAAAAGATAATTATTTACCACAACACATTTTGTAATTGCTAAAATAAGGTGATAACAGTTTGAGTGGGAATAGTTTGTTAAACATGGTGACGATAAACAGCTGAGGCTTTGTTTTCGGCGAAAATATATATCTTTGGTGACACTCCTTTTGTTAGTGTAAATTAAAACAATGCCAGTTTTCTCTAAAAGCAGCATCATTGCAGGATTGGTTCCAGAGTTCAATGTTTTGAAAACAACATGGTTTACATTGCTGTGTTCAGTAAAAACTGTATGGCTATAGGGAAGCCTGCAGAGTAACTGTGTGAGCATGTTTAGTTTTAAAGCACAAACTGCCTTCTGGTGTTGTATGCTTCTAGATTGTAATCCAAATGTTGTCTTGATGTCTTAATAGAAATAACAACATTCCCTTTTTCTGTGAATGATCATGGTGTAAACAGAGCCTTAGGGTGGGACTGTTTCTATAGTGGACCATCTTCTTTTAAAGCTTTAAAAGCCATAAAATAAGCAGGGTGGCAACAAATCTGTCCGTATATGTGTTTTGCTGGTCAGCAAAGCGATTATGTTACACTCATTACTCCATCCAGACAGTGTCTTGCCCACGACCAAAATCTAATAAATTAGCAAAGATTCCCAAAGGAGTAAATCTCTGCTTCTGTCTCCTTGAACCCCAGTGGGCCTCGGCAGATGGCCGCTCACACTGAGCCTGGTTCTGCTGGAGGTTTCTTCCTGTTAAAAGGGAGTTTTTCCTCTCCACTGTCGCTACAAGCATGCTTAGTGTGAGGGATTGTATTTGAGTCAATGAGTCAATGCAATCAACTGGTTTTCCTTAGATAGAAAACTTTGTATCAATTTGACTGTATGATCTGGTTGAACTGTAAAGTGCCTTGAGATGACATGTGTTGTGAATTTGGCGCTATATAAATAAACTGAATTGAATTGAATTGAATTAAATCATGATAATCTAATTAAAATTAAAATATCTCCAATTGGGGAAAAAGTTAAAACAATTAAATCCGGTCTGTTTAACATAAGATCTCCTTCCTCTAAAAGTCTGCTAGTTAATGACTTGATTTGTGATAATCACATTGACTTGTGTTGCCTTACAGAAACCTGGCTGCAGCAAGAGGATTATGTGAGCATAAATGAGGCAACTCCTTCAAGCTATTTAAATTTTCACATACCCAGAAGTTCTGGGCGAGGAGGAGGAGCAGCAACAATCTTCCAGTCTGACTTACTGATTACTCCCAAAACAGTTAATACCTACAACTCTTTGAACATTTAACCCTTAATTTCCCTCATCCAAATTTCAAAGCAAGAAAACCTCTTCTTCTTGTAACTTTGTATCGTCCACCAGGTCCTTACTCTGAATTTTTAGATGAGTTTTCAGAGTTCCTTTCTGATTTGGTATTAAATACTGACAGGGTCATCATAGTGGGAGATTTTAACATCCATGCTGACATTGAAGGCGATATCTTAAGAGCAGCCTTTAATGCTATCTTAGACACTATTGGCTTTGTTCAAAATGTGAATAGTCCCACACATTCTCATCTTCATACTTTGGATCTTGTGCTGACATACGGCATAGAATGTGAAGAAATAACAGTATTTCCTCACAACCCTGTCCTCTCTGACCACTTTCTAATAACCTTCAGGATTACTTTAACAGAGTTCTCCTCCCCCAAAAGAAGGTTCAATTTTAGTAGATCTTTATCAGATAGTGCAGTTATAAATTTTAAAGAATCTGCTTCACTTTCTCTCTCCTCTGTGTCGCTGAGCAGTGCTGCAGAGTGCTAAAGCATAGCTTATTCCCCTTCACAGGTTGATGATTTTGTTGATGGGGTTGCTAGTTCTCTGCGTACTGCCTTAGACAACGCAGCTCCTTAAATCACATGGTTGGTGATTTAAGGGGCTGCATTATTTAAAGTATCCATCCATCCATCTTCTTCCTCCTATCCGGGGTCGGGTTGTGGGGGTAGCAGCTTCAGTAGGGAGGCCCAGACGTCCCTCTCTCCAGCCTCTTGGTCCAGCTCCTCCGGGGGAATCCCAAGGCGCTCCCAGGCCAGCAGAGACACACAGTCCCTCCAGCGTGTCCTGGGTCTCCCCCTGGGCCTCCTCCCGGTGGGACGTGCCTGGAACACCTCACCAGGGAGACGTCCAGGAGGCATCCTAACCAGATGCCCGAACCACCTCAACTGGCTCCTCTCTATGTGGAGGAGCAGCGGCTCTACTCTGAGTCCTCCCCGGGTGTCTGAGCTCCTCCCCCTCTCTCTAAGGGAGAGCCCAGACACACTACGGAGAAAACTCATCTCAGCCGCTTGGATCCAGGATCTCATTCTTTCAGTCATGACCCAAAGCTCATGACCATATTTAAAGTATGAAAATTAGAAATGTAAATGTCTTCAGAGCTGTACTGAACAAAATTTGTTTTTATGCACCTTGTGTGTACAAAATGACAAAGTTTGTCATTTTGTACACAAAGTCTAAAGGGAAAAGTCTTTTAATTGGATTAGGAAATAGGACATTTGGTGACACGTTTCTTTAAAATATATATACATTTTTTTCATTTTTTGTCTATTATATTGATTCCCTGAATGAATTTATTCTAAAATTTAGGAACTGGAGGATCTCCTTGAACTAATTTGATCAATGTTTTTGGGATATAATTTATAATTGGTCCATATTCCTGGGAAGAGAATAAGGCATCATATTTATTATTTAAATCATCCAGTGACAATAACTCTCCATCACTCCTAACTGCTGTTCTGGGTGCTAATAAAATGTCAGAGGAGCTTCAGCAGCAGAACCGTCGTCTCAGATATCAGATTTAAAGTCCCCCCCCTGCAGAGATATCTGAGCTTAAATGTCGGCCAAACCCTTTTATACAGGGACAGATAAAACCTTTCAATAAACCAAAAATTACCCACCACATATCTGACTCAACCATTTTATCAACTACTTTCATTCATTTCAGATTATATTAAACTGCACTTCCAATATTCACCACTGTTTTTCGGCGCCATTTTCCTATTTTCTCTGAGGATGGAGCAGCTTGCTTGAACTCCCAACCAATCACGGGATACCCAAGGCTACGGAGGACACAGCGGCCCCGTCCTTCAAAATGGGCAGCTTTGTCGTCCCGCCCTCAACACACTGCCCACTTTGCATGCAGAATTCAACACAAATCTCTGCGTTGTGATTGGCCTGCCAGTTCTACGGCCTGGGGCATTGATCGAGGCTAGAGGGTTTTGGCTGCTGGCGGGTGGGGCTAGTGTACTAGGCTACTCTTCAATGGCACAGCGAGAAAATTATTCTGTTTCTTCAATTTTGCATCACCCAGATTTTTCAGATAAAATCAATAAAACAGTTAGATTTCTAAAAACTATTGGAATGTCTCTGCGCTGTACCCAGTGGTGTCCAAAATATCTGCTGTTTTCTTCACAGAGAGGTCTGTCACATATCTAAGGAATATGTGACACACGTCCCTCTGCAGTTTCTAGTAAAATTACTGTTTGTTGGTGTGTGCAATAAAAAGACAAAAATAAAATCTAAATGAAATCATAACAGCTTTACAGTTCTTACCATCAAAATGTAAAAAGTTTGAAAACATAAAAATCAGGAGTCACATCTGTACAGACAGCAGCCAATGCACTGATTCTTTCCATTTGTCAGAGTTCACCCAACCCCCACTGACTTTATTCGTCCTCAGAGTGACTGCGTTGCTTCATGAAGTCTGCATTTTCTCCCCGCACAGCACAACGCTCCCATTGGTTGGCCACAGAGATTGGAGGGAAAAACCATGTGAGGAGCGGGGAGAGTGAGGCACGGCGATAATGCTGACTCAGGCGCTAGACCCATTGTTCTCCCTCGCCTCGTAACCCTACACCTCCCTGCCTCCAGCAGGAGCCGAGGGGGCGGCCATGTTAAACCGCATCATCTCTTCCTTCATTCGTCCCACAAAGAGCAAATTCAGCAGTGAAAAAAAGACTGTAATGAACACAGGGCCGTTCAGCCATTCATCTCTTCTGATAATATTGGGTAGATCTACTTGTTAAAGATACTAAAGACTTTGACACTAGAAATTGTGGTGTTTATTACCAGTGAGACAAAGTAACGCCAAATTTCCCAATTTTTTCTTTTACCATTTTTTTTTAAAGAGATAAATAAAAATCCTCTTTTTATGGATCTTTTCTCTATCTGCCATCATACATGTGATAATGATCAGGAACGATCTCATTGTTTTAGAATAATTAAGTAAAATTTCAGAGCAATCAACCCCCCCACCAAGGAAAAACCTGAAAGCTTTAACTTTATTGTAAAAAAGGAAAAATATAGATACTCCCACATCAGTTAAAATTGTATTAATATTAAAGAAACCTTATTAACAAAAAGTCAAAAGCTTTCTTAGGAACCACTATGAGTTTATGAGGTTTGGAAATCATTTTACTGCATGATCAATCTCCATCTATACTTAGATGTGCATTAATGTTAACAGATTATTCAATATCAAATCCATCCATGCAGCCCTTATCATCCATGCAGGGTCACTGAAGGCACCAGTGCCTACCTGCAGTGGTCAGCGGGGGGAAGAGGTCTACAGACCCCCACACCATGACAGAAAACACAGAAATACACACAGGATGGACCACTATGCTTGAACACAATGAGAACACAGTGGAGAAGCTTAGTTGGAAAAAAGGGAAGTTGGACAGAAAAAAGAAACATAATAAATTCATGTGTTAGTACCGTCAAGGTTCTGGCCTCTGTTTAAGTTTATTTTTAGGTTCTTTGTATTTGTAGTTGTTTTCTAACTGTGTATTGTTGTTCAGTTACTCTCTGTCGCCCCCTTGTGTTTGTTTCCTTTCCCCTGGGCTTCCCTCTAGATGCATCCATCCACACCTGCTCCCAATCACCTCATTAGTCCAGCCTTTGTTCAGTCAGCCATATGAACTCTCCCTGAGCCGTTCCTCATCTATTCCTGGCTCCTCCTGTATGTTTACCTTGATGTTTCCTAGATTCTGTTTTTCTCTGTATTTGTTATTTTATATTTCTGCCTAATTTCTTCATTAAATCTAGAAAACTCACCTCTGCCTCCTCACTTCTGCATTTGGGTCGTCAAAACCTCAACCCAACCATGACAAGTGTATTTTGGCACCATGCATCATTTGATGATAGAATTATTTTGATTTTTAGAAGTAATCTGCAATGAGCCTTAAATATATATAAACAGGCAAGGTCTCTTTTGACTGACCTTGGCTTTATCAAATAAAAGGTCAGATGAAAGTCCTGCCGTCTTAACGTGGGTCTTAAAGCACAATAACTGCTGTCGGCAATATTGTGCTGTGCAGACTGACATGTGATATAGGCTGGGTGGGTGGGTGAATGCCTCAGGGAGACGGATTACCTGGTAACAAGTCAAAACTCGACAGGAGAAGAAAGTGAGAGTTTCAGCGGCTCCTGTAATGCGATCCTAAGTTAACTTGGCCATTTAGATGCTCAGGGTGATAAATAAGTCATGCTTGCTGCAAAGCTGCAGTGATTAGTGAGCTGAAACCTTCAGAGTCAAACTCACATGATTTGTATTTTTTTTTTTTTGCATACCTCACCATTGTGTTGCTTTTATGATGTGTTCTGCTGCAGGTTCTATGTAGAACATTTCTAGTCAACACTGGTATGAATGCAGCTTTTTTTCTACAAAGTTTTCTCTCCTCTTGTTCTGCAGGGGAGCAGCTTTATTCTAAGGGTCATATTAAGTCTGACATGAACCCCCCCCCCCTTACTCTACCTGTTAGCTACAGCATGCTAAAAATGGCCTGTTTGAAAGGCATGCCCTTTATGGTGTCATAAGGGGATACAGCGAAAAATAACATGATTTGTGTTCAATTTTCTCCATAATTTAAAACTTTTCACAAGAAAAAATAATAAAGACAAAACTGCCAGAGAATTAAATGTCAAAGGGGCAAACTCGCATTATACGCTCAAAGAAAACCAGCAAAAAATATTTGTATCACACATCCATCCTCAATATGTTAACATTTATTTAAAGATAAATTAGGACTTGCAATGACAGACATAAGCATCTGTTCACCGGAAAGCCTGATGGTGACGGCTGACCTACTGTACAGGTGCTGGTCATAAAATTAGAATATCATGAAAAAGTAGATTGATTTCAGTAATTCCATTTAAAAAGTGAAACTTGTATATTATATTCATACATTACATACAAACTCATATATTTCAGATGTTTATTTTGTTTAATTTTGATGATTACAAATGACAACAAATGAAAATCTCAAATTCATCATATCAGAAAATTAGAATATTACTGAAGACCAATAAAAACAAAGGATTTATAGAAATGTTGGCCAACTGAAAAGTATGAACATGAAAAGTATGAGCATGTACAGCACTCAGTATTTAGTTGGGCCTCCTTTGGCCTGTATTACTGCAGCAATGCGGCGTGGCATGGAGTCGATCAGTCTGTGGCACTGCTCAGGTGTTATGATAGCCCAGGTTGCTCTAATAGTGGCTTTTAGCTCTTCTGAATTGTTGGGTCTGGTGTATTGCATCTTCTTCTTCACAATACCCCATAGATTTTCTATGGGGTTAAGGTCAGGAGAGTTTGCTGGCCAATTAAGAACAGGGATACCATGGTCCTTCAACCAGGTACTGGTAGCTTTGGCACTGTGTGCAGGTGCCAAGTCCTGTTGGAAAATGAAATCTGCATCTCCAAAAAGTTGGTCAGCTGCAGGAAGCATGAAGTGCTCTAAAACTTCCTGGTATGTGGCTGCGTTGACCCTGGACCTCAGAAAACACAATGGACCAACACCAGCAGATGACATGGCACCCCAAACCATCACTGACTGTGGAAACTTTACACTGGACTTCAAGCAACGTGGATGAAGTGCCTCTCTTCTTTTCCTCCAGACTCTGGGACCTTGATTTCCAAAGGAAATGCAAAATTTACTTTCATCAGAGAGCATGACTTTGGACCACTCACCAGCAGTCCAGTCCTGTTTCTCTTTAGCCCAGGCAAGACGCTTCTGACGCTGTCTGTGGTTCAAGAGTGGCTTGACACAAGGAATGCGACAGCAGAAACCCATGTCTTTCATACGTCTGTGTGTGGTGGTTCTTGAAGCACTCACTCCAGCTGCAGTCCACTCTTTGTGAATCTCCCCCACAATTTTGAATGGGTTTTGTTTCACAATCCTCTCCAGGGTGCGGTTATCTCTCTTGCTTGTACACTTTTTTCGACCACATCTTTTCCTTCCCTTCGCCTCTCTATTAATGTGCTTGGACACTGAGCTCTGTGAACAGCCAGCCTCTTTAGCGATGACCTTTTGTGTCTTGCCCTCCTTGTGCAAGGTGTCGATGGTCGTCTTTTGGACAACTGTCAAGTCAGCAGTCTTCCCCATGATTGTGTAGCCTATAGAACTAGACTGAAAGACCATTTAAAGGCTTTTGCAGGTGGTTTGAGTTAATTAGCTGATTAGAGTGTGGCACCAGGGGCCATCAATTTTGAACCTTTTCACAATATTCTAATTTTCTGATATGATGAATTTGAGATTTTCATTTGTTGTCATTTGTAATCATCAAAATTAAACAAAATAAACATCTGAAATATATGAGTTTGTATGTAATGTATGAATATAATATACAAGTTTCACTTTTTAAATGGAATTACTGAAATCAATCTACTTTTTCATGATATTCTAATTTTATGACCAGCACCTGTAGCTTTTTAACTGGACCTTCAACGTCCTGCTGTGAAGTCAGAGCTTCATGCTGAGGCTGAATCTACAGCCAGTCAGGAAATAAAGAATAGAGAAAATTCCCATTCCTACCAAACACAAACAGGGAAGCAGAATCAAAGCGAGAAATGTTTTAATAAAATAAAATCATAAATAAAACCTTCCCATTGCAATGAACACACAGTGGTTGCATTAACTTGCCGTTTCCCAGGTAGCAGCATGTTTGATGAGCCAGAATAGAGGCAGATTTTGAAGGAGTCTCATATCCTCATATCTGAACATCCCTGTAATGTTCTGCTTAAAGCTCCACATTCTCAGAATCTATTAAAGGTTTTCTTATTTCAGAACGTTTATATACTGACTTCTTCTACCGCCTGGAGGGCCACTTGGTGATGTCATAATATATGGCTGTGTCTTCTGCACAGCTATGCTAACTTATGTTATTGTTTATTGACCCCCACTTTTAGCCCCCATAGGTATCTGTCCGTGTTTTAACCCCTCCTTTCCACTTTGTTCAGGGATTTAAATCACACAGTCCCATCTGTGGTTCTGCTTTATTATCTTCTTGTTGTGTCCAAGAAGTGAAAGCGGTACCTCACTGAGGTATTAAATATCTTTATTAAACTGCTGCTTGCACCCCCCCCCTCTGCCCCCTCTGCCTCCCTCCTTTCCTCTCTAAGCTCCAGCTCCCCCCACAAACTTGGCCTCTGTAGATTTCTCTTCAAAGGCTCCCGACATGCGGCTGCCTGCTGTGCTGCAAGATTATGCACAATAGGGTCCGCTGGTGCCCGCTGCGTTAAACCAGGCAAGCTCCATCGCACTCGGCTGAGTCACATCTGATGAGGGGCAGGGGGCGGGGGGAGGAGGGGGTTGCCCAGGCGGACCCTGCAGGATCAGCAAAACGAGTGGGACAGGGGTTTGGCATAGAGATAGGGAGATGGGGGGCTTCACATGCCAGCTGTGTCATGGTATAGTGACTGGGATCAAAAGGCGTTCAGCAAACCAACACGCATCTTTAGAGGGTTTAACTCGACTGCATGAGGAAGGCGCCTCCTATTCTAGCAGACCACAGCTTTTGGGACGAGTCTCAGAGTTACAGATATTATAAATTAAGCTTAGATGAAGGTTGTGGTTATGAATGCGCTGGTTAGGGTAGAGATAGTGTTAGACGCAATACAGTTATTAGAATAAATAAATGTCAATACAACCAAGACAGTTAAAATGCAAAGTTAAAGATGAGTGATCTTGTTTTAGTCAGTGCGCTTCTGCACCATGTTTATATTGATCACTGCTGCACTTTAAGGAATGGAAATGTTCATTTGATGTCTGAAAAGCTGAACTAAACGTGATTTGGTTTTGTATACACCCTGTGTATAGAAAATGGCGATAGAAGTTGTCTAGATCTAGTCTGATAGAATTGTTACTTTTTTTATTAACACAATGACCTTAAACCTGCTGAAGTCTAACTCTTCCAAACATAGACTTGTGTATTTAGATCTAAATAGCAGCAAAAATCTCATCGCTTTGTAAAGTTAAATGAAACAGAAAATAAGCAGAAACTTCAATAAGTATTTTATTTAACATCTAATGAGGTATTTATTTAAAGATCAATAAAGTTCTATTCTATTATTCAGTTCACAGTCTATATTTTTATCTGACGCTGCTAAAGGGATTTACCCAGTTTAAATACTGTACTATTTTATTCATATAGAACAAACATGATCTTAAGACACTTTACAGAAACAACTCAATCAGATCAAACAGGCAGATCAGATTTTCTATCTAAAAATACCCAACTGTTTAAAATTAACTTATTGACTTTTCAGAATTCAATCCTCCTGGATAAGCAAGCAGCAGCAGTAGATATTTGCCTACATTCACATTCACAGCGAGCGTAGAGGAGCAATTCCCTTTGAACAGGAAGAAACCTCCAGCAGAACCAGTGTTTGCAGCTTTTAAAGAGAATAAAGAGATTAAAAGGCAAGTTTTAGTCAGCATGGAGAAAAAAGCAGAGAATATGAAGTTAAAAATCCAACAAACAAATAAAGCAAAACCTGAGAACTAGAGTAGAGAGCAGCAGAGTGAGGAAAAGTGATCTTTATGTCCTCCAGCAGCCTAAGCCTATAGCAGCATAACTACACAGGCAGTTCACCACAATCTAAAACAACTATAGATTTATTTCAATCTGAAAAACTCACACGCATAGAAAAGAAGATTAGTAGAAATTTATTGATAAAATTACTTTAGTCTTTGGCGCTCAGACACCTGCAGGAAACATTAGCGCTGAATTTTGATAGATATGCATGAACAGGAGTAAAGAACAGGGCTGTTTCCCCCCCAGGCCTGAAGCTTGTGGTGTAGTGGAGATAGATGGAGTTGGTCAGTCTGTAGACTGCTGGTTGGAGAGACGGTCTGCTGAGCTTTATGGGGAGATCCAGTGGACTGCGTGAGCTGATACTAGAGCTTCACTCAGGGACCTGAAGATGGAAGTCCAGCTTGGATAACACAGGATGAGAGAACCTATCCATGATGAGCAAGCATGAAGCGACAGTGGAGAGGAAAAACTCCCCGTTGGGAAGAAACCTCTGGCAGAACCAGGCTCAACATGGCGGTCTCCTGCCGGACCGGTTAGGATGAGACAGGGAACGCAGTGAGAGTCCAGGAGGAATGACGCTCTGATGAAGCTTTAGCTACGATGGTGGAGGGGGGGCTGGAGGGGGGTGGAAACGATGGCGTCTCAGTGATGTCACATCCGCCGCCTGCGCACAGGAGCAGACAGGTGCGTATCAGAGGCCTTTTAAGATGACCTTTGGATGCCGATTGGTTTTCGTGGAGGCGGGGTTCAGAGCTGATTGGATGTTTCGGTGAGTAATCAGTTTATTCAGTTGAACTTCCGCCTAGGCTCCATTAAAAAAATAAACTTCAGCCTAGTCCTAAAAGTAGACAGGTTTTCAGCCACATATGTTACACCTGGAAGAGCCTGATGACTACAGGATCGGCCATCTAGGAACCACCAGTAAACCTGCAGCTTCAGAGTAAATTCAGGTTTATATAAACAGTCAGCGCTCAAATCCAAGATGGAGTTTGGTTGTTTCTGGCTTTATACGTGTGAAGGAGGATTTTAAATTCTATTCAGATTAAGGGTGAAAATTAGACATGAAATATCTAACCTTAACTTTAAAGCTGCTGTCCTACATGAAGTTGAACTTCTGCTTTAATCTTAGGACTCTTTTTCTAACCTTCTTCTACCCAGCATTCAGCTACATTCATTTCACCATTTCACCTTAAACTAATAGAACTCCAGTTAAAGGAACTTCTTCTATGCAGTTAAACTACTTTTAAAATAATATTTTGGAAAATGTTTTTACTAACTAGTCACCTTTGGTTCCCACCTCCCTGTTCCTGCTGAATAACTATTAATATTTCTCCTGCACAAGTTATTTTTCTCATTTCAGATAAATGAACATATTAAGCCATCTTGGCTGCTCTTCTGAGCCACCATGGCTGCTCTCCTGAGCCCCCATGGCTGCTCTCCTGATCCACCATGGCTGCTCTCCTGAGCCACCATGGCTGCTCTCCTGATCCACCATGGCTGCTCTCCTGATCCACCATGGCTGCTCTCCTGATCCACCATGGCTGCTCTCCTGATCCACCATGGCTGCTCTCCTGATCCATCATGGCTGCTCTCCTGATCCATCATGGCTGCTCTCCTGATCCATCATGGCTGCTCTCCTGATCCATCATGGCTGATCTCCTGAGCCACCATGGCTGCTCTCCTGATCCACCATGGCTGCTCTCCTGATCCATCATGCCTGCTCTCCTGATCCATCATGGCTGCTCTCCTGATCCATCATGGCTGCTCTCCTGAGCCACCATGGCTGCTCTCCTGAGCCCCCATGGCTGCTCTCCTGATCCATCATGGCTGCTCTCCTGAGCCACCATGGCTGCTCTCCTGATCCACCATGGCTGCTCTCCTGATCCATCATGGCTGCTCTCCTGAGCCACCATGGCTGCTCTCCTGATCCACCATGGCTGCTCTCCTGATCCACCATGGCTGCTCTCCTGATCCACCATGGCTGCTCTCCTGATCCACCATGGCTGCTCTCCTGATCCATCATGGCTGCTCTCCTGATCCATCATGGCTGCTCTCCTGATCCATCATGGCTGCTCTCCTGAGCCACCATGGCTGCTCTCCTGATCCACCATGGCTGTTCTCTTGATCCATCATGCCTGCTCTCCTGATCCATCATGGCTGCTCTCCTGATCCACCATGGCTGCTCTCCTGATCCACCATGGCTGTTCTCTTGATCCATCATGCCTGCTCTCCTGATCCATCATGGCTGCTCTCCTGATCCATCATGGCTGCTCTCCTGAGCCACCATGGCTGCTCTCCTGAGCCCCCATGGCTGCTCTCCTGATCCATCATGGCTGCTCTCCTGAGCCACCATGGCTGCTCTCCTGATCCACCATGGCTGCTCTCCTGATCCATCATGGCTGCTCTCCTGATCCATCATGGCTGCTCTCCTGAGCCACCATGGCTGCTCTCCTGAGCCACCATGGCTGCTCTCCTGATCCACCATGGCTGCTCTCCTGATCCATCATGGCTGCTCTCCTGAGCCACCATGGCTGCTCTCCTGATCCACCATGGCTGCTCTCCTGATCCATCATGGCTGCTCTCCTGATCCATCATGGCTGCTCTCCTGATCCATCATGGCTGCTCTCCTGATCCATCATGGCTGCTCTCCTGAGCCACCATGGCTGCTCTCCTGATCCACCATGGCTGCTCTCTTGATCCATCATGCCTGCTCTCCTGATCCATCATGGCTGCTCTCCTGATCCATCATGGCTGCTCTCCTGAGCCACCATGGCTGCTCTCCTGATCCACCATGGCTGCTCTCCTGATCCATCATGGCTGCTCTCCTGATCCATCATGGCTGCTCTCCTGAGCCACCATGGCTGCTCTCCTGAGCCACCATGGCTGCTCTCCTGATCCACCATGGCTGCTCTCCTGATCCATCATGGCTGCTCTCCTGAGCCACCATGGCTGCTCTCCTGATCCACCATGGCTGCTCTCCTGATCCATCATGGCTGCTCTCCTGATCCATCATGGCTGCTCTCCTGATCCATCATGGCTGCTCTCCTGATCCATCATGGCTGCTCTCCTGAGCCACCATGGCTGCTCTCCTGATCCACCATGGCTGCTCTCTTGATCCATCATGCCTGCTCTCCTGATCCATCATGGCTGCTCTCCTGATCCATCATGGCTGCTCTCCTGAGCCACCATGGCTGCTCTCCTGAGCCCCCATGGCTGCTCTCCTGATCCATCATGGCTGCTCTCCTGAGCCACCATGGCTGCTCTCCTGATCCACCATGGCTGCTCTCCTGATCCATCATGGCTGCTCTCCTGATCCATCATGGCTGCTCTCCTGAGCCACCATGGCTGCTCTCCTGAGCCACCATGGCTGCTCTCCTGATCCACCATGGCTGCTCTCCTGAGCCACCATGGCTGCTCTCCTGATCCTTCATCGCTGCTCTCCTGAGCCACCATGGCGCTCTTCAACCAATGGCTGCCATTGGCCCTCATGGACTCCATCATTGCTCCAGTACTTTTCTCCACCAGTTCCTCCATAGGGGATGCCTCCCTCCCATCACTGCTGCACACCTCCTGATGAACGTATCTGTTCTTCCTATCCCTGCTAGTGATGCTGTTCCCCCGCAGACTAACCGAGCAGCGCTGCGGCCATAACTGACTGATAGACCACCTGAGGAGTCTGCTTTGTACTGCCTGCACCGACCAGTCTGAGGTACTTCTATATGGAGACCACCTGGATTTCCACGCTCCATGATGACAGTGGTTTTCTAGTGTTTAGCAGCGGCCCGTTGTTCTTCCTCCTCTGTTAGAAATCAGTGACCATAGTTCATCTCCACCCTTCCTGCAGGCCACTACAAGTAAACAAAGCGCACTGCAAGATGATCTGCCAACGGAATGAGCATTTTTACTCTTAAAATAAGATAATTAGATAATGTGCACTTGAAATAAGACAATGCAATTGTTTTTTCTCATTTTGAATGTACATTGTTTTGTTCCAGTGTTTCTCTTACCTCCTCAGTTTAAGAACAAATGCATTTGATTTGATTTGATTTGAGAAACATTGACTTTTCCAGATTTGGATTTTTTCCCAGTGCTTCACGTTGATAGATGTGTGTCATCATCACTAACAGAAAAACATTACAACAACTAAAGCTCTTCAGGTTTTACCACTTATTTGTAGCTTGTTATGTCAGCATGTTGTCTAAAGCAAAGCTGTCTCACACTAGAGGAATTTCTAATGTTTGGCAGCAATACCTTCATGTCGTATCTATCTTGCTTTGCTAAGCAGGGTAACAAAAATGTAGATGATGCGTCTCAGTCAGTAACATCCTCTTATCGCTGACCATAGATCACATCCACCTGAAAATAAACATTAGAGAGCATAGAAATACATCTGAGTTACTCTAAAAAAGGAAAAGAAATAAGTGGTTCAAATGAGAAGAGTTCAGATAAACCAGTTAATTCACTAATATTGAAAAAGTGTTTTATTCCTCTGGTTGCTTTCACTGTAACTTCTAGCAGTTTTTCCCTCCTTCTGTTGACTGTTTCCCTCCGATGTGCAGCTTGTAAAACAACACTCCCATACTAACCCCCCCCCCCCCCCCCCCCCACACACACACACACACACACCCATTGCAGAGCGCTCTTTGTCCTCCACAATATAAGCCAAAGAAACAAAGACACCATTGCTGAGCTTCAGGTTTTTTGGGAGCTCTCTGCCACTCAGAGCCATTGTTGACATGTGGAGAGCTCAGAGGACAATAAGACTCTGTAGGACGGGGACAGCCGAGACACACCCTGTCCTTCCCATTGCTCACACTCTTATCTTTCTTGCCTGACACTGTTTTGCACCTTTCTTTAGATTCTTTATTAATCCTTATTGATTGTTATTAGGGCTGCGCTTGTTTTAAAAGTTTTCCCTTCCATATTTTTCTTCTTAAATTCTTGACACTGAATGATTGTCAAGAAGATAACTTGTAATTAGGATTTTCCACTTGTATTTCTAAAAGCAGGATGCTTAAATAAACACTAAAGTATAAAAAAAAACAAAGAGGATTAAATATCTAATGATTTCTGTTTGATGCCATCAAAATCTCATCAGAACTTAAATAGAAAAAAGAACCATGTCAGTTAGCGGATAATTATTTGGAAGAAATGAAGACGATTCTCAATTCATTGTCAGATTTCAAATACATATCTGATATAAATGATACTTTAGTGGATAAAACTGTTTATTTCTATTCTGACAATGAGGTTTAAAGTGGGTGGAAGTCTCTTTGAAAGTCGTAGTTCACTTTAGCCTTGAAGAAATATGAATCAGGATGAGGATATTAAAAAAATATAAAAATTTATAAGGTACTTCTAAAATTTAAGGACATTTCAGTTCAAACTGAAAATAAAAAAGTAAACTTCAGTCTGGTTAAACTAGTTCGAAATCTAGGTGCATATTCATTCTTTGAACAGAATATCTAGCAATATTAAAGCACTAAATCGATTTGACTACAAAATGCTGCGCTTTCAGACGCCTTGGATTCTGAAGGTATTTGATTTTTCCTTTGGACTTTTTCAGCTTCATCTCTGCAGTAATTTCTCTTCATCAAAAACATAAACAAGTTTAGTTTGACGGATGAGAAACAAGCGATTTCTTCTGTTTCGCACTTTCAAATCCTTGTATGTCAACATCCATCCAGCTCTGAAGCAGGTCAGGAGGGTCGAGCCAAAGGGTCTGTTTGAAGGCCACAGCCAGTCTGTATGACGAGGCATCACAATCCTGCCCTTTGAACTGCATGACATCATATAACAGGCACTCGTGCGTCTTTCGCGAACTTTGGAGGTCAAGATTATTCAGTCCACTTTCAAACAAGTAAAGAGTGTCTCTAAGAGTGAGCATTATGGGACTGCTGTGAGAGGCTCAGTGCGCCGCTGTGTGATCAGCATTGTTGACTTATTATGCTGCTGAGAATATGAAGCTCATTTAAAAGCATTTGCGTGCATCTGTGTGTCGTTTTATGTCTTTCTGTGGTTTTTTTCCATGGATTTATGGGTAGATAAGTCTTTAACCCCTACAATTACAGTAGCTCTTTTCTCTGTGTCTCAGGCAAAGGCAGATATTTCTGAGCTTATTTACATAACATAAGAGATGGTAGATTTCAGATTCTCAGCGGTTCTCAACTAAGCCGGCATTTAGTCTGTTATTGTGTAAAACAAAACTGATAACAGTCATTGGCAGTCTCAGTTATTCTGCTTAAAAAGCAAAAGCCGCTCTGTAAGAAAAGGGCGGTAGCGGCATAATAGGACATCCATGACCACTTGCATGGACTTTACCAGGAAATAATAGTGACTTTTCTTTATTCTCAGAAGTCTAACTCCCAAGTTTCAAGTCAGAAATGCAGCAGAGAAAGATTCAGGTCTGTGGGCTAAACTGGCTTTTATAAAATCCAATACAGACTAACATCATGAACACAGAGTTACAGGAGTGATGTTTCCTGCCATCAACCAAGTCCTTATCATAGATAAACCGTTTCATTTTTCTCCCTCATCAGATAGTACTGGCGCTTAAATTTGCTGTTTGGCATCAACCTGAACCCCGTCAGCCAAACAATCAGACATCAGGATGTCATTCAGACTAGAGAAGTATGGTCAGATGGTGACTAAGGGAGGGAAGGTAGTCCATACAGAGGGGGTCTCACTCCCAGAAGGAACAATATCAGACATTGAGGACAGTTACAAGTACCTTTGTCGGGATCTGGAGATCTGCCACCTGTCTCCAGCAGAGAGCGCTGTGGGCTTCCTGAGCTGGAGTCATCAGCACACCTGGGGATCATCAGCTCATCAGAAGACCTCCCTACATAAGCAGCAGTCAGACCTTCCTTCGACGCCGCAGTGTTGACCTAGTTTGGTTAGCGAACCTGAGCCTCTGAAATCCTAGTGAATACTAGTTGCCTCTTGAGAGAAACTAGCCTTCTAACTTGTTCTTGTCTTCTTTGCTCGCAGAAACCCGACTGAAGTCTCAAGCTCTGGATGAGCATAACCTGGAAATCTGCCTGCCTGCCCACGTAAGCCAAACCTGAAGATCTCAGTCTGGATTCCTCCGTCAGTTCTCTGACTCGCCACAATTGATGAGCCAGCTAGTTTGGAGGATTTAATCCGATTAACCATAAGATTGGATAACAGACTTCGGATTAGAAATAAATCTAGACAAACAAACCCAGGAATTTCTGCTTCCACTCCTGCAGCTAACCACTCTTCTGTTTTTGTTAGATCCCCAGAGTCCAGCACCAAACCACGGGTTAAGAATCAATCCCCTCCAGCTCCTGCTCAATTCACTCATCTTTCCTCCTCATCCACAGAAGGAGCGGGGTGTGAACCCATGCAGATTGGGCATACAACGCTGTCACCTGAAGAAAGACAACGGAGATTCAAGCAGAATCTTTGTCTGTATTGTGGTGAGCCTGGACACTTAATTGCTTCATGTCCGGCTAAGTCAAAAGCCGGGGTCCGTCAGATGATGTGAGGAGTCTGACGGACCATCTAAGATCTGATAAATCTCCTCACTTACTGTTATTTGCAACCCTGTTTGTTTCTAACCAGACTCTAACGTTATCAGCCTTCCTTGATTCTGGGTGCGAGAAGAACCTCATAGATTCTGATCTGGTTCAACAACTGAGGATTGAGACTGTTCCTTTACAAAGGCCCCTCAGAGTTGCTGCTATTGATGGAAAGAGACTACACCAAGTCACTCATCAGACACAACCATTAGAGCTTCTCATCTCTGGAAACCATCATGAGACTCTAACCTTTTTTGTTTTTCCCTCAGCATGTTCTCCCCTGGTGCTTGGATTTGAGTGGTTGGAACGTCACAACCCCCATATCAACTGGGTTGAACGACATATTGAGTCTTGGTCAAATTCCTGTCACGAGTCATGTCTTCGTTCTGCTGCTCCTGCTATTCAGTCCCCTAGAGGTAGGGGGGAGATGGACTCTCCTGACCTTTCTTCTGTTCCTTCCGAGTATCATGACCTGGCACCAGTCTTCAGTAAGGTCAGTGCGACGTCTCTTCCACCCCACAGACCATATGATTGTGCCATAGACTTACTACCAGGAGCTCCTCTTCCCAGCAGTAGATTATTTAATATCTCCAAACCTGAGCGTGAAACGATGGAGAAATACATAAATGAGTCTCTAGCTGCTGGGATTATCAGACCATCTTCATCTCCCCTCGGTGCTGTTTTTTTTTCGTGGGGAAAAAGGATGGTTCCCTTTGACCCTGTATTGACTACAGAGGATTGAATCAGATAACCATAAAAAAATAAATATCCACTACCTCTCCTGGCATCAGCTTTAGAACCACTTCAAGGAGCTACTGTGTTCACCAAGCTCGATTTAAGAAACGCCTATCATCTCCTTACGATAAGACAAAGGGATGAATGGAAAACAGCCTTTAAGACCCCCATCGGCCAATTTGAGTATTTGGTCATGCCTTTCGGTCTTACTAACGCTCCTGCCTTTTTCCAAGCCCTAGCCATTGACGTCCTCAGAGATTTCCTGAATGTATTTGTTTTCGTGTACATCGATGACATTCTGATCTATTCTAGGAACCTCACTGATCACAAAAGACACGTTCGTCTGGTCCTTCAGAGGCTGCTCGAAAACAAGCTCTTCGTTAAGGCTGAGAAATGTGAATTTCACCAACCATCGGTTACATTTCTTGGGTTTGTGCTCGAGGGCGGGCAGGTGAAGCCATCAGAAGAGAAAATAAAGGCAGTTCTGGATTGGCCCACTCCTGTAAACCGTAAGCAGCTTCAACGGTTCCTGGGATTTGCTCATTTCTACCGACGTTTCATTAGAAATTATAGCCAAACTGCTCTACCCCTCACAGCCCTGACTTCAGTGAAGAAAACCTTCCAGTGGACACCTGAGGCTGAAACAGCTTTTAAAAAACTGAAGACTCTTTTTTCCAGTGCGCCCATCCTGATCCAGCCTGATCCCTCTAAGCAGTTTATATTAGAGGTGGATGCTTCTGACTCCGGTGTAGGAGCAGTTTTGTCACAACAGTCTGATTCTGACCAGAAAACTCACCCCTGTGCTTTTTTTTCATGCAGACTCTCACCTGCAGATCAAAACTATGATGTCGGAGATAGAGAACTACTTGCCATAAAACTCGCATTAGAAGAATGGAGACATTGGCTCGAAGGTGCCGAGCATCCAGTATTAGTTTGGACTGATCATAAGAACCTGGCATACCTCCAATCAGCCAAGAGATCCAATCCACGCCGCTCCAGATGGTCTCTGTTTTTCTCCAGATTCAATCTCATCATCTCTTACAGACCCGGTTCCAAGAATGTCAAACCTGATTCTCTCTCTCGTCTGTACTACCCTGATCAACCTGAAACACCCGAGCCTGTTCTTCCTTCCTCGTGTACGGTTGGAGCCGTTTCCTGGGAGATCACTGATCTCATCAACTTAGCCCTGGCCTCTGAACCTGACCCAGGTAACGGTCCACCAAACAAGACATATGTTCCTTCCTCAGTCAGATCCCGCCTCATCCAGTGGATGCACTCGTCAAGATTCTCAGCTCATCCTGGTGTGAGTAGAACGATTGCTCTCGTCACACATCGTTTTTGGTGGCCGTCCCTTCACAAGGACTTGAAGGAGTACGTGTTGGCCTGTCCCATCTGTGCCAGAAACAAATCTACCCATCAACCACCCTCTGGTCTCCTACGTCCTCTACCTGTTCCAACCCGTCCATGGTCCCACATAGCTGTGGATTTTGTCACCGGCCTTCCCATTTCCAGAGGTATGTCCACTATTCTCACCATTGTTGACTGTTTTTCCAAGGCCTGCCATCTGATTCCCCTCAGGAAGTTATCCACTGCATTCCAGACAGCCCAGCTCCTGGTGAAACATGTCTTCCGTCTCCACGGTATAACCCAAGAAATTCTCTCGGATCGTGGTCCTCAGTTCATCTCACAGGTCTGGAAAGCCTTTTGTTCCGCACTCTACTGTAAGATTTCTCTCTCCTCTGTTTACCATCCACAGACCAATGGGCAGATGGAGAGAATGAACCAGCAGCTTGAATCCACTCTCTGCTGCCTCTCCTCTGATAACCCGACTGACTGGTGTCAGTACCTGTCCTGGACAGAATACGCACTTAACTCCCACAAATCTGCCGCAACCGGTCTATCCCCTTTTCAGGTCTCTCTAGGGCACCAGCCTCCACTTTTCCCAGCAGACGAGAGAGAGCTAGCAGTCAGGTCTGTCAACCACCACATCCGCCGCTGTCACCGCACGTGGAATGATACCATCACCGCCCTTAACCGCACCTCTGCCACGAATAAGAAATTCGCAGACAACAGAAGACGTCCCGCTCCCGAGTATGCAGGTTCTCTCATCCTGTGTTATCCAACTGGACTTCCATCTTCCAGGTCCCTGAGTGAAGCTCTAGTATCAGCTCACGCAGTCCACTGGATCTCCCCATAAAGCTCAGCAGACCGTCTCTCCAACCAGCAGTCTACAGACTGACCAACTCCATCTATCTCCACTCAACCAGTTTAAGGCCTGGGGGGGAAACAGCCCTGTTCTCACACCCTTACTTATGCATATAAAGATTCAGCTCTAATGTTTCCTGCCGGGGTCTGAGCGTCTTGAAATAATTGTATGAATAAAATTCTTCTAATGGTCTTTTTCTTTCGATGAGTTTTTCAGATTGAAACAATGACCGGGCATTCATTGCTGAAATGCTGAGATTAATGAAAATATTAATCTCAGCATGAAAATAAAATCCTCCAATACTAATCTTCACTTAATGCTTATTTTAACATTTCTTCTTCTTGAATCATATATATATATATAAATATATATATATATATATATATATATATATATATATATATATATATATAAATGCATGCAGGGCATGAGAAAACAATACCAGTACATTTTATTTTTGTTAAATATTAGCAAGAATTTAAAACCTTCACCCTTGTATGCGCATCTATTAGGGAGTATAAAAACACCTCATCAGATGTAAAGATATTCAGGTTATAGAGGGACAATAAAACAATGACAAACAAGCTTGGATTGTTTTTTCTAATTCTGTAATTTTTCCAAACTAAACGTCCAAAAGCAGATGGTTTTTTTCCTCCATTTTTTTTCCTGTTTGAGGCACGAGGAGTTCTCCTTCGCTTCTTTTGGCCTTTAGTGTCAACAGGGCAATGGGGTCAAAGGTCAAAAGAGATAGAATGGCTGCAAAGACAAGAAAAAGGAGACATGTCAGGAGGACAAGTGCTCACGCCACTGGGGGAGGAGAAAAACAAACAATGAGGGAAAATTTGGCGGGAAAATGGAGACAGGGCAGGAAGGTCACCTGGGGTGGGGGGGGGGTGAATCACTTACAATCCACACACAGCCAAGATGTGAAGGAATGTATTCACCCCCAGACCCACTCACCCCCAGACCCACTCACCCACAGACCCCCAGACTCACCCCCAGACCCACTCACCCACAGACCCCCAGACTCACCCCCAGACCCACTCACCCACAGACCCACTCACCCCCAGACCCACTCACCCACAGACCCACTCACCCACAGACCCACTCACCCACTCACCCCAGACCCACTCACCCACAGACCCACTCACCCCCAGACCCACTCACCCACAGACCCACTCACCCCCAGACCCACTCACCCACAGACCCACTCACCCACAGACCCACTCCAGACCCACTCACCCACAGACCCCCAGACTCACCCCAGACCCACTCACCCACAGACCCACTCACCCCCAGACCCACTCACCCACAGACCCCCAGACTCACCCCCAGACCCACTCACCCACAGACCCACTCACCCCCAGACCCACTCACCCACAGACCCCCAGACTCACCCACAGACCCACTCACCCCCCGACCCACTCACCCCCAGACCCACTCACCCCCAGACCCCCAGACTCACCCACAGACCCACTCACCCCCAGACCCACTCACCCACAGACCCACTTACCCCCAGACTCACCCACAGACCCACTCACCCCCAGACCCACTCACCCACAGACCCACTCACCCCCAGACCCCCAGACTCACCCACAGACCCACTCACCCCCAGACCCACTCACCCACAGACCCACTCACCCCCAGACGCCCAGACTCACCCACAGACCCACTCACCCCCAGACCCACTCACCCACAGACCCACTCACCCCCAGACCCACTCACCCCCAGACCCACTCACCCACTCACCCCAGACCCACTCACCCACAGACCCACTCACCCCCAGACCCACTCACCCACAGACCCAAAGACTAAACATGGAAGTACGCCTTGCTATTGCCCCGCCCCCGCATCACCGTCTGCCCCCAAAGGGATGATGTCATCTCACCTCCTTGGCTAATGGCGCTCTCCCATTAATGTGGGGCTCTTATGTCGGCCATTTTCAGGCGGTCGATGCAGAGGGAGAATTTTATGATCAATCTCTAAACAGCTTTTCTTTTCTATTTATTGATGCCACTATGGAAAGCAGCAATAAATAGAAACGATGTGTTAAACACTCAAAAGTTATGTGTGATTTCTAATCCCTTGGAGTTCAAGGAAATGTCTCCTGAAAGGGAAATGAAACAGAGCAGCGGCAGGTTTAGTCAATCTGAGGCAGAAGAACAGAACGTATGGAAATGAAAGAAACACTTTGGTGAAGACATTGCTGCAGCCTTAACGAGTCAACAGAGTTTAGGGATGTGTGCTTTTGCTTGTGTGAAGTTGAGTCATAAGGTCAAGGTCCACGTTTCTAGGTTGATGTCACTAGTCAATGATTAATCCCTTCTTTTCAGGCGGGAATCAGGTGGGAAGGGGAAGTTTTAGCTCATTAACCGTTTGCTAACCTGGTTGATGGAATAGTTTCTAAGTAATGTTCTGTTATAAAGTTATATGTTGAGATTTCCTCATCAGGATTGTTTGTCCATCAATGAATAAACATCAATTTTAAGTCCCAGAGAGATTCTTCAGTGAGATAAAAAACTTCTATTATTAAATTGCTGGAAATGTTCATTTCCCTGCTGAGCTGCTGCTCATTCTGAAAGCTGTCCAAAACAAACATTCATTTTCTATATAATAATTGACAATAAAAGTGATCTAAATCTAATCTACTGAATCTGCTCTGTGATTGGACGGTCAAACACGCTGAAGTTAGTTATATTAAAAAATACTTGCCCCCCCCCCACCTTCTGAAGGTTTAACACAATGCCTGAAATATACAATAAACTGTACTTAATACGACATTAATAAAACTTTAACTGTCATATTGTATAAACAGAGTGTATATAAAATGAAATTTGCTTTAGTAAAGCTTTAAGGCCGTAAATAAATAATTTCATTCCTTAAAGGGCAGCAGTGATCAGCTGTAAACATTGATGTGGGGGTTCAGAGCATTGCAAGACAAATATATATGGTGCAAATATGCAGTAAAAAAACTATCTTTTTGTGTTTTAGTTGAGTTTTTTTTCAGTTTGGTGTTATCAGTGAGATGTAGAGTCAGGGACTTGATTTAGAGTTTTTTTTCTTTTTATCAGTTCAGCAGTGTGATGGTGGAGGGGAAAAGGCAAACTGATGGAACCAGTGCATGAATGAGATTGGGACCCATTAAATTATTTATCTTACCTGCAGAAAATATATTGTTCTTTTTTGCTTCAGTATATATTCAGATCTGCAGTTTATTGAGGTTAGAAGGTAACAAGTTGTCCAAAAGGGTCCAAAATCAAAGCAAACATTAAACAATCATCATTGTTTGGTCATTTATCTAAGATAAAATAAATGAAAAGATAACTATATCAGTGGGTTGTAGAATTAATTTCCTGCCATTTCATCATTTAGACACGCACTAACAAATATCAGCTCTGGTCCAAACTATAAAGAAGCATCAAATAATCTCCCACTGTCCCTGACAATGACAAACAAGAGGAACTTTCCTCTCAGCAGCTATTAGAGGCTTGTCTGTTCAAATGCTACTATGGTAAACATGCTCATATCCAGGATCTACAGACTTCCTTCAAATGAGCAACACATAAACACATCACCTCCTCTTGGGTTAAATAATTGGATCCTAGGGCCAAATTAAAGATGCCTTGAAGGCCGTCTCAGAAATGAGCTCATAGCTAAACCCATGACATGGCCCACTGAACATGAAAGACCTCATAAAGAGGAACGTTGTGCAAAAAAGGGTTGAAAGCAGATAGTGGCACCCGGCCAATGAGGATACGGCATGAGGGTGTGATGTCAGTAGGGTTTCTGAGAGCACGGCCATCAGCGCAGCCATCGGCCACATGAGGCCATGGTGGTACAGTTGCTCAGAGGATGCTGAGCACCAGAGCCACAAAAAGGTTTGACTTAGGGTGCTGTAAAAAATTAATAAATAGTGTTTCAAACATGAAGGAAAATATTATAATCAGAAGCGTCAAGTAACAAAGTCCAAATATATTAGCCCCATTTCCACTCCCCTCTGAAACCGATCCGTGCCGAGTTTGGACCGAGCCTGGATCAGTTAACCGCGCCGAGCTCGGTTCCTTACAGCCGTTTAAACACCACCCGAGCACAGTCCCTCGCCTCCTAGTGGCGATCTGCAGTACTACTTCTCTCTAGAGAGAAACAAGCAAACCAACATGGCGGAAGTTTGCGGAGAGTCAGGTGAAGAAGGCAGCCTTTGGCCTTTTGGGAAGTGAATACGACAAACGATAGTCTTATCGGGGCTTCCAGACGCAGGAATCATTGCGCTCCTAAACAGAATCATCACTGGAAAACCGTGTAGCGCGGCAGGGAAGCTAGGATTTTTATGCATGTCTGAAATTTCCTGATAACAGAGGCTGACTGTAAGGGGATGATACGGTCTGCTTATGCGCTCTTTGATATCAGAGAACCGCGCCTGAACTGAACCGCGCCGAGCCCTGCTGATGAGCTAGTACCATGTTAGCGCGGTTCGCCTGGGTCCGGTTCAGTTTGCGTGTCATTTACACTCAGCAGTTACTTGGGTCACCGTGATCCGACCGAGCTCAGCACGGTTTCTAAAGGGTCGTGGAAATGGAGCATTTATTTCCTTCCTTCAGTAGAAATCTATACTTTACTAAAGTCATTATTTTTTAGACAACTTTTTCTTCTATTCCTTACATTTTGAAAATAGACTCGTTAGTTTTGTTGTATTTAAGCTCATTTTCATTATGGCCTGTTGGTATTTTAAAAAAATTACAAAACCATCAAAATAATCAGTTTCATTCAGACAAGGTGCTGCCCCAACTTGTTCTTCACCACATGCCAAAATAAATAGATTTTCAGGAAGATGCAAAGTTAAATGTGACACTGTTACCATTAGTTAAAAAAAAATGAAGTCTGAGGAAATTATCATCCAGGATTGTAGAAAACTTTCCTTTAATAGGATAGTGGATGTTTTTTGAGTAACGAAATGCAGAGATTGAAGTTGAGGTGATTTCTTGGAGGTTTTATAATCTAAAGAGGCTTCAGAACAAAAAGGCCACATGAAAATCCTCCAATGAACGTATAGAAAACAAACGTTTCTCCTCTGTATTCGGTCTGTTTTAGGCTCTGTGAGAAAAAGGAAATTATGATTTTCTGGATGATTCTTCCTCATTTCTGGGACTTTTCCCTGCAGATGTTAAAGTTGTCACAGAAGAAGGATGGATCTTTTGGAGAATTACCAAAATCCCAAATGCTTTCTAAACAGAGTTCCTTATGACTTCCAAAGGTATATTTCACTGTGTGATACTGACAGAAAAAAAATTGCAGCCAAAAGTTTTTTCTTCTTCCCAGTTTAGAGTTTTTTTCCACTTCAGCTTTCCTTCTTAGGAAACCTTGATGTTCTCAAAACAGCAAGAACTGGTTTGTATTTTTCACCCCCTCAAAGCCACCAGAACACCTTGTAGTTGTGTCACAGTGAATATCTCTCCCACTCGGTTGTTGATCATTTTATGGTGGTATTTAATGTGTGGGTTTGAACCCAGGGTTTACTTTGTAAATCTAGCAATCTATGACTTCATATATTCTAAAGTTTTTAGACGGTTCTTTATTCTGTCAAACTTTCCCATCCTGCAGGTTTCCAGTATTGTTCATTTCAGTATAGAGTTGTCGGGATGGGACCGCTATCCCACCAAGGGGCTACCAGATACCCAAACCCAGCTACCAGTGGATGGACCTTTCATTGATAATGGCACTGGGCCTTAGCAAATTACTGTTCTTTTCCTGCTTGCACAGCCTCATTTGTGATTAATGGAATAAAAAATAAAACATTCAAAGCAGATTTGGGGGAAACTCTTTTAGGCTTATTTTGATAAATGCCATTCACAGAAAGAATGTTTAAATGATGAAGTGCTTTCTAAGCCTGGCCCTCAGTCCTTTCCCCTCTGAAACTTGATCTGCATGTTTTAAATGTCTCTTTCTCAGAAAACCAAATTCATATGATTGCTTCTCCTCTTCATACCACCAACAGGTCAGACAGACATGCTCAGATGGAGACAGGTGGACCAGTGGTAGAGAGGAAGAGAGACAGGATGTGGTACCATGAGAACTGCAGAACTTGAAACTGGCTCCTCCTAGGACCCAGGATCTCATGAATTAAAACCGGTCTCCACCCGCGCTCCGAGCCAAAAACCCGAAGGGCTCCAAGGAGAAGATTTGGGACACGATCAGGAGACAGGAGACAAACACCCTCTCAACACACAGGTCCCCAGAGTCAGGACATGAACCAGGGACTTACCTCAAACACAAACAAACAAACAACAACTAATAACAACAATATGTAACACGAATAATGATCTGGCCGGGCTGAACCGTATATAAAGCAGACAGAGCAGGTGGATAACATGAATGGTAATTAGAGAGCGGGGAGGGAACAGCAGGTGAATGGAGTGAGTAATTAGGTCAGCTACTGCGGCTGCAGTCTTGGCAAATTCTCACCTTAGATTAGATTTTCTGAAAAAAAATATATGATTACTGAGGAGAAACCAGCTTCATATTTATTCCTCCTCTTTTCCAAACTGAAAAACACCTTTTATTAATTTAACACCTGTAAAATAAAGTCTGTCTTCCATCCATTTGCACTTTTTAAAGAAGTCATTTATCTTTTCAGGTAAAATTGATATTTACTTTGGGTTTATAAATCCTAAAGCTACAGAAAATCTTCCCTTTTTAAAGTCTGACTTGAATGCTTTTTTTTTAAATTTTTTTTAGTGTATCCGTGTCAGATGACGGAACAGTGAGATCACATTGTCCTCTTGACCTTAACTAATGCCTAACTGTTTAGAAAGGCAACAACATCTGCGGGAGGAAATACATCCAACATGCAGAAACACCTGCGAACACAACATGGCATAGACTTTAACAAATGCCGTGTTTTTGATGGACAGAAGCTAAAGTTACGACCAGCATGGAAGGCAACTCCGGTGGGAAGTAGCTAGTTTTAAACCACTGGCTGAGCTTAATGTGGTTCCTAGTAAATCATTTCGGGAAATAAACCAGTTTCCTGCCTCTTTTTGGGGTCATTAACATGCTACCAAGTTGCTCCGCAGTTCAGGGACCGAGAGAAAGGTGACACTCGTTTATTGAAATCAGGAGGAGATGAGTTTATTGTGAGTTTAATGAGTTTATTTCCCAAAATTGTACAGTAATGCTTTTTCAATAAACGGATGCCTTCTAGATTTAGATGACTGTGAGGAGACGGGTATCATGGCTGGATCAGAAGCTGCAGCTCCCGTTCACTGCCTTCTGTTTTCACCGAGGCAGGCAGAGATAGAACGTCCCAGGAGAAGGTAGACGAACGTCACCGTAAACTTACCAAGTTCATTCTTTCACAGAATCCATAAGTGAATCGGAAATGTGAAAATCTTATCAATTCCCAACCCTACAGGTCCATAATCCTGGCTTTCAATGACTAAAAACTGGGAAAGTGTTCTGACCAGTAAAGAAATGTCCAGTGTTTTCCAATATGGGTTATAATTAAGGACTCATTGCTCTGGATGGTTATTATGTCTGCCATGTTCTTTCTTTCTCTCTCTCACACACACACAACCACACACACACACACACACACACACACACACACACACACACACACACACACACACATTCAGTAATGTTTGTGTGTGAGTGCAGCTGTTACACAACAAGAGGAGCCGTTTGACCTTTAGCTTGTTGAGAGGAAAATGCACAGAGCAGTGAAGCAGCAGCGCCTTCAGGAATCTCTGTCTGATGAAGCAGCTTTTACTCACACAGGCATTAAAGCTGTCATCAGTCTGAGACGTATCCATGGCGATTGTCCACGTGTTGAGGGGGCATTGTTCAGTTGGGGAATATTTGTTTGTTGATCTAACTTCAGGTGAAAACAATAGTCGGAAGAGTTGAAGAATGAGGCGGCTGTGTCCCGGTCCAACCTGGCAACTCCTCCTGCAGTGACCTCTGAGGTTGTAGTGACACAGTCCTGCACACCCAAAGCACACACTAAAAAGGAGTGATGCGATTTCTGTCACACGCACGTTATGGATGACTCATGCAATTTGCAGCCTGTCATCAATGTATCCTGAAATATATTGCAATAGCTTTTCACAGCAAAGGCAACACACAGTGTGATTTTACAGGAGAACAGAAGAAAAAATAATGAGCAAAATCAAGTTAGGCGCATCAAACAATATAGAAAACAGCCTTGCTAACAGATAGATTGGTCTAATCTAAGCACCTTCCACTCTCCCACATGTCCCTTTTTAACTGCAGATGATATAAGAAATGTTGCTGTTGTTCTGTCACATTATATTTCAGTAAAGGACCTTGAAGTTTCTGGATTGTCTGGAGAACCTTACTCTGCACGGCTTTAAAGCAGCTCCATTTTCCTCTATATTTAGGATCTACATTGATTTATTTTGATGCTTCTTGGGTCAGCTGAGCTGGAGGAAATGAAGATGTGTAGAAATCTGCTAAATCATGGGTCTGTATAAACAAAGTTGACCGTCTGCTGTCCCAAACATCTGGCGTGTCAACAAATGTGTTTCCCTGGTGTCTGTGGTGTGAAACTCACTGTTGGTCCAGTTGTTCCTTAGTTCAACACAGTGAGCCAACATTGGTGTCTCCTCTGGAGCCGGATCATTTCCTCTGTGGAAGGAAAGAACTTTGGATGATAAATGTGTTTTTATTTATTCAGTTTAGAGAAGCATCAGTGGATGAAAGCTTTACATGATTAAAACAAGAGTTTTATTTTAACAACAGAGAAATTATTCCTTAAATTACTAAATAACATTCAACCTGGGTGGAATGTTGGCGGCAGACTGGAGACGATGTGTTCTTTAACCAGCCTTTGGAAGCACTTCATCATGATGGGAGTCAGAGCGACAGGCCGCTAATCATTGAGGGAGGCGACCTGAGGCTTCTGGAATAATGGAGGCAGACTGGAAGCATGCTGGCACTATGGATTGGTCCAGCCAGGTGTTAAAGATGTCTGTGAGGACACCAGCCAGCTGATCTGCACGCTCCTTATACACCTGCCCAGGTGTGTTATCAGGCCCTGGAGAACTGCTGGAGTGCTGTTTAGTGCCTCAAACCTTCCAAAGATGTTCCAAAAAGAACAAAATGAAAAACCATCCACTGGACTGGGGGGGGGGGGGGGTCTAAGTCTATGATAATAGGGTCTGGGAGAGAGAGAGGCTCAGATATGGGCCCTGTTCGAATTCATGGGCTGCGTCCTCAGAAGGCCAGATTCGAAGGACGATGATGTCATAGCGCGGCGCCGAGGTCTGGTGGGATTCCAAGAGTCCTCGTTATGCGGCCTTAAAATGGTCTGATGTATCCTCACTTTTCCCAGGATTCATAGCCGTGATCAGAGGAAATGTTACTTGGCGCCGAACAGTGGTGAAAATTGGAAGTTCAGTTTAATATAATCCAGTCTGTGAATAGTTCCGTCTGAGATTAATGAAAATAGTTGTTTTAATGGTTATAGAGTCAGATATGTGGCGGTAAAGTTTGATTTATCTAAAGGTTTTATCTGTTACTGATTAAATGGGTTTGGCTGGAATTTAAGGACAGATTCTAATAGATCTGCAGGGTGGGGGGGGGGGGGGGGGGGGGGGGGGGGGACTATAAACCTGATCGGAGTTTAATTTTTTTATTGGTGTCTTACACAATTTGCTTAACTAAGTATTTTTTGTTGTTGAATATTAGAGATTTTACAGATATATTTTTTATACATACATTGTTTAGATTTACTTATATATTTCTACCCCTTTTATAGAATAGAATAGAAAATCCCTTTATTGTCCCACAATGGGCAGATTTACAGCAGCAGAAAGATTATTGAAAATGGTCACAAATGAGGACCTTAGAAAAATGTATAAGAATAACATAATAGGGAAGAGTTAAAATATAAACAATAAGATCCTGTAAAGTGCTTTAACAATATAAAACTGTAGAATAAATAACCAATATGCAGCTATGGACATTGTTACAGTAATTTGAAAATAGCAGCAACATCAGAGATGTGCAGAATGACAGCAGCAGGTTATTTAACTGACTAAGGTTTATATCATTACATTTGATTTGATCGGTTCCTGCTGCCGCTGGTTGGAACCTTTATTCCACTCTGGAATAAATCAGTCTTTGTTCACTTTATAATATGAAATAAATAAACAAACAGTTTTGAAAACCTCGGTTTTCATTCTTTTCCTGCTTTGTGTGTCAACTTTCATGGTTGCTAAGCAACAGAGCATATGGCGGTAAAACCCGCCGAAGGGTGGACCTGTTTGGATTTACAGCCAAAACTCTTCCGGTCTCCTTATTTTCACGGACTTAGAAGCATCCAGTCTAGGTAGACCGCGTCCTTGGAGGATGCAGCCCAGGATTTCGAACACAGCCTTATTTCCTCCGCTAACAGGAAGTGGATCTCTGTCGCCCCCTGCTGGAAATGATGTTGATTCTTTCCTCTGAAATATCAGAACAATAAGATTGAGCCACAGCCTTTATAACCTGTTTAAAACAAAACTGGCATCAGAAAAATATGCTGGAAAATGATGTTTGAAATGAACTTAATAGATTCGTTTTCAGCTCTTTGCTGGAACCTATTTTTAGAGTTAATTGATATGAAACTTCTTTAATTGTTCTTAGCTTAAAAAAAATCAATCAACCCTTTAGAGATAAAGAGGCAATTTCAAATAAAAGGCAGCAATGGTAAGTTGGTGTTTTAGTTTCTGGGAAGCACATGTAAAAAAAATCAAATGTAATTCCTGTAAAGATAAATTTGGGCACAGAGGGAAGCAATGATGAAGGTATCTAGTTTATTTGGTCTAAACTTCTCACACTTCAGATTAAACAGTCATTAAAAGTTGACCTTAAAACAAGCCCATAAATCAAGCAAAGATGACCTAACTACATGCAAGAGTTTATACATTCATGAAATGATGCATGTTTTGGTAAATATATATATTATAATATTTTGCTAAATGCTAAATTATCAAGCTCACTGCCAAACCCACTGAATCAAGGAAACACTTAAAGTGGACTGGTCTGACAGCATGAAGCATGTCACACAACAGAAAAAATAAACATGCAAACATCTCATGAAATTCACAGAAAGAAAACATTTCTTGAAAAAACCAATGAAGTACCAGTTTTACTCTGACACACATTTAGCAGTCATCCGGTTTTGTTACATAAAGATTGAAACAAAAACAGAAGACTGTGAGTCAAAACTAAGAAAATCCAACAAACCCTGATTTACTTTCTGAGCATTTAATGTTTCTGTTTGCTCTTCAAAGGCATCCTGCAGACCACCGAATGCATAAAGTCAGGCATGCTGAAAGCCACTGCAGAAGCTGCACAGTCACCTGAGTGACCTTCAGGTCATGCTAACTACATGCATCATGAATGCTCTCACACACACAGAGCAGCAAATATTGTAATTCACTCCATCATTTTCATTTCCCTGAAGATTTGTTCTTCTTTTATTCAAGCTTTTCAAACTCCCAGGGCCTGAAGTTCCCCTGGGAGCCACCATGAGCCCCGGCTGAGCAGATGGTGCTATTGACTGAGGTAATGACACTTTGTTGAGCAGATGATGTAGAGCAGGGTTGCCCGAAGTCGCTGTCCTGCAGGTTTTAGAGCTTTCCTGCTTCAGCTGATTAACAGGCTTTTGTTTTCCTCCAATCATCAGAATCAGCTGTGCTGAAGCTGAGAAACATTGAAAACCTGCAGGACAGCGGCCCTGGAGGAGCCTGATGCAGAGCATCCAGCGGGGGGGCAGAGGTCAGCATCACAAAAGGAAAATGCAATTTATATAGAAAGCTGCTCTGAAAACAGCAGCAGGATGAAACCACGTGATCACCTGCTGGTTTTTCCTCATCACAGAATATATGTGTGGAAAACTCTGAAAAATGCTCCAAATGGGGCTTTGCTCACACTGAAAAAACAGAATATGTTCAGATTGATAATTCAAATGAAACTTTATGTGCAATTAAGATTAAGACTAGTGGGTTAAATGGTGAAGATTTCATTTCAAATCAGAGACCTTCTATAGTCATATCCTGTTAAAAGAAAAACTAAATAGGGATGAAAAACAGGGATAAAGCTGACGTCAGCGGGAAGATACATTGGGGGCCCAGCGGCCCCTCCAGCGGACCAACACTGCCACCTACTGGTTAAACTGATTAGAGTCACAATGACTTTATATCCTTGCAGGAAATGTTTTTTCTTGCAGTGGAACCAAGAACAGATAAATAAGATATAAGAATAAAATAATAGAAGAACCAAAGTTTATACGATCAACGGTATTTACATTTTACAAAACTGCTCTGTAACAAATAACATTTATTGCACCATGGCCGTGTCATTGCACATAGTGAAGTACTGAAATAAATAATGAGTGATGAAATGAAATAACTGTCAGAGAGATGAACTCTACGGTTTGATGGCCACGGGCAGGAATGGCGTCCTGGCGCTCTGTGGAGCGGCGTGATCTGGCTGCACCTCATCAGAGTGGCGGTCCAGTGGTTAGAGGTTCTGACCTTGAGCCCCACTCCCACAGACTGACACTCTGGGTCCCTGAGTAAGACCCTTAACCCCACACTGCTCCCCGGGCGCCGCACCATGGCAGTCCTCTGCTCCCCAAGGGGAGCGGTTAAATCCAGGGAGGGAATTTCCCCATTGTGAACTCAATAAAGTTCAGTTATTATCATTATTAGATGAAATGCGTCTCTGACTGGAGCTGCTTCTGTGGGCGTCCAGCACATCATGAAGAGGAGAATCATCTGGATTTCCTCCTTGCAGACGTTCAGCTCCTGTTCAACAGCCTGACTGACCTTCAGGATGAGTCTGTTAGCGAGCTTCAGCTCAGTCTGCTGTCCCAGCATGCAACAGCAGAAAGGATGGCAAAGGTCACGCCACTCTTTACTGTCAGCTCACATTACAATATTTTTTAAGTCTAAAAAATAAAAGCAATGTCTTGTTTTTTAACATGTTTTCATTTCCAAACATTTATTGTATAACTTTTTATATTTTGTTGGGGAAAATTTGAATCTTGTACTTTTAATGGATGTTTTCTTACATCTAATTGCAGTTGGGGGAAAAAACGGAGGTGATTATCAGCAAATATCTTTAGTTTCTTTAATGGAACTTTTATTAATATGGATAATAAACCCACTTCAGCCTAACATGACTTTATAATGAATGTGAACCAAGCACCACTAAGTGCTGCTGTTATATTTATCCACTCAAGCTGTTCAAAATGAAAGCCTTATCTTTAACCCTTTTGTGTCCTTGTTTTGGCATCAAACACAGCTTTGGTTTATCCTGATCGCTGACCCCACTCTGAAAACACAGATCTGCTCCAATATGTTCCTGTTGCCGTAGGAACTCCATGAGCAACGTGGTCATTTCATCCTTAGAGTCCGCCATCATTCAAACATCAAAACAGCTTTCCAAAGCCACTCTGCGCTGTCAGTCATCTGTCATCCATTGTTGTGATCCTAATCCCAGTAAGGGTCATTTCCACCACTGGGGACTCAGAATTAATCACAAGGCTCAAATTAGCCAAGTGCTATTAAACACTCAGCAAACGCTTAATTAATTGACCCAGATGGTCATTAAACAATGAATGGATACAATCCACCATTAATGCTCACCAGCGACCTTTCATGTTCTCAGAGCAGATGGGCTGCCGTCCCTGAGATGGAGCCATAACCAGATGACAGTGAAGGCCATATTCCCCCCCCCCCCCCCCCCCCAAACCCTGCAGACACCCAACATAAAGCTTCATATAATACAATGCAGATAATCCCAGGAGCTTCAACTTTTCCACCTTCAAATCAAAACATCGCGCCACCATTAGTGACCAGAGGAGAAATATAACTATAGGATAGTATGATTGTAGTGCAGGAGGCCCAGAGCAGGTGATGTAGGGCAGATAGAGCATCAGAGGAGGTGATGTAGGGCAGATAGAGCATCAGAGGAGGTGATGTAGGGCAGATAGAGCATCAGAGGAGGTGATGTAGGGCAGATAGAGCATCAGAGGAGGTGATGTAGGGCAGATAGAGCATCAGAGGAGGTGATGTAGGGCAGATAGAGCATCAGAGGAGGTGATGTAGGGCAGATAGAGCATCAGAGGAGGTGATGTAGGGCAGATAGAGCATCAGAGGAGGTGATGTAGGGCAGGTAGAGCACCAGAGGAGGTGATGTAGGGCAGATAGAGCATCAGAGGAGGTGATGTAGGGCAGATAGAGCATCAGAGAAGGTGATGTAGGGCAGATAGAGCACCAGAGGAGGTGATGTAGGGCAGATAAAGCATCAGAGGAGGTGATGTAGGGCAGATAGAGCATCAGAGGAGGTGATGTAGGGCAGGTAGAGGACCAGAGGAGGTGATGTAGGGCAGATAGAGGACCAGAGGAGGTGATGTAGGGCAGATAGAGGACCAGAGGAGGTGATGTAGGGCAGATAGAGCATCAGAGGAGGTGATGTAGGGCAGATAGAGCAACAGAGGAGGTGATGTAGGGCAGATAGAGCATCAGAGGAGGTGATGTAGGGCAGATAGAGCACCAGAGGAGGCGATGTAGGGCAGATAGAGCATCAGAGGAGGCGATGTAGGGCAGATAGAGCATCAGAGAAGGTGATGTAGGGCAGATAGAGCATCAGAGGAGGTGATGTAGGGCAGATAGAGCATCAGAGGAGGTGATGTAGGGCAGATAGAGCAGCAGAGGAGGCGATGTAGGGCAGATAGAGCATCAGAGAAGGTGATGTAGGGCAGATAGAGCATCAGAGGAGGTGATGTAGGGCAGATAGAGCATCAGAGGAGGTGATGTAGGGCAGATAGAATACCAGAGGAGGTGATGTAGGGCAGATAGAGCTTCAGAGAAGGTGATGTAGGGCAGATAGAGCATCAGAGGAGGTGATGTAGGGCAGGTAGAGTACCAGAGGAGGTGATGTAGTGCAGATAGAGCTTCAGAGAAGGTGATGTAGGGCAGATAGAGCATCAGAGGAGGTGATGTAGGGCAGATAGAGCATTGGCGGAGGTGATGTAGGGCAGATAGAATACCAGAGGAGGTGATGTAGGGCAGGTAGAGTACCAGAGGAGGTGATGTAGGGCAGGTAGAGGACCAGAGGAGGTGATGTAGGGCAGGTAGAGCATCAGAGGAGGTGATGTAGGGCAGATAGAGTATCAGAGGAGGTGATGTAGGGCAGGTAGAGTACCAGAGGAGGTGATGTAGGGCAGGTAGAGGACCAGAGGAGGTGATGTAGGGCAGGTAGAGCATCAGAGGAGGTGATGTAGGGCAGATAGAGTATCAGAGGAGGTGATGTAGGGCAGATAGAGCATCAGAGGAGGTGATGTAGGGCAGATAGAGCATCAGAGGAGGTGATGTAGGGCAGATAGAGCATCAGATGAGGTGATGTAGGGCAGATAGAGCATCAGAGAAGGTGATGTAGGGCAGATAGAGCATCAGAGGAGGTGATGTAGGGCAGATAGAGCATCAGAGGAGGTGATGTAGGGCAGATAGAGCATCAGAGGAGGTGATGTAAGGCAGATAGAGCACCAGAGGAGGTGATGTAGGGCAGATAGAGCATTGGAGGAGGTGATGTAGGGCAGATAGAGCATCAGAGAAGGTGATGTAGGGCAGATAGAGCATCAGAGGAGGTGATGTAGGGCAGATAGAGCACCAGAGGAGGTGATGTAGGGCAGATAGAGCATCAGAGGAGGTGATGTAGGGCAGATAGAGGACCAGAGGAGGTGATGTAGGGCAGATAGAGCATCAGAGGAGGTGATGTAAGGCAGATAGAGCACCAGAGGAGGTGATGTAGGGCAGATAGAGCACCAGAGGAGGTGATGTAGGGCAGGTAGAGTACCAGAGGAGGTGATGTAGGGCAGGTAGAGTACCAGAGGAGGTGATGTAGGGCAGGTAGAGCATCAGAGGAGGTGATGTAGGGCAGGTAGAGGACCAGAGGAGGTGATGTAGGGCAGATAGAGCATCAGAGGAGGTGATGTAGGGCAGATAGAGCACCAGAGGAGGTGATGTAGGACAGATAGAGGATCAGAGGAGGTGATGTAGGGCAGATAGAGCATCAGAGGAGGTGATGTAGGGCAGATAGAGCTTCAGAGGAGGTGATGTAGGGCAGATAGAGCACCAGAGGAGGTGATGTAGGGCAGATAGAGCACCAGAGGAGGTGATGTAGTGCAGATAGAGCTTCAGAGGAGGTGATGTAGGGCAGATAGAATACCAGAGGAGGTGATGTAGGGCAGGTAGAGTACCAGAGGAGGTGATGTAGGACAGATAGAGGATCAGAGGAGGTGATGTAGGGCAGATAGAGCATCAGAGGAGGTGATGTAGGGCAGATAGAGCTTCAGAGGAGGTGATGTAGGGCAGATAGAGCACCAGAGGAGGTGATGTAGGGCAGATAGAGCACCAGAGGAGGTGATGTAGGGCAGATAGAGCTTCAGAGGAGGTGATGTAGGGCAGATAGAATACCAGAGGAGGTGATGTAGGGCAGGTAGAGTACCAGAGGAGGTGATGTAGGGCAGGTAGAGGACCAGAGGAGGTGATGTAGGGCAGGTAGAGCACCAGAGGAGGTGATGTAGGGCAGATAGAGCTTCAGAGGAGGTGATGTAGGGCAGATAGAATACCAGAGGAGGTGATGTAGGGCAGGTAGAGTACCAGAGGAGGTGATGTAGGGCAGGTAGAGGACCAGAGGAGGTGATGTAGGGCAGGTAGAGCATCAGAGGAGGTGATGTAGGGCAGGTAGAGGACCAGAGGAGGTGATGTAGGGCAGATAGAGCATCAGAGAAGGTGATGTAGGGCAGGTAGAGCATCAGAGGAGGTGATGTAGGGCAGGTAGAGGACCAGAGGAGGTGATGTAGGGCAGGTAGAGGACCAGAGGAGGTGATGTAGGGCAGGTAGAGCATCAGAGGAGGTGATGTAGGGCAGGTAGAGGACCAGAGGAGGTGATGTAGGGCAGATAGAGCATCAGAGGAGGTGATGTAGGGCAGATAGAGCATCAGAGGAGGTGATGTAGGGCAGATAGAGCATCAGAGGAGGTGATGTAGGGCAGGTAGAGGACCAGAGGAGGTGATGTAGGGCAGGTAGAGGACCAGAGGAGGTGATGTAGGGCAGATAGAGGACCAGAGGAGGTGATGTAGGGCAGATAGAGGACCAGAGGAGGTGATGTAGGGCAGATAGAGGACCAGAGGAGGTGATGTAGGGCAGATAGAGGACCAGAGGAGGTGATGTAGGGCAGGTAGAGCATCAGAGGAGGTGATGTAGGGCAGATAGAGGACCAGAGGAGGTGATGTAGGGCAGATAGAGGACCAGAGGAGGTGATGTAGGGCAGATAGAGCAGCAGAGGAGGTGATGTAGGGCAGATAGAGCACCAGAGGAGGTGATGTAGGGCAGATAGAGCACCAGAGGAGGTGATGTAGGGCAGATAGAGCACCAGAGGAGGTGATGTAGGGCAGGTAGAGCACCAGAGGAGGCGATGTAGGGCAGATAGAGCATCAGAGGAGGTGATGTAGGGCAGATAGAGCACCAGAGGAGGTGATGTAGGGCAGATAGAGCACCAGAGGAGGTGATGTAGGGCAGATAGAGTATCAGAGGAGGTGATGTAGGGAGAGAGAGCATCAGAGGAGGTGATGTAGGGCAGATAGAGGACCAGAGGAGGTGATTTAGGGCAGATAGAGCACCAGAGGAGGTGATGTAGGGCAGATAGAGCACCAGAGGAGGTGATGTAGGGCAGATAGAGCACCAGAGGAGGTGATGTAGGGCAGATAGAGCACCAGAGGAGGCGATGTAGGGCAGATAGAGCATCAGAGGAGGTGATGTAGGGCAGATAGAGCACCAGAGGAGGTGATGTAGGGCAGATAGAGCACCAGAGGAGGTGATGTAGTGCAGATAGAGCTTCAGAGGAGGTGATGTAGGGCAGATAGAATACCAGAGGAGGTGATGTAGGGCAGGTAGAGTACCAGAGGAGGTGATGTAGGACAGATAGAGGATCAGAGGAGGTGATGTAGGGCAGATAGAGCATCAGAGGAGGTGATGTAGGGCAGATAGAGCTTCAGAGGAGGTGATGTAGGGCAGATAGAGCACCAGAGGAGGTGATGTAGGGCAGATAGAGCACCAGAGGAGGTGATGTAGGGCAGATAGAGCTTCAGAGGAGGTGATGTAGGGCAGATAGAATACCAGAGGAGGTGATGTAGGGCAGGTAGAGTACCAGAGGAGGTGATGTAGGGCAGGTAGAGGACCAGAGGAGGTGATGTAGGGCAGGTAGAGCACCAGAGGAGGTGATGTAGGGCAGATAGAGCTTCAGAGGAGGTGATGTAGGGCAGATAGAATACCAGAGGAGGTGATGTAGGGCAGGTAGAGTACCAGAGGAGGTGATGTAGGGCAGGTAGAGGACCAGAGGAGGTGATGTAGGGCAGGTAGAGCATCAGAGGAGGTGATGTAGGGCAGGTAGAGGACCAGAGGAGGTGATGTAGGGCAGATAGAGCATCAGAGAAGGTGATGTAGGGCAGGTAGAGCATCAGAGGAGGTGATGTAGGGCAGGTAGAGGACCAGAGGAGGTGATGTAGGGCAGGTAGAGGACCAGAGGAGGTGATGTAGGGCAGGTAGAGCATCAGAGGAGGTGATGTAGGGCAGGTAGAGGACCAGAGGAGGTGATGTAGGGCAGATAGAGCATCAGAGGAGGTGATGTAGGGCAGATAGAGCATCAGAGAAGGTGATGTAGGGCAGATAGAGCATCAGAGGAGGTGATGTAGGGCAGATAGAGGACCAGAGGAGGTGATGTAGGGCAGGTAGAGGACCAGAGGAGGTGATGTAGGGCAGATAGAGGACCAGAGGAGGTGATGTAGGGCAGATAGAGGACCAGAGGAGGTGATGTAGGGCAGATAGAGGACCAGAGGAGGTGATGTAGGGCAGATAGAGGACCAGAGGAGGTGATGTAGGGCAGGTAGAGCATCAGAGGAGGTGATGTAGGGCAGATAGAGGACCAGAGGAGGTGATGTAGGGCAGATAGAGGACCAGAGGAGGTGATGTAGGGCAGATAGAGCAGCAGAGGAGGTGATGTAGGGCAGATAGAGCACCAGAGGAGGTGATGTAGGGCAGATAGAGCACCAGAGGAGGTGATGTAGGGCAGATAGAGCACCAGAGGAGGTGATGTAGGGCAGGTAGAGGACCAGAGGAGGCGATGTAGGGCAGATAGAGCATCAGAGGAGGTGATGTAGGGCAGATAGAGCACCAGAGGAGGTGATGTAGGGCAGATAGAGCACCAGAGGAGGTGATGTAGGGCAGATAGAGTATCAGAGGAGGTGATGTAGGGAGAGAGAGCATCAGAGGAGGTGATGTAGGGCAGATAGAGGACCAGAGGAGGTGATTTAGGGCAGATAGAGCACCAGAGGAGGTGATGTAGGGCAGATAGAGCACCAGAGGAGGTGATGTAGGGCAGATAGAGCACCAGAGGAGGTGATGTAGGGCAGATAGAGCACCAGAGGAGGCGATGTAGGGCAGATAGAGCATCAGAGGAGGTGATGTAGGGAGAGAGAGCATCAGAGGAGGTGATGTAGGGCAGATAGAGCACCAGAGGAGGCGATGTAGGGCAGATAGAGCACCAGAGGAGGCGATGTAGGGCAGATATAGCAGCAGAGGAGGTGATGATATTCTCTGGAGGAATTATTTTACTCTGTTTGCCCTAATCCAGCTGTTAGCATCACTACCAATGCAGCTCCATCATTTAGTATCAGTGTGAATGCACCACTATGGAGACTTCAGACCTGGACTCCAGTGGTGGGATGGAAGATGAAGAAAGAGGGGAGCTGGATGAAGGAGAGTCTTAGCTGCTTATTGGCTGCTGCGGAGGCATGGAAAGCAGAAGATTAGAAGAAATGGATTCAGGTGATGTGGCTGTGAGGAGATGCAGGTTTGAGTCTCCATTCCAGCTTCTCTGTGAAGGAAACAAACACAGCGGACATTGATAGGGTCAGTGAGGTCACACCCGTCTTTGACCCGCCACCCACGCTTTGAGTCATCCGGGTCGTTAAACTTCCTACTGATGATCAGAACTAAAGACGTTTTTTCTGAAAAAGCCTTTCAGATGTTTCTGACTGTTTTTGTGACATAAAGTCGATGGTTTGGCTGCACAGGGTTGGCTGTCGGTAACTAAGACATTTCTCTTCCACGAGTATAATAGATAGAAATGATCAACTACTCTACTACAGATAGTTATTATCTCTAAGTTATCAATGACTTATGGATGAAGCCTTTTGAATATGTGGTTCAGTTTGGATTTGAATAGAATTTAAAATCCTCCTTCTCACATATAAAGCCTTAAATGGCCAAGCTCCATCTGATATCAGAGATCTGATTGTTCCTTATGTTCCTAACAGAGCACTTCGCTCTCAATCTGCAGGTTTACTAGTGGTTCCTAGAATTTCTAAAAGTAGAATGGGAGGCAGATCTTTTAGTTCTCAGGCTCCTCTCCTGTGGAACCAACTACCAGTTTTAGTCTGTGAGGCAGACACCCTGTCTACTTTTAAGGCTAGGCTTAAAACTTTCCTTTTTGATAAAGCTTATAGTTAGAGTGGCTCAGGTTATCCTGAGCTATCTCTATAGTTCTGCTGCTATAGGCTTAGACTGCTGGAGGACATAGGGACCCCTTTTTCATCATTCTGCTTCATTCTATCTCTGTTCTCCCACTCTGTAGAATCTGTTAGTTCAATCTCTAACGTTCTGCTCTCTCTGCTTTTTCTCATAGTAGCTTCATCTGGTCTGTTCCTGTTTGGCTGTGACTCCATCCTGGAGAGAAATATCAGCTGTGCTGCTGCCATCAACACCTTTGCTTCTAGATGTAGGAGCTTGGCCTGTTTTCCAGTGTAGTCCTGTTTCTCTGACTGTGACTAACTGGATGTGCTCTCTTCATCCTCTGACATGGGAGCTGGCTCGGAGCTCGTCTGCCTGGCTGTGTGTTTCCTGGACGGGGCCGCCTGTGGAGCTGGTTGACAGTTGCCTTTTGTATCTATGCTTCTTTTTCTATGTCTGCTTCTGTCTCCTTGAACCCCAGTGGGCCTCAGCAGATGGCCGCTCACACTGAGCCTGGTTCTGCTGGAGGATTCTTCCTGTTCAAAGGGAGTTTTTCCTCTCCACTGTCGCTACAAGCATGTTTAGTGTGAGGGATTGCTGAAGAGTCAATGAGTCGATGCAATCAGCTGGTTTTCCTTAGATAGAAAACTTTGTATCAATCTGACTGGATGATCTGGTTGATCTGGATCTATAAATTAACCTGAGATGACATGATGTGAATCAGAGCTATAGAAATAAACTGAATAGAATTGTATTTGAAACAAAACTGCAGATAAACTTATATCAAACTCAGGTGCAATGTAGAAAATGTCCATCCATCCATCCATCTTCCTCCGCTTATCCGGGGTCGGGTCGCGGGGGCAGCAGCTTAAGAAGGGAGGCCCAGACTTCCCTCTCCCCAGCCACTTCTTCCAGCTCTTCAGAAGGAACCCCAAGGCGTTCCCAGGCCAGCCGAGATACATAGTCTCTCCAGCGAGTCCTGGGTCTTCCCCGGGGCCTCCCCCCTGTGGGACGTGCCCGGAACACCTCACCAGGGAGGCGTCCAGGAGGCATCCTAAACAGATGCCCAAGCCACCTCAACTGGCTCCTCTCGACGTGGAGGAGCAGCGGCTCTACTCCGAGTCCCTCCCGGATGACCGAGCTTCTCACCCTATCTCTAAGGGAGAGCCCAGCCACCCTACGGAGGAAACCCATTTCGGCCGCTTGTATCCGCGATCTCGTTCTTTCGGTCATGACCCAGAGTTCATGACCATAGATGAGGGTAGGAACGTAGATCGACCGGTAAATCGAGAGCTTCGCTTTTTGACTCAGCTCTCTCTTCACCACGACGGACCGGTACAACGCCCGCTTCACGGCAGACGCTGCACCAATCCGCCTGTCGATCTCCCGCTCCCTTCTTCCCTCATTCGTGAACAAGATCCCAAGATACTTAAACTCCTCCACTTGGGGCAGGACACCCCCCCTGACCCGGAGAAGGCACTCTACCCTTTTCCGGCTCAAGACCATGGCCTTGGATTTGGAGGCACTGATCCCCATCTCGGCCGCTTCACACTCGGCTGCGAACCGATCCAGCGAGAGCTGCAGATCACGACCTGATGAAGCCAATAGGACCACATCATCTGCAAAAAGCAGAGACGCAATCCTAAGGCTACCAAAACGGATCCCCTCAACACCTTGGCTGCGCCTAGAAATTCTGTCCATGAAGGTAATGAACAGAATCGGTGAAAAAGGGCAGCCCTGGCGGAGTCCAACTCTCACCGGAAACGACCCCGACTTACTGACGCCAATGCGGACCAGACTCTGACACCGGTCATACAGGGACCTGACAGCCCGTATCAAAGGGCCCGGCACCCCGTACTCCCGGAGAACCCCCCACAGGGCCCCCCGAGGGACACGGTCGAACGCCTTCTCCAAGTCCACAAAGCACATGGTTGGGCGAACTCCCATGCACCCTCCAGGACCCTGCTGAGGGTGTAGAGCTGGTCCAGCGTTCCACGACCAGGACGGAAACCACACTGCTCTTCCTGAATCCGAGGTTCGACTATCCGACGGACCCTCCTCTCCAGCACCCCCGAATAGACCTTGCCGGGGAGGCTTAAGAGTGTGACTCCCCTGTAATTGGAGCACACCCTCCTGTAGAAAATGTATTATAGATATTCATTTGGAGAATAGATTTTCTTTTTTTAACCTTGTTTTAAGAATCAAGCTTTGACTGAGAGTGATTTTTACTTCTTCCTTCTTTGGGGAGATTTTTTAATCTTTTAGTCTGTTTCTACGTCCTCAGTCTCTTTGGTTTCCTGCGACCTCACCAGGCATATTTATAGTTAGTGTCTGTTTTCTTTGCCAACCTAATCATGTTATTTAGTTCTACTTCTGAAAATGGTTTTCCTTTTCTTTTTTAATTAGCTCTTCTTCTGAGAATCGTTTTTATTCTCATCAGTTTGCTTTCACTCTTCCCGACTAAAAGCCGCCTTCCAGGAGCTGAAGGTTTGTTAAAGTTACAGTTAAGTTTAGTTTTAAAGGGTCGCCGCTTTGACGCAATTATGGTTTAAAGTTTTACAGCTGAAAATCTCTGGTTTGTATTTTTTGTGACATCATCCAGTCAGTCAGTCAGTTGCTGCTTTTCCAGAGCGGCTGCTTTCTTGTAATCAAAGTAGTAAAATTATTAACGCCAGTAGATAAATGTACATAAAAAGCTGTTTTTTTTTTCTTTTTTCAGAAGTGAAAATGCACACACCAGGACAAATTGGAAAAATGACCACAACACATTAGATGGTTTGATGAAGACTTTGTGGCTTCTAATGATGTCATTAATGACTTCTTTTTTATAATAGTAAAGCTTTGGCTTGATGTGCGCTCATTTACTCAGCAATATGTTTCATGCAAATTTCCTCATAAAACTTATTTATGAAATGAATGAGTAGAAATCTTCCTCTTTATTGCTGCATTCAATATAAAATAATTAGATTCAGGACTTTTGGGCTGGAGGATGTTCTAAACTAGACTCTAATCATTGTGCTTAGAGAGATTGTATTCAGATTTATAAATAACTACTCAGTTGTGATGTAATATTTGCTTTGTCTCTAATGAACCTCCATGCATCGACAGCAGACCCTCACCCCCCCCCGCCCCTCAGCAGCACAGGCCAGCTGTCTCCCCTAAAGCTTTCAGCTGACGGAGCATCGGGGAATAGGAAGGATATGAGGGGAGGCGAGTGGGGGTGGGTGGGTAACAGCTGAGCAGATGAAGCAGCCCCTCCTGGGTTTATAGGGGACGGGCTTTTTCTCAACCACCCGCAGCCGTGCAGCTGCTCAGGCACCAGCTGTCTGCATGATGGACCCAAACATACGGCCCACTTCCTTGCTGCAGGGCTGCAGCGTTTCAGGTGCTTTTCTACTGTATGCAGCAGCTGACCACCCAAATAAAACTATCCCAGACACAACATGTGTGGAAATGCAGCAGGCTGAACACTGAATCCTTCATGCATATAAATGTAGAACTTTTTAACACCAAGGCTATAAGATGAGAATAACAAGGACGATTAAACGTTTTAAGGTTGATTAATAATAGGGTTGGTTTTGAATATAAAAAAAACACAATTAATACTGGCTAAGCAGTGGTTTCTTTTTACCGTTGCTAAGGAGAGCGTTTTAAATGACTTCATACTTTTAAACTTCTGAATTCATCAGTCAGCTCTCAGGAGGCCAGAACAGCATTAAAGAGGTTTTCAATAACTTGTCCAATAGTCCCTTAAAGAGCAGAAATTAGCCTCCGTTATGAATAAAAACCAACAACAAACAGACTCAACCTCTGTGACCTCGTCGCCATGTGGGTTTGCTGCACAGGGCATCCCCGCAGGAGAAAAAGCATTTCCAGCTCCTTCTAATGTTTGCTCCTGAAACATTCATGAAGTCTGAGCTGATAAAAGCACCTTCCACTTGTTGAAGGTCAAAGCACTCCACAAAACCAAGACATAATGCTCAAGAAGCAATGAAGATACAAGTTTACATGATATTTTCTGCCTTTGAGCCTGCCTGTTGCCGTTCTGATCTGTTTGTCTGACCTGTCTGCTGCATTCTGCCTGTTTAGCAAATCTCAACCTGCTTCCTGACACCACCCTGGATTTTCCTTCAGTACCTCTTCAGATCTCTGATCTGGTCTGGACTTCTGTGAACCTCCGGAACACCAGCTTTGGTTTCGCTCTCCTGATTATCCATCCTTCCTTCCTCTACTTGGATCTGATCTCCTGCCAGGTCTTCAGTCTTCAAGGCTGCAGCGCCTGGAACCCTCTGGGCAGCGTCCACCGCAACGTGTCGGCAGCCGGCTGGCTGGAACCAACCGCGTCCTCTGGGTGCGGACTGAACTTTAAGAACAGGTTAGTGACTCACGGCTTCATAATCTTGGTTCAGATTGACGTGGTCACTAACCTGTGTTTCCCTCCTGCAGGGGTTCCTGCCTTAAACGTCCTGGCTGCCCACTGCTAATCGCTAATTTTTAAATAAACACTTTTTGAGAAATCTGTCTGTCTGCCTTGAAAGCTGGGTCCTCTGTTCTGAGCCTTGGAAATCCCTACCTAGATGTATACAATATAGATCTACACCACTACAATACTTTCACACAAAGAAGACTGCAGATGAAGCCAGAGGGTGAAAGGGACCCGACACTATCAATGCTGCAGCTCATCTCAGGTGTGGTGGTAAAGAGAGCTGGATCATAGGAGAGAGAGCCCATAAAGCTCAGTGACTCTAACATATCTGAGTCCATTAGGGATTAGAGTTAATCTCTAAACGAGGAAAGGTGTAAAATAATCCATAAATTCCTCAACGTCTTCCTGAGCTCCTATGAATGAGTCCAACATCACAGCTGGATGAACCCACCTGGAATATTACAGCCAGTAGATCAGACAACCAATGATTTCTCTTTATAACATGGTGATAGATTCCATGAAGAATCTTCCAGGTGTGTCTTTGTTGGGGTCTGTTTCTTTTTTGCTGTTTGTTTGGAATGTATTGGATTTTTAAACAGTTTAAATTAAGATTTTATATGTAGAAGGATCCTTCAAATGGGCGGGGGCGGGGGGTGTCAAACAGTATATATGCCTCGGGGTTTGTTTGTGTGTGTGTGTGTGTGGTGGTGGAGGGGGAGGGGGAGGGGGGTGTCCTAAGCCCCCAGATGGTTGATGGATGGGAAGGGTTGTGTTTTCATGAGCTCAGGTCAGGCAGAAACGCATCAACATGCCAAACAGGGTCAAACAGGCTGACACAAAAATTCAATTACACTTAAATTTAGTGACACAAAACCACAAATTTAACTATTATTGAATTTAAAATCAAATTTGAAACAAGGATCTGAATTTTTTCTCAGTGTCCTGAAATCAGAATTTATAGCTGTTTACTTGAACCGATCAGGTTAAACCCGTCAAATTCTAAATACAGGTATTTTAAAACAACAAATTATAAAACAATGTTTCTAAAATAATCTAACTGATCAGAACTTGGTGAATAATTTCTGTACTTTCAGTTTTTTTTTAGTTTTGGTAAACCTTTGACTGTTGATACAGATTTTATAACAAAACAGAGACGGAGATGCATCTTTTTAAAATGGCCGCACAATTTAGGTGTCGGTGACGATTCTCAGTCATCCAGGTCAGTCATTCCAAAAAAAAAGTTAAAAAAAAACAATCCTCTGGACTTTGTTTCCAAGTTTGAAGACGTTTCTCTTCCATCTAGGAAACTTTTTCAATTCAAAATGTCAGAAATAGCGTTTAGTTCCAGGTTTTATAGTCTTGTCCAGAGGAGGGCGCTCTTCTGTGTCGAGCCATGCATCTGTGGAGAGGTTGTTTGGTTTCTCCATTGTGCTCTGATCTTTATATTGGTCCATCTGCACCTGATGGACAAAGGACATTCTTTGGAGGACCAGAATGTCCACATTTTGGACAAAGAAGACAGGTGGTTTGAGAGGAAGGAAGCCATCTATGTGAAGAAAGAAAAAACAACCTTAAACAGAGGGGGGGGGGGGGGGGGGGGACTCAGATTTCAGCTTTCTAAAACCTTCAATGCAGCGATAGAGTTGATTCCTTCCCGCTATCATCGCAGCCCCAACCCCTTTACAGGAGAACAGACCTCACCTATTCAGCCAGACCAACAATTCCCTCTAACGACCCCCCTTCCAGAGACATAGACAGGTATGGGGCATTGCAGGCTAACAAAGACGCCAAACGACCCCCATTCCAAAGGGGGGGACCCGTTCATCCGTTTCTATTTGCATGTTTTCTAAACTAAAACCAGGCTTTGTTGGGCTGCTGGATAAAACCTTTTTTTTTTACTCTTTGGGGGAATTTAGGAGTCATTTCTAAAAGATCTGTAGTTTTCAAGGACAAAGTAGATCCTAACCCTAACTTCCTGATACCTCTTTTAGTCCCAGTCTTTAACTTTATTCATCCAGAGATGTGCTATCATGTAATATGAAAAAGTTTCTCTTTGAACAGCTTCTTACATCACTAACAATAAAACTGCCAATCAAACATGTTTGATTCATTAATAGTATAAAATTAATTGAGGTATAAATTAAGATTTATAAGACACTTTGTGAAGCCTGACCTACAAGCAGTTTTAAATTACAAGCATTTTTGCTAAAACAAAAAAAAAACAACAACACACATTCTAACAACAGCAGTTTTTTTTACAGATTAAATAATGAGTAATACAAATGATAACCTTTATGACTCAAGCCTAGTTATCAGGCTCTTCTCCTGTGGAACCAACCACCAGTAGATAGAAAACTTTGAATCAATCTGACTGGATGATCTGGTGAACTGGAAAGTGACCTGAGATGACATGATGTGAATTGGAGCTATAGAAATAAACTGAATAGAATAATCTGTCCTTCAAAATTAAGCAATCCTGTTTAATCTGTGCTTAGTCTAAAATGCAGACTGGAATCATTTAACATGAAGAGTTTATCTAGAGGGAAGGAAGAGCTTCGGTCTCCTCCCTCCTCCATCACTGCTCACCTGTTTCTGCCGTCACACCTCAGCAGACAGGGGGGCAGGCAGCAGCTGGGGGGGGGGGGCAGCGTCCTCTGTGTGTTAAAGATTCCCTCAGTTTCAGCGTGTTAAGGAGGCCTTTCCTGCCCTTTGTCACTGAGGGCCTCTTTTGTTGAGAGGGAAGAAATAAATGTATGAACAAAGGACCATGGAAACACCTGTATGGAAAGGAAACGAAGCATGCAGACATCAAAGGACGTCAGGATTAACTGGATGAAGAAAAAAAGTTGCTCTAATGATCAAAAGCTGCTCTGAGGAGCTCTTCGCCAACGGAAAGATTCGTTACATCTCTTATTCTGTGTTTCTGTTTCATCTTCTCAAACAAATAATGCAGCTTCTGTAGATATGATAATTACATGTTAGATTATTCGCTTTGCATCAAATCTGAGCCATAAAAATGGGTAATAGCATAAAATTTAAAATTCTATTTTTTTTTTAGTGTTAGACGCAGCTGTTCTAGTTAAACTATCCCTCTGCCAGGTTTTTATTTAGACTTAGAAAGTTCTAGTTTTCTTAAGTATAATCCTTCATAATCCTTCTCTCCTCCCAGTTTAAATTTAGAGATTAAATGAGATTATCTTTGATTTGTAAGCCAGGAAAGTTTGGAAAGCCGTCGATCAGCAGCTGGTGAACAAATGGAGGAAGGATCTGTCTGCGTCCCACCGGCTGTCCAACCATCAGGACCGTCTCCTGGACGCCATCCAGGACCAGCGTCTGATCCACAGGAGGAATCATCCCTGTTTGTAGATTAGTGTCGTTTCTGTCGCCTCTCTGAGCCACACAGAAGGACCTGTTCACTCCTCAGCTCACAGGTAGCGGTGCGAGGTCCTGGTGCTGCCCTGACGTGTGACGCTTCACATGCTGCCTCTAGTGGCCAGAAAGGTGAGAAACTTTTCACCATGGATTACTGGTCCCAGGAAGCATCAGTGGAGCCGTTCAGCTCAGTTAGCAGGAGATTAGATAATCTGGAGGAGATTAAGCATCTACATTTATAACATGCAGTATTTCCCACTTCCATGTGTCCAAAAGAGCTGGAAAAAATAATCTCAGAAAACATTCCGTAAAAATTCAAAAAATATCCACTGGACTTGGTTTCCAAGATTTGAAGACGTTTCTCCACCTCTCCAGGAAGCTTTCTCATTCTAATGTCTGGATCCGCAGTGAGTTTGAGTCTTATATGGACAAGGCCTGGTATTGCTTGGAAACATGCAAATGGTAACCGATGAATGGGTCGTTTGGTTCCATCGTTAGCCTGTAATATCTGAACCTGTCTATGATTCTAGGGGTCAGTCGTTAAAGGGGGGGATTGCCATTAAGGGGGGGTTATCTATGATTGATATCTGGTGATATCTGGAAGGGATCATAGACATGATCCCTTCCAGATATCACCAAACCCCCCACCCCATCACAGAGGAACGAGGGACCTACCCGTTCCAGCCGGTGAACAATACCTCCTTAACGACCGACCCTTAACAATCATAGACAGGTTCAGGTATTACAGGCTAACGATGGAACCAAACGACCCATTCATCGGTTACCATCTGCATGTTTCCAAGCGATACCAGGCCTTGTCCATATAAGACTCAAACTCACTGCGGATCCAGACATTAGAATGAGAAAGCTTCCTGGAGAGGTGGAGAAACGTCTTCAGACCTTGGAAACCAAGTCCAGTTGATATTTTTTGAATTTTTACGGAATGATTATGACCTGGATGACTGAGAACCTTCATCAGCAATCTCAGAAAACAAATTATTTTTAAAGAAAAAAAATTAAAAAATACACTTTATGTTCATTTTTATGATAACAGCAAACATTATTATTCAAACCTAAATAAAGCCTAATTCAAGAAACATAAAGTTGTTAAAAAACAGATAATTACAACGTTTCTCCATTTTTAGTTTGTTTGTAAAATAAGAATAAATGATCATATTTGTGTTTAAATAATTGACATCCTGTTTAAACCCTTTTTGTATTGATTTAATTAATAATTCATTCATTTCTAATGAAAATTAGAGTTCTGTTGGAATTCTATGTTTATCTTTTTATTAATGTAATTAATTATAAATGTTTTTATGGACACCCAGGGAGAAACACACTTAAAGTTTGTCTCTTTATTTTTTCTTTTGTAAATAATTTGCCTAAATGAAATGATAACAGCTGATTCTTATTTATAAACTTCCTTTTTCTTGCATTTATGCTCATTTTCTCCAGATCCTTTAAATAATCTGCAAATAAAAACCTGGATCCTGCTGGGCCTGAATAGCATTCTTACAGAATTAAACATGGATTATGTTTTATATTTAAGTTAATTTGAAATGCAGAAGTTCTACTGCTGCCAGCTTTTAAACATTTTAAGAGAGAAATCATCTTTACATTGACATGAAAATGATTCAAATCATTTTGTAAAAATAAGACTTTGGATTGTTTATTTGTTATGAAACAGATTCTGTGTTTTTATGTTTTAATATTAATCAGCAGATTTGTTGAGTGAGACGGTTAAACTAAAATCTGTGACACATTAACCAGCTTTTCTAACCACTGCATTCTGCGGCTAAAAATCAAACCGTCTGGATAAACTGAAGGTGAGAAAATAATCCGCTCAAACAGAATCCTCATTAATCCAGGAGGAAAACACCTGTTGAAGGTGAGGACCTCACAGGTAGACGGCGTTAGCAAGTGGCCATGGTGCTCAGTCACTGCATGGGGGGGGCGTCTGCAGACCTCACAGGGGAATCAATAGTCACACAGGCTGAGCAAAGGAAAGGAAAGCCGTCATCCTTCTCTATGACTCTAGTTTGGGTGTTTTTTGGGCATTTTAGTCGATCTGCTTGAGGAAAACCTGAAGCCAGGTGCTTCCTGTCTCACAATCAGCTGATTCTCACATTTCCTAAATGCTGACTCATGCAAAGGAGACACAAAGGTCATAGCTAAACTAAAATAATTGAACTTTTGCTCCAGAAAAGCAACTCAGGTTGATGTCACTGTAAGTTATGACAGACTCTTCAACAACAAGTTGAACTTCCAATATGAAGAGGAAAAGGATTTGAGATGGGCAGCAGCAGCAATCCCTCCATAGTCTGAGAAATACCATTTTCCTCAGGATAATTTGCTCTAAATTCTTTCTCTACTTTCACAGTTATTTTGCTTTCAGTTAAAACATTTCTGACCCATTGACCATCCTACTCCTTACTCCTAACACATGCAGAACACTCAGAGGCAGGAGAAAAGTTCAAAGGTTTATTAAAGATGAATGTACAAGTTTAATGATCAGGTCCAGTGGGGAACTCGTCTGGTCACGAGTGGGTTCACCGCAGAGGGGGACAGAGGAGTTAGAGGAGGTCCAGGTATTTTGCAGGATAGAGAGTGTGCAGGTCTGTACCTGTTCTGGAGGAGAGCAGAGCGGCTGAGGGGGGGAACCTTGAGGGTCCAGAGGCTGTCGGCAGGCTGAGGGCTAGGCGGAGGAAGAGCTTATTGAGTGCGGGCAGATCACTGATTAGAGTTTCCTTCCAGTATCTTCTGAGAGCGGGCAGGCAGATCTTTGACAGGAACTGTTCTCCAGAGTTCTTCTGAGAACGGACAGGCAGGTCACCGGCAGAGAAACTCTTCAGGGTTTCAGGTTTCAGGCAGGTTCAATCTAGGAATCAGACAGGAGAAAACAGATCAGGTTCAGGTTTTCAGGGAGTCAGAGGTTCAGACAGGCTGGTTGGCTCAGGCTTGCTAACCGTTACTGGCAAACACTCTGGCACTGGAGAGAAGCCCTCCGCCTCCTTAAATACAGATCTCCTGATGAGCAGATGAGTGACAGGTGGTTGCAATCAGCTCCGGCTCCAGGAGATCTCGTACGCCCTCTGGTGGAGAAAGTGGACAAACCTCCAGATCCCAACAAAATCTTTATTTTCCATCGACACATTATTCAATTCCACCATAGAAAAAGACACATTTATTAAATCCTCCATCTTCACTGCTTTGCTCTCTCCTATATTGTTCCTCTCTGTCTCACTTCCTGCTCAGATTAATTAGCTAAACTGTGCACTTTAGCAAAGCTTCTCGCTAACGACTCAGCTTTATCTACATTCTTTGTTATTATTGCTTCTCCATCTCTACATACTGGGAATGTTTTAATTGTTCCCCATTCTTTACCTAAAGGTGTAGTTCATTCATTCGACTCACAATATCTATTCCAATATAGTTTCTTTGCTTTTTTTAATTATTATTCTTTAAACAACGCCCCTTTTAAAAGCAATCAAGTTGTCTTTAATACTCTAAATGCTTTATTCCTACTTGTATTTGCCTTTGTCCACCCCTCAGTCAACCATGGAACAATGTTTCTCATTATATTGCCCTTACTCCTTGGGATTGTTGCCCGTACAGCTTCTAGGATTGCTTTAACTATATCTGCATTGAGCTCGTTAACCCCCCCCCCCGATCTAGTTGAACTAATTATAACTTTTAATCAGCAATAACAATATGCCTGCTCTAATTTCCATCTACCACCATTTGCTTCCTGCTCCTCTTCACACCAATGAATAACAAACTCTATCAGAATTGGAAAATGATGCAGTGCTGTGAATGAAAACCTTCCAATTCATTATTCCTGCTAAATCCTGTGATGTCAGATCAACACCGACTCCGTTCCTTTCGCACATTAAGCCTTCATTTAAACAAACTGATCATCTAAAACCTCCTCCATCACTTCTCCATATTTTACCAGGGATTATAGAGGTTTATCAGTGTAAATTATTTTCTATTTACCCATATTTTAACTATGACCACCTCCGATTCTTCATTTGTATTTATCCTTCTGTGAAATACTCCAACTTATTTTGAAAATGGAATTTAAACCAAACGCAGCAAAATAATAATCTCAAAGTGTCACGGTGGGAATTCTTTATTGCAGCACTGCAACATGTTTTATATGTTTGGATTAATTGGTAAAAAATTATATATATTAAATATTGACATGGGAAAGATATTTTGAAATTAGTGGAAGTTGAACTATAGAATGAAAAAAAATCTCAGTTCTGACAAAGTACCAAAATAATTTAATTAAGACTTTAAAAAACAGACATAAAGCAAAGCATGATGCCTTTGTCATTATTCAATGAATGCAAATACTTATTAAATTAAAAAAGATATATATATTTGTTTTCATATATAAATCTATCTATCTATCTATCTATCTATCTATCTATCTATCTATCTATCTATCTATCTATCTATCTATCATCTATCTATCTATCTATCTATCTATCTATCTATCTATCTATCTATCTATCTATCTATCTATCTATCATCTATCTATTATCTATCTATCTATCTATCTATCTATCTATCTATCTATCTATCTATCTATCTATCTATCTATCTATCATCTATCTATCTATCATCTATCTATCTATCTATCTATCTATCTATCTATCTATCTATCTATCTATCTATCTATCTATCTATCTATCTATCTATCTATCTATCTATCTATCTATCATCTATCTATTATCTATCTATCTATCATCTATCTATTATCTATCTATCCATCTATCTATCTATCATCTATCTATCTATCATCTATCTATTATCTATCATCTATCTATTATCTATCTATCTATCTATCTATCATCTATCTATCTATCATCTATCTATCTATCATCTATCTATTATCTATCATCTATCTATTATCTATCTATCCATCTATCTATCTATCATCTATCTATCTATTATCTATCTATCTATCATCTATCTATTATCTATCTATCTATCTATCTATCATCTATCTATCTATCATCTATCTATTATCTATCATCTATCTATCTATCATCTATCTATTATCTATCTATCCATCTATCTATCTATCATCTATCTATCTATCATCTATCTATTATCTATCATCTATCTATTATCTATCATCTATCTATCTATCTATCTATCTATCTATCTATCTATCTATCTATCTATCTATCTATCTATCTATCTATCTATCTATCTATCTATCTATCTATCTATCTATCTATCTATCTATCTATCTATCTATCTATCTATCTATCTATCATCTATCTATCTATCATCTATCTATTATCTATCATCTATCATCTATCTATCATCTATCATCTATCTATTATCTATCATCTATCATCTATCTATCATCTATCATCTATCTATTATCTATCATCTATCTATCTATCTATCTATCATCTATCATCTATCTATCTATCTATCTATCTATCTATCTATCTATCTATCTATCTATCTATCTATCTATCTATCTATCTATCTATCTATCTATCTATCTATCTATCATCTATCTATCTATCTATCTATCTATCTATCTATCTATCTATCTATCTATCTATCTATCTATCTATCTATCTATCTATCTATCTATCTATCTATCATCTATCTATCTATCATCTATCTATTATCTATCATCTATCATCTATCTATCATCTATCATCTATCTATTATCTATCATCTATCTATCTATCTATCTATCATCTATCATCTATCTATCTATCTATCTATCTATCTATCTATCTATCTATCTATCTATCTATCTATCTATCTATCTATCTATCTATCTATCTATCTATCTATCTATCTATCTATCTATCTATCTATCTATCTATCTATCTATCTATCTATCTATCTATCTATCTATCTATCTATCTATCTAGATAGATAGATATCTATATATAGAGCTAGGCATAATGGTTTCATATATCTGTCATAAATCTAGTTACGATCTGAAGACATGATGAGAACATAGATGTTTTAATCTATATTTTCTATATTTATTCTTGCTTGTGGCTCTTTGCGCTCGGCTTTCTTCCATTGTCATCACCTCCCGGCATTAAGTCCTGATGGGGGGGTCAACAGATGGAGACACGGTTGCATTCCAGAGCAGTTGGAGTCAACAGTGCAGCAGATGCATTGCTTTTATTTCCTGGTGTTCTGTGGGTAATTTGGAGGTCTGGCAGCTCGAGCAGGGACAAAGAGGCCAGGGCAAGTATGCCGGCTCTGTGGGGACAACAGCTGGGAGGAACCGACCGGGAAGCCGATTCACTTCATTAAAGACTCAGCATGAGAGCAGCACAGCTTTTTCTAGAGCTCCTACTCTTCTAATTGCTTCTCCTCCCTTCTGTCTGTCCTTGCATCCAGAGGCCTCTGCTCACCGGCGCCTAATTCTAACATCAAAAGTCTATATGAGGAGTTTTCACTTCTTCCTGAGGCGATTATTGTCATATTTTAGATTTAATGCTTCATAGCTGGAAAGACCTTTTCAAATTAAATTTCTATTGTCATCACATAAAATGGGAATGAATCTAAGCTCTGAAGCAGGAAAGTCTTTCTGCCGCAGCGTCTTTACCTTCTGCAGCATCCAAACATTCCTTTAAATATCAGACTAAGAATAGATGGTTATGATCGAACTGCTGGATCTCTGCTGTTCTTTGTGACTTTTCTCCTACTTAAGACATTTTTACAGTAATTTACTGTTTATCTTTTAACTGTTCACTATCATCTTATTCTTAGACATTTTTCTAAGGTCCACATTTGTGTGAAAATTTTTTCTATAATTTTCTTGCTGCTGTAAACAATTTCCCCATTGTGGGAGAATAAAAGGATTTTCTATTCTATTCTATTCTATTCTATTCTATTATAGAGAGCGTTCTGAGCAGCTGTCTCACTGTGTGGTGTGGAGGCTGCAGCGCCTCAGACTGGAAGAAGGTGAGAACAGCAGAGAGGATCATGGGGGCTCCTCTTCCCTCCATTAAAGACATTTCATCCCAGCGCTGCGTGTCCCGAGCCGTGACATCATCAATGACCCCTCACCCCCCCACCATGGACTGTTCTCCCTGCTGCCCTCTGGGAAGAGGCTTCCCAGCATTCAATGCAGGACCAGCAGGTTCTGCAGCAGCTTCTTCCCCACCGCCATCACACTGATGAACTGATGAACTCTAAACCTCAGACTCTGCATCACGCTGAAAAAAACCAAACCAACAATACTGCATATTTGCATCATATATTAATGCTCTGAACTTCCATTTAAATGCGTTTTTGCATGTTTTTTTTTTTCAACACTGTTTACATTTGATCACTGCTGCACTTTATGGAATGAAAATGTCATGAAAGCTGCACTAAACAAAGTTTTGTTTTGTGTACATCGCGTAAAAAATAACAATAAAAGTTGTCTAAGTCTAATTTATTCAATTCAAAGTTTTATGTCTGAAATCAATTAAATTTTCCTTTTCAGTGATTTTGTTCTAAAACCTGTCATTAATAACACACTATTCTGCAAAAGCATCATTTAAGTATAATGTGCATTAACATTTTAATTTTATATTTTTTTAAACATAAACCCTAACTAACTTATTTCATAGGGTATTCGTCACCAAAGAGTCGTTTTTGTGTTTATTTTTTCATAATGCATAAAAATCTACAAAATCTAAACATTATCCAATTTATAGAGAACAACAGCCGCCATGTTAGCATTGCTGCACCAGTGACAGCCAATCACTTCAGGTCTTTTCAGCGATTGATGGACCGTCTCCTCTCAGCGCCACATAGAAAGCACCTGTTAGAATCTGCTTAATCCCAGCCTGCAGCGATGCTCTCTGGGTTTATTAATCCCAGCCTCCAGCGATGCTCTCTGGGTTTATTAATCCCAGCCAGCAGCGATGCTCTCTGGGTTTATTAATCCCAGCCTGCAACGATGCTCTCTGGGTTTATTAATCCCAGCCAGCAGCGATGCTCTCTGGGTTTATTAATCCCAGCCTGCAGCGATGCTCTCTGGGTTTATTAATCCCAGCCTGTAGCGATGCTCTCTGGGTTTATTAATCCCAGCCTGCAGCGATGCTCTCTGGGTTTATTAATCCCAGCCTGCAGCGATGCTCTCTGGGTTTATTAATCCCAGCCAGCAGCGATGCTCTCTGGGTTTATTAATCCCAGCCTGCAGCGATGCTCTCTGGGTTTATTAATCCCAGCCTGCAGCGATGCTCTCTGGGTTTATTAATCCCAGCCTGCAGCGATGCTCTCTGGGTTTATTAATCCCAGCCTGCAGCGATGCTCTCTGGGTTTATTAATCCCAGCCTGCAGCTCTCTGGGTTTATTAATCCCAGCCAGCAGCGATGCTCTCTGGGTTTATTAATCCCAGCCTGCAGCAATGCTCTCTGGGTTTATTAATCCCAGCCTGCAGCGATGCTCTCGGGGTTTATTAATCCCAGCCTGAAGCGATGCTCTCTGGGTTTATTAATCCCAGCCTGCAGCGATGCTCTCTGGGTTTATTAATCCCAGCCTGCAGCGATGCTCTCTGGGTTTATTAATCCCAGACTGCAGCTCTCTGGGTTTATTAATCCCAGCCAGCAGCGATGCTCTCTGGGTTTATTAATCCCAGCCTGCAGCGATGCTCTCTGGGTTTATTAATCCCAGCCTGCAGCGATGCTCTCTGGGTTTATTAATCCCAGCCAGCAGCGATGCTCTCTGGGTTTATTAATCCCAGCCAGCAGCGATGCTCTCTGGGTTTATTAATCCCAGCCTGCAGCGATGCTCTCTGGGTTTATTAATCCCAGCCTGCAGCGATGCTCTCTGGGTTTATTAATCCCAGCCAGCAGCGATGCTCTCGGGGTTTATTAATCCCAGCCAGCAGCGATGCTCTCTGGGTTTATTAATCCCAGCCTGCAGCGATGCTCTCTGGGTTTATTAATCCCAGCCTGCAGCTATGCTCTCTGGGTTTATTAATCCCAGCCAGCAGCGATGCTCTCGGGGTTTATTAATCCCAGCCAGCAGCGATGCTCTCTGGGTTTATTAATCCCAGCCTGCAGCGATGCTCTCTGGGTTTATTAATCCCAGCCTGCAGCGATGCTCTCTGGGTTTATTAATCCCAGCCAGCAGCGATGCTCTCTGGGTTTATTAATCCCAGCCAGCAGCGATGCTCTCGGGGTTTATTAATCCCAGCCTGCAGCGATGCTCTCGGGGTTTATTAATCCCAGCAGGCAGCGATGCTCTCTGGGTTTATTAATCCCAGCCTGCAGCTCTCTGGGTTTATTAATCCCAGCCTGCAGCGATGCTCTCTGGGTTTATTAATCCCAGCCAGCAGCGATGCTCTCGGGGTTTATTAATCCCAGCCTGCAGCAATGCTCTCGGGGTTTATTAATCCCAGCAGGCAGCGATGCTCTCTGGGTTTATTAATCCCAGCCTGCAGCTCTCTGGGTTTATTAATCCCAGCCTGCAGCGATGCTCTCTGGGTTTATTAATCCCAGCCTGCCGTATGCTCTCTGGGTTTATTAATCCCAGCCAGCAGCGATGCTCTCTGGGTTTATTAATCCCAGCCTGCAGCTCTCTGGGTTTATTAATCCCAGCCTGCAGCGATGCTCTCTGGGTTTATTAATCCCAGCCAGCAGCGATGCTCTCTGGGTTTATTAATCCCAGCCTGCAGCTCTCTGGGTTTATTAATCCCAGCCTGCAGGGATGCTCTCTGGGTTTATTAATCCCAGCCTGCAGCGATGCTCTCTGGGTTTATTAATACCAGCCTGCAGCGATGCTCTCTGGGTTTATTAATCCCAGCCTGCAGCGATGCTCTCGGGGTTTATTAATCCCAGCCAGCAGCGATGCTCTCTGGGTTTATTAATCCCAGCCTGCAGCGATGCTCTCGGGGTTTATTAATCCCAGCCAGCAGCGATGCTCTCTGGGTTTATTAATCCCAGCCTGCAGCGATGCTTTCTGGGTTTATTAATCCCAGCCTGCAGCACTGTTCTCGGGGTTTAATAATCCCAGCCTGCAGCGATGCTCTCTGGGTTTATTAATCCCAGCCTGCAGCACTGTTCTCGGGGTTTATTAATCCCAGCCTGCAGCGATGCTCTCTGGGTTTATTAATCCCAGCCAGCAGCGATGCTCTCTGGGTTTATTAATCCCAGCCTGCAGCGATGCTCTCTGGGTTTATTAATCCCAGCCAGCAGCGATGCTCTCTGGGTTTATTAATCCCAGCCTGCAGCGATGCTCTCTGGGTTTATTAATCCCAGCCAGCAGCGATGCTCTCTGGGTTTATTAATCCCAGCCTGCAGTGATGCTCTCTGGGTTTATTAATCCCAGCCTGCAGCACTGTTCTCGGGGTTTATTAATCCCAGCCTGCAGCGATGCTCTCTGGGTTTATGAATCCCAGCCTGCAGTGATGCTCTCTGGGTTTATTAATCCCAGCCTGCAGTGATGCTTTCTGGGTTTATTAATCCCAGCCAGCAGCGATGCTCTCGGGGTTTATTAATCCCAGCCTGCAGCGATGCTCTCTGGGTTTATTAATCCCAACCTGCAGCGATGCTCTCGGGGTTTATTAATCCCAGCCTGCAGCGATGCTCTCTGGGTTTATTAATCCCAGCCAGCAGCGATGCTCTCTGGGTTTATTAATCCCAGCCTGCAGCGATGCTCTCTGGGTTTATTAATCCCAGCCTGCAGCGATGCTCTCTGGGTTTATTAATACCAGCCAGCAGCGATGCTCTCTGGGTTTATTAATCCCAGCCTGCAGCGATGCTTTCTGGGTTTATTAATCCCAGCCAGCAGCGATGCTCTCTGGGTTTATTAGTCCCAGCCAGCAGCGATGCTCTCTGGGTTTATTAATCCCAGCCAGCAGCGATGCTCTCTGGGTTTATTAATCCCAGCCTGCAGCGATGCTCTCTGGGTTTATTAATCCCAGCCTGCAGCGATGCTCTCTGGGTTTATTAATCCCAGCCTGCAGCGATGCTCTCTGGGTTTATTAATCCAGGCCTGCAGCACTGTTCTCGGGGTTTATTAATCCCAGCCTGCAGCGATGCTTTCTGGGTTTATTAATCCCAGCCAGCAGCGATGCTCTCTGGGTTTATTAATCCCAGCCTGCAGCGATGCTCTCTGGGTTTATTAATCCCAGCCTGCAGCGATGCTCTCTGGGTTTATTAATCCCAGCCTGCAGCTCTCTGGGTTTATTAATCTCAGCCAGCAGCGATGCTCTCTGGGTTTATTAAACCCAGCCTGCACTGATGCTCTCTGGGTTTATTAATCCCAGCCTGCAGCACTGTTCTCGGGGTTTATTAATCCCAGCCTGCAGTGATGCTCTCTGGGTTTATTAATCCCAGCCTGCAGTGATGCTTTCTGGGTTCATTAATCCCAGCCAGCAGCGATGCTCTCGGGGTTTATTAATCCCAGCCTGCAGCGATGCTCTCTGGGTTTATTAATCCCAGCCAGCAGCGATGCTCTCGGGGTTTATTAATCCCAGCCTGCAGCGATGCTCTCTGGGTTTATTATTCCCAGCCTGCAGCGATGCTCTCGGGGTTTATTAATCCCAGCCAGCAGCGATGCTCTCTGGGTTTATTAATCCCAGCCTGCAGCGATGCTTTCTGGGTTTATTAATCCCAGCCAGCAGCGATGCTCTCTGGGTTTATTAGTCCCAGCCAGCAGCGATGCTCTCTGGGTTTATTAATCCCAGCAAGCAGAGATGCTCTCTGGGTTTATTAATCCCAGCCTGCAGCGATGCTCTCTGGGTTTATTAATCCCAGCCTCCAGCGATGCTCTCTGGGTTTATTAATCCCAGCCTGCAGCACTGTTCTCGGGGTTTATTAATCCCAGCCTGCAGCGATGCTTTCTGGGTTTATTAATCCCAGCCAGCAGCGATGCTCTCTGGGTTTATTAATCCCAGCCTGCAGCGATGCTCTCTGGGTTTATTAATCCCAGCCTGCAGTGATGCTTTCTGGGTTCATTAATCCCAGCCAGCAGCGATGCTCTCGGGGTTTATTAATCCCAGCCTGCAGCGATGCTCTCTGGGTTTATTAATCCCAGCCAGCAGCGATGCTCTCGGGGTTTATTAATCCCAGCCTGCAGCGATGCTCTCTGGGTTTATTATTCCCAGCCTGCAGCGATGCTCTCGGGGTTTATTAATCCCAGCCAGCAGCGATGCTCTCTGGGTTTATTAATCCCAGCCTGCAGCGATGCTTTCTGGGTTTATTAATCCCAGCCAGCAGCGATGCTCTCTGGGTTTATTAGTCCCAGCCAGCAGCGATGCTCTCTGGGTTTATTAATCCCAGCAAGCAGAGATGCTCTCTGGGTTTATTAATCCCAGCCTGCAGCGATGCTCTCTGGGTTTATTAATCCCAGCCTCCAGCGATGCTCTCTGGGTTTATTAATCCCAGCCTGCAGCACTGTTCTCGGGGTTTATTAATCCCAGCCTGCAGCGATGCTTTCTGGGTTTATTAATCCCAGCCAGCAGCGATGCTCTCTGGGTTTATTAATCCCAGCCTGCAGCGATGCTCTCTGGGTTTATTAATCCCAGCCTGCAGTGATGCTTTCTGGGTTCATTAATCCCAGCCAGCAGCGATGCTCTCGGGGTTTATTAATCCCAGCCTGCAGCGATGCTCTCTGGGTTTATTAATCCCAGCCAGCAGCGATGCTCTCGGGGTTTATTAATCCCAGCCTGCAGCGATGCTCTCTGGGTTTATTATTCCCAGCCTGCAGCGATGCTCTCGGGGTTTATTAATCCCAGCCAGCAGCGATGCTCTCTGGGTTTATTAATCCCAGCCTGCAGCGATGCTTTCTGGGTTTATTAATCCCAGCCAGCAGCGATGCTCTCTGGGTTTATTAGTCCCAGCCAGCAGCGATGCTCTCTGGGTTTATTAATCCCAGCCTGCAGCACTGTTCTCGGGGTTTAATAATCCCAGCCTGCAGCGATGCTCTCTGGGTTTATTAATCCCAGCCTGCAGCACTGTTCTCGGGGTTTATTAATCCCAGCCTGCAGCGATGCTCTCTGGGTTTATTAATCCCAGCCAGCAGCGATGCTCTCTGGGTTTATTAATCCCAGCCTGCAGCGATGCTCTCTGGGTTTATTAATCCCAGCCAGCAGCGATGCTCTCTGGGTTTATTAATCCCAGCCTGCAGCGATGCTCTCTGGGTTTATTAATCCCAGCCAGCAGCGATGCTCTCTGGGTTTATTAATCCCAGCCTGCAGTGATGCTCTCTGGGTTTATTAATCCCAGCCTGCAGCACTGTTCTCGGGGTTTATTAATCCCAGCCTGCAGCGATGCTCTCTGGGTTTATGAATCCCAGCCTGCAGTGATGCTCTCTGGGTTTATTAATCCCAGCCTGCAGTGATGCTTTCTGGGTTTATTAATCCCAGCCAGCAGCGATGCTCTCGGGGTTTATTAATCCCAGCCTGCAGCGATGCTCTCTGGGTTTATTAATCCCAACCTGCAGCGATGCTCTCGGGGTTTATTAATCCCAGCCTGCAGCGATGCTCTCTGGGTTTATTAATCCCAGCCAGCAGCGATGCTCTCTGGGTTTATTAATCCCAGCCTGCAGCGATGCTCTCTGGGTTTATTAATCCCAGCCTGCAGCGATGCTCTCTGGGTTTATTAATACCAGCCAGCAGCGATGCTCTCTGGGTTTATTAATCCCAGCCTGCAGCGATGCTTTCTGGGTTTATTAATCCCAGCCAGCAGCGATGCTCTCTGGGTTTATTAGTCCCAGCCAGCAGCGATGCTCTCTGGGTTTATTAATCCCAGCCAGCAGCGATGCTCTCTGGGTTTATTAATCCCAGCCTGCAGCGATGCTCTCTGGGTTTATTAATCCCAGCCTGCAGCGATGCTCTCTGGGTTTATTAATCCCAGCCTGCAGCGATGCTCTCTGGGTTTATTAATCCAGGCCTGCAGCACTGTTCTCGGGGTTTATTAATCCCAGCCTGCAGCGATGCTTTCTGGGTTTATTAATCCCAGCCAGCAGCGATGCTCTCTGGGTTTATTAATCCCAGCCTGCAGCGATGCTCTCTGGGTTTATTAATCCCAGCCTGCAGCGATGCTCTCTGGGTTTATTAATCCCAGCCTGCAGCTCTCTGGGTTTATTAATCTCAGCCAGCAGCGATGCTCTCTGGGTTTATTAAACCCAGCCTGCACTGATGCTCTCTGGGTTTATTAATCCCAGCCTGCAGCACTGTTCTCGGGGTTTATTAATCCCAGCCTGCAGTGATGCTCTCTGGGTTTATTAATCCCAGCCTGCAGTGATGCTTTCTGGGTTCATTAATCCCAGCCAGCAGCGATGCTCTCGGGGTTTATTAATCCCAGCCTGCAGCGATGCTCTCTGGGTTTATTAATCCCAGCCAGCAGCGATGCTCTCGGGGTTTATTAATCCCAGCCTGCAGCGATGCTCTCTGGGTTTATTATTCCCAGCCTGCAGCGATGCTCTCGGGGTTTATTAATCCCAGCCAGCAGCGATGCTCTCTGGGTTTATTAATCCCAGCCTGCAGCGATGCTTTCTGGGTTTATTAATCCCAGCCAGCAGCGATGCTCTCTGGGTTTATTAGTCCCAGCCAGCAGCGATGCTCTCTGGGTTTATTAATCCCAGCAAGCAGAGATGCTCTCTGGGTTTATTAATCCCAGCCTGCAGCGATGCTCTCTGGGTTTATTAATCCCAGCCTCCAGCGATGCTCTCTGGGTTTATTAATCCCAGCCTGCAGCACTGTTCTCGGGGTTTATTAATCCCAGCCTGCAGCGATGCTTTCTGGGTTTATTAATCCCAGCCAGCAGCGATGCTCTCTGGGTTTATTAATCCCAGCCTGCAGCGATGCTCTCTGGGTTTATTAATCCCAGCCAGCAGCGATGCTCTCTGGGTTTATTAATCCCAGCCTGCAGCGATGCTCTCTGGGTTTATTAATCCCAACCTGCAGCGATGCTCTCGGGGTTTATTAATCCCAGCCAGCAGCGATGCTCTCGGGGTTTATTAATCCCAGCCTGCAGCGATGCTCTCTGGGTTTATTAATCCCAGCCTGCAGCAATGCTCTCGGGGTTTATTAATCCCAGCCAGCAGCAATGCTCTCTGGGTTTATTAATCCCAGTCTGCAGCGATGCTTTCTGGGTTTATTAATCCCAGCCAGCAGCGATGCTCTCTGGGTTTATTAGTCCCAGCCAGCAGCGATGCTCTCTGGGTTTATTAATCCCAGCCAGCAGCTGCTCTCTGGGTTTATTAATCCCAGCCTGCAGCGATGCTCTCTGGGTTTATTAATCCCAGCCTGCAGCGATGCTCTCTGGGTTTATTAATCCCAGCCTGCAGCGATGCTCTCTGGGTTTATTAATCCCAGCCTGCAGCACTGTTCTCGGGGTTTATTAATCCCAGCCTGCAGCGATGCTTTCTGGGTTTATTAATCCCAGCCAGCAGCGATGCTCTCTGGGTTTATTAATCCCAGCCTGCAGCGATGCTCTCTGGGTTTATTAATCCCAGCCAGCAGCGATGCTCTCTGGGTTTATTAATCCCAGCCTTCAGCGATGCTCTCTGGGTTTATTAATCCCAGCCTGCAGCAATGCTCTCTGGGTTTATTAATCCCAGCCTGCAGCTCTCTGGGTTTATTAATCCCAGCCAGCAGCGATGCTCTCTGGGTTTATTAATCCCAGCCTGCAGTGATGCTCTCTGGGTTTATTAATCCCAGCCTGCAGCACTGTTCTCGGGGTTTATTAATCCCAGCCTGCAGCGATGCTCTCTGGGTTTATTAATCCCAGCCTGCAGCACTGTTCTCGGGGTTTATTAATCCCAGCCTGCAGCGATGCTTTCTGGGTTTATTAATCCCAGCCTGCAGCGATGCTCTCTGGGTTTATTAATCCCAGCCTGCAGCGATGCTCTCTGGGTTTATTAATCCCAGCCTGCAGCTCTCTGGGTTTATTAATCCCAGCCAGCAGCGATGCTCTCTGGGTTTATTAATCCCAGCCTGCAGTGATGCTCTCTGGGTTTATTAATCCCAGCCTGCAGCACTGTTCTCGGGGTTTATTAATCCCAGCCTGCAGCGATGCTCTCTGGGTTTATGAATCCCAGCCTGCAGTGATGCTCTCTGGGTTTATTAATCCCAGCCTGCAGCGATGCTCTCTGGGTTTATTAATCCCAGCCAGCAGCGATGCTCTCTGGGTTTATTAATCCCAGCCTGCAGTGATGCTTTCTGGGTTTATTAATCCCAGCCAGCAGCGATGCTCTCGGGGTTTATTAATCCCAGCCTGCAGCGAAGCTCTCTGGGTTTATTAATCCCAACCTGCAGCGATGCTCTCGGGGTTTATTAATCCCAGCCTGCAGCGATGCTCTCTGGGTTTATTAATCCCAGCCAGCAGCGATGCTCTCGGGGTTTATTAATCCCAGCCTGCAACGATGCTCTCTGGGTTTATTAATCCCAGCCTGCAGCGATGCTCTCGGGGTTTATTAATCCCAGCCAGCAGCGATGCTCTCTGGATTTATTAATCCCAGCCTGCAGCGATGCTTTCTGGGTTTATTAATCCCAGCCAGCAGCGATGCTCTCTGGGTTTATTAGTCCCAGCCAGCAGCGATGCTCTCTGGGTTTATTAATCCCAGCCAGCAGCGATGCTCTCTGGGTTTATTAATCCCAGCCTGCAGCGATGCTCTCTGGGTTTATTAATCCCAGCCTGCAGCGATGCTCTCTGGGTTTATTAATCCCAGCCTCCAGCGATGCTCTCTGGATTTATTAATCCCAGCCTGCAGCACTGTTCTCGGGGTTTATTAATCCCAGCCTGCAGCGATGCTTTCTGGGTTTATTAATCCCAGCCAGCAGCTATGCTCTCTGGGTTTATTAATCCCAGCCTGCAGCGATGCTCTCTGGGTTTATTAATCCCAGCCAGCAGCGATGCTCTCTGGGTTTATTAATCCCAGCCTGCAGCGATGCTCTCTGGGTTTATTAATCCCAGCCTGCAGCGATGCTCTCTGGGTTTATTAATCCCAGCCTGCAGCGATGCTCTCTGGGTTTATTAATCCCAGCCTGCAGCACTGTTCTCGGGGTTTATTAATCCCAGCCTGCAGCGATGCTCTCTGGGTTTATTAATCCCAGCCTGCAGCGATGCTCTCTGGGTTTATTAATCCCAGCCTGCAGCGATGCTCTCTGGGTTTATTAATCCCAGCCTGCAGCACTGTTCTCGGGGTTTATTAATCCCAGCCAGCAGCGATGCTCTCTGGGTTTATTAATCCCAGCCAGCAGCGATGCTCTCTGGGTTTATTAGTCCCAGCCAGCAGCGATGCTCTCTGGGTTTATTAATCCCAGCCAGCAGCGATGCTCTCTGGGTTTATTAATCCCAGCCTGCAGCGATGCTCTCTGGGTTTATTAATCCCAGCCTGCAGCGATGCTCTCTGGGTTTATTAATCCCAGCCTCCAGCGATGCTCTCTGGATTTATTAATCCCAGCCTGCAGCACTGTTCTCGGGGTTTATTAATCCCAGCCTGCAGCGATGCTTTCTGGGTTTATTAATCCCAGCCAGCAGCTATGCTCTCTGGGTTTATTAATCCCAGCCTGCAGCGATGCTCTCTGGGTTTATTAATCCCAGCCAGCAGCGATGCTCTCTGGGTTTATTAATCCCAGCCTGCAGCGATGCTCTCTGGGTTTATTAATCCCAGCCTGCAGCGATGCTCTCTGGGTTTATTAATCCCAGCCTGCAGCGATGCTCTCTGGGTTTATTAATCCCAGCCTGCAGCACTGTTCTCGGGGTTTATTAATCCCAGCCTGCAGCGATGCTCTCTGGGTTTATTAATCCCAGCCTGCAGCGATGCTCTCTGGGTTTATTAATCCCAGCCTGCAGCGATGCTCTCTGGGTTTATTAATCCCAGCCTGCAGCACTGTTCTCGGGGTTTATTAATCCCAGCCAGCAGCGATGCTCTCTGGGTTTATTAATCCCAGCCTGCAGCGATGCTCTCTGGGTTTATTAATCCCAGCCAGCAGCGATGCTCTCTGGGTTTATTAATCCCAGCCTGCAGCGATGCTCTCTGGGTTTATTAATCCCAGCCTGCAGCTCTCTGGGTTTATTAATCCCAGCCTGCAGCGATGCTCTCTGGGTTTATTAATCCCAGCCAGCAGCGATGCTCTCTGGGTTTATTAATCCCAGCCTGCAGCGATGCTCTCTGGGTTTATTAATCCCAGCCTGCAGCGATGCTCTCTGGGTTTTTTAATCCCAGCCTGCAGCTCTCTGGGTTTATTAATCCCAGCCTGCAGCGATGCTCTCTGGGTTTATTAATCCCAGCCAGCAGTGATGCTCTCTGGGTTTATTAATCCCAGCCAGCAGTGATGCTCTCTGGGTTTATTAATCCCAGCCAGCAGCGATGCTCTCTGGGTTTATTAATCCCAGCCTGCAGCGATGCTCTCTGGGTTTATTAATCCCAGCCAGCAGCGATGCTCTCTGGGTTTATTAATCCCAGCCAGCAGCGATGCTCTCTGGGTTTATTAATTCCAGCCAGCAGCGATGCTCTCTGGGTTTATTAATCCCAGCCTGCAGCGATGCTCTCTGGGTTTTTTAATCCCAGCCTGCAGCTCTCTGGGTTTATTAATCCCAGCCAGCAGTGATGCTCTCTGGGTTTATTAATCCCAGCCAGCAGTGATGCTCTCTGGGTTTATTAATCCCAGCCAGCAGTGATGCTCTCTGGGTTTATTAATCCCAGCCAGCAGTGATGCTCTCTGGGTTTATTAATCCCAGCCAGCAGTGATGCTCTCTGGGTTTATTAATCCCAGCCTGCAGCGATGCTCTCTGGGTTTAAAGGGGCCCACTTTAATCCGCCCAAGGGCAGCAGGCCAAGGCCAGCGCAGATTAGACCCCCACACATCCACCTCTGACTCCTCCTCATGCAACAACTGCTTGAAATGGCTTCTTAATTTACCCCCCCAGTCACCAGCCCCACCCATCAGCTCTCCCTCCCCTCCTCTTTCCCTCCCCTGATGGGATTTAAAACACATTGATTTGTTGATTTCTTCTCTTTTGTTGCATCGTGTCGAGTGTTAACAGGACATCCAAGGTCCAGACTACGGTGCCGGGACTTTTTCTATGCCAGATTAAGGTCCTAATCTCAGCATCTGTCAAGGTCAAAGCAACCTTTTCCTTCATGGCTCTCAGGGACAGTTTGTAAAGGTATTAAATACTAACACAATGATTGTGCAGCAAAAGAACCAACATTAAACAATACTTTTAATAAACAGCATCCAAGAGGGCAGTTTCTCTCCGTTTTATTTAACATCCTGGGCAGCAATATAAAATTCCACAAGACTTTGATAGAAATACAGTTATAGTTATAGAACTTTGGTTATTAAAGCATTTTCACATTTTACTAACATTCATCAAAGGTTTTTTTTTTTTTTTTTTAAAGATGAGTCTGTTTTTGATCCCAAATTATGACTGTAGATGTAAATTTAAACAATCTCATCACTTGGTGCCATTTTCAAGCAAGATTAAAGCTAAAAAATTTGCCATAAAAATAAAGAAATGTCGATTCAACAAGGAATTCAGTTGCTGAAAAGTTAAGTGATATTTTAAACATTTACTGTGAAAAATTATTAATTTCTAGTCATTCAAAAATAAATAAAAAACATCCAGTGGACTTTGTTTCCAAGTTTGAAGACGTTTCTCTTCCATCCAGGAAGATTTTTATTTCTAGTTATTTTCCAGTAACTTTATCTAAATGACCAACAGAAAACAGCTTCTGATTTTTTTATCTGAAACAAATATGAATAATAGGGCATTTTTAATTTTTACCATTTTCTTTTTAACTATAAATATGTTTTTCATAAATCCACTGAATTGTTTCATTAATAAGCCTTAAAAAAAACTCCAAGAAATAATATATTTAAGCTTTCAGCTCCAAACTTCTTTATCCTGATCCTTTACATAAAATAACATTAATGCTGAGATCAATAAACCTTCAGCCTGTGTTCTATGGCGTTTATCGCCATCTAGTGGTGGAGGGAGATTTTGAGGAAGCAACAATTAGAATATTTTGTTGGAATTAAAGGAACAGCTCTAGACTGGTTTAAATCTGATCGAATTCAGTTTGTTTATGTTAATGATAGATCTTCAACACGCTCAAAGGTTACCTGTGGAGTACCACAGGGATCAGTGCTAGGACCAATTCTCTTTACTTTATATATGCTCCCAATCGGTAGAGTTATTAGACAGCATGGGATTAATTTCCACTGTTATGCTGATGATACCCAGCTATATCTGTCTATAATCCAGATGAAGCTAACCCATTACATAGATTACAGGCATGTCTTGAATACATAAAAACCTGGATGACTCTTAACTTTCTGCTTCTGAATGCAGACAAAACAGAAGTTATAGTCTTTGGACCAGAGTCTCTGAAAAAGAAGCTGATTAGCCAGTCACTTCATTTGGATGGGATTAAACTGATTTCAGATAATAAAGTAAAAAAATCTTGGTGTTGTTTTTGATCAGGACCTGTCATTTAAATCCCAGATCAAAGAGGTTTCTAGAATTTCCTTCTTTCATCTGAGGAATATTGCAAAAATGAGCAATCTCCTGTCCAGGGGTGATGCTGAGAAACTAGTCCATGCATTTGTTACTTCAAGGCTGGACTATTGTAATTCTTGTCACAGTGAGTTGGAGGTTTGACAGGACCCAAATTCAGACTGAAGCTGAAGGTTACTTGAAGATTTATTATCCAAAAAAGTTCAACAGATGCAAAAATCCATAAACATAAATCCACAAAAACTTAGAAACAGGAATTCTCACAACAAGGGGGCAAGTAAATGATGACAAACCAGCAAAGAGTGACTGAACAGGAGGAGAATATATGGCAGACAGAAACAAAGAGCAGGCTAATCAGCAAATTGGGAGCAGGTGTGAACAGAGGAATCTAGAAGGGAGCTAGGAGAAAGAAGACTGACACAAGAGGGCAAACCAGAAAAACATCAAACACAATCAAAAATGACAAGATTAGAAATAAGACCAATAAAAACTCAGAGATAAAACTGGAACAGAACCAAAACCATCACAATTCTTTACTATCAGGAAGTCCACAAACTGTAGTTAAAAGCCTTCAGCTGATCCAAAATGCTGCAGCCAGAGTTCTGATGAAAATGAAAAAGAGAGATCATATCTCTCCTATCCTGGCTTCTCTTCATTGGCTTCCTGTTAAATCCAGAATAGAATTTAAAATCCTCCTTCTCACATATAAAGCCTTAAATGGCCAAGCTCCATCTGATATCAGAGATCTGATTGTTCCTTATGTTCCTAACAGAGCACTTCGCTCTCAATCTGCAGGTTTACTAGTGGTTCCTAGAATTTCTAAAAGTAGAATGGGAGGCAGATCTTTTAGTTATCAGGCTCCTCTCCTGTGGAACCAACTACCAGTTTTAGTCCGTGAGGCAGACACCCTGTCTACTTTTAAGGCTAGGCTTAAAACTTTCCTTTTTCATCCATCCATCCATCCAACCATCCATCCATCCATCCATCCATCCATCCATCTTCCTCCGCTTATCCGGGGTTGGGTCGCGGGGGCAGCAGCCTAAGGAGGGAGGCCCAGACTTCCCTCTCCCCAGCCACTTCTTCTAGCCCCTCAAGAGGAACCCCAAGGCGTTCCCAGGCCAGCCGAGAAACATAGTCTCTCCGGCGTGTCCTGGGTCTTCCCCGGGGCCTCCTCCCGGTGGGACGTGCCCGGAACACCTCACCAGGGAGACATCCAGGAGGCATCCTAACCAGAGCCACCTCAACTGGCTCCTCTCGACGTGGAGGAGCAGCGGCTCTACTCCGAGTCCCTCCCTGATGACCGAGCTTCTCACCCTATCTCTAAGGGAGAGCCCAGCCACCCTACGGAGGAAACCCATTTCGGCCGCTTGTATCCGCGATCTCGTTCTTTCGGTCATGACCCAGAGTTCATGACCATAGATGAACTTTTTGATAAATAGAATTAGATAGATAGAAACTTTGAATCAATCTGACTGGATGATCTGGTTGATCTGGATCTATAAAGTGACCTGAGATGACATGATGTGAATTGGAGATATAGAAATAAACTGAATAGAACTGAAACCCAAGTACTTAGAAAAGATTTTTATTTAAAAAGGCATATAGACATTTTGCTTTTTAAAGTCATCGTGTAAAAAATAAAAGGTTTTAAAAAGGCAGATAAACTATAGAACGGTATATGTGCTATCATATACTTTTACACATCCTGCTACAGTAATATTTATAAATGTTCTAGATATAAATCTGTAACAGGAGAAGCTCAGTCATAAGAACATTTATAATGTTAGTTTATTCACATTCAGCAAAAACAGTCTGATTGTCAGAAGTTTTTAACTTCAGATACAAACTGGGAGACAAACAAACAACCGTTTTAGAAATTTACTTTCTTTTTCTGGTTTATGTTACTTTAAATTTGGCCATTTCAAATATTGGAGAATTATTTTTCTAAACCTGCTAAAGGGACTAATCAAGGAGGCTGAAGGTCGAAGAGATAAAACCTTTGGATCAGACCTCTGAACTGCCAAAAACAGCCTTCAATTTAAGGTCAGTTAAAATTCAATTAGCTTAGCATGAATTCACAACACAAACAAACCTGCATAAGGAGACGAAGAGAAAATGCAAACTCCAGAATAAAAGTTTTGCACAGCTTATTTTTTTTTTAGAAAATTAGTAACATGCTATTCTGAATGATTGACTCCTAATAAAGGGATAAATACTGGAAGGTTAGTAAATTGGTGACATAGATACATTCTCCCTTTCATTAAAATAGGCAGAAGCAGCGTTTTCACAAAGCTGAACGTCCAGAGCTGATCATAGAAATCATTTTTAGAATGGGCAATGTCCGATTATTAATTTCTTTAAAGGACTGGTTGCAGCTGTATTAATTAAACTTTGATTTCATCATTTGGTTTACAGATCAGATCCTACTTTTAAGCAGTTTTAGCCACTTTTTTACTCTTTAAAAGAATCAATGCCTTTTTTGGCCCCTGAGGGCCAGAAGAGCTGCTGATTCAGGCCAGATGTCCACCGGCTTTGAGTTTCACACACAGCATCTAAATGGAGACGATCTTGTCACATGGCAGAAGCTCGTTGACACCAATTTTCTTCACATAATCGTTCTGCAAAGACAAAGGAAAGGATGAAGACGTCTAGACCGTTGAATAAAAACATTCTTTTAAAGCAAAAGCAGAACATCGGATTATTTAGATTAATAACTGGAAAAGCCCAGCTGTCAGCATATGAATGCTTAGCATATAATGTCACATTCACAGAAGAGAAATACTTCAAGAAGAAAAGCATTTAATGCTGAGCGTGTTTCGGTGCTTACAATGTACTTGACGACGTTGATGTGGTAAGGTATTCCACCCATCTCCTCACACTTCTTAATATTCATCCTTTCTGGATCTCCTGGAGCCAAAACAGGGGAGCCTGGGTCAGCCTGCAGCAACAGAACAACAACTTTGGTCTAACGGCGCAGCAGTTTGACGCCATCAGTCTGAGAGGATAGAGATACGGTGGCAAAGCAAAACTTTTGCTTTGGGGAAAATACAAAGTATAAATGGCAACAAGCACAAACAAACACACCTTAAACATTTCAGTAAACAGATTAGGAGCTCAGGGCCCGTTTCATTAAGCAGGTTTACTGAAACTCTGTCTATGTTACCATAGCAACATTCTCCTCAGAGCTAACCTGGTCAGCAGCAGGATTGGTTCTGGAAACCAGAGTTTCCTGTTTCTTTCCTCTTTATGCTACGTTCACACCTAAAGCAGCAGAAGCAGCTGGTTTACCTGCAAAGTCAAAGGTTGACGCGCATCGAGGCGCAGCTAAAGGTCCTGCAGCGCGTTTGAAAGCAGCAGCTGCTGCAGTTGGAAAAATGTAACTTTAGCTGCTGGACGCGCCGCATCAACCAATGAAAGAAGCTGATCTGGGAGCTGGCAGGGAGTCAGACACAGCACTGCTGATGCAGAGCGCTATGATCACTCCTCTGAAAAAGTTTATTAACGCCTAAATTAACTTCAAATGTAGAAACCTGCCGGCAGAATATGTTGGCTTTTATTATCCTGCTGCCTGCAGTTTGTAGCACAGACCTGAAAAACGCCTCCAGCTGCCACGGCAAACCGCAAAAACCTTCAACATAGATTCAAACTACTTTCTACCCACTGATCACAGCTAATATAGCTGCCATTGTTCCAGGCAGAGAAAGGATAGAGTAGCTCCGCCCACCGCGCATCAGAACCACTTTACCATCACGCAGCCAGAGCAGCAAAGATGCTTCAGCTGATGAATGGATGATGGATGGATGGATGGATGGATGATGGATGGATGGGTGGATGGATGGATGATGGATGGATGGATGGATGGATGGATGGATGATGGATGGATGGATGGATGGATGATGGATGGATGATGGATGGATGACGGATGGATGGATGATGGATGGATGGATGGATGATGGATGGATGATGGATGGATGGATGGATGATGGATGGATGGATGATGGATGGATGGATGGATGATGGATGGATGATGGATGATGGATGGATGATGGATGGATGGATGGATGGATGGATGATGGATGGATGGATGATGGATGGATGATGGATGGATGGATGATGATGGATGGATGATGATGGATGGATGGATGGAAGATGGATGGATGGATGGATGATGGATGGATGGATGATGATGGATGGATGGATGGATGAAGATGGATGGATGGATGGATGGATGGATGGATAGATGGATGATGGATGATGGATGGATGATGGATGGATGATGGATGGATGATGGATGGATGGATGGATGGATGGATGGATGGATGATGAATGGATGGATGATGGATGGATGGATGGATGGATGGATGGATGATGGATGGATGGATGGATGGATGGATGGATGATGGATAGATGATGGATGATGGATGATGGATGGATGGATGATGGATGGATGGATGGATGGATGGATGATGGATGGATGATGGATGGATGGATGGATGGATGGATGGATGGATGGATGGATGATGGATGGATGGATGGATGATGGATGGATGGATGATGGATGGATGGATGGATGGATGGATGGATGGATGGATGGATGGATGGATGAGGGATGGATGATGGATGATGGATGGATGGATGATGGATGGATGGATGATGGATGATGGATGGATAATGGATGGATGATGGATGGATGGATGGATGGATGGATGGATGGATGGATGGATGGATGGATGGATGATGGATGGATGGATGATGGATGGATGGATGGATGGATGGATGGATGGATGGATGATGGATGGATGGATGGATGGATGGATGGATGGATGGATGATGGATGGATGATGGATGATGGATGGATGGATGATGGATGGATGGATGGATAATGGATGGATGGATGATGGATGGATGATGGATGGATGGATGATGGATGGATGGATGATGGATGGATGGATGATGGATGGATGATGGATGGATGGATGATGGATGGATGGATGGATGGATGGATGGATGATGGATGGATGATGGATGGATGGATGGATGATGGATGGATGGATGGATGGATGGATGGATGGATGGATGGATGATGGATGGATGGATGGATGGATGGATGGATGGATGGATGGATGATGGATAGATGATGGATAGATGATGGATGGATGGATGATGGATGGATGGATGATGGATGGATGGATGGATGGATGATGGATGGATGGATGGATGGATGGATGGATGGATGGATGGATGATGGATGGATGGATGATGGATGGATGATGGATGGATGGATGGATGGATGGATGGATGGATGGATGGATGATGGATGGATGATGGATGATGGATGGATGGATGATGGATGGATGGATGGATGGATGGATGGATTATGGATGGATGATGGATGATGGATGGATGGATGATGGATGGATAATGGATGGATGATGGATGGATGATGGATGGATGGATGGATGGATGATGGATGGATGGATGGATGGATGATGGATGGATGATGGATGGATGGATGATGGATGGATGGATGGGTGGATGATGGATGGATGGATGGATGGATGGATGGATGGATGGATGGATGGATGGATGGATGATGGATGGATGATGGATGGATGGATGGATGGATGATGGATGGATGGATGGATGGATGATGGATGGATGGATGATGGATGGATGATGGATGGATGATGGATGGATGGATGATGGATGGATGGATGATGGATGGATGGATGGATGGATGATGGATGGATGGATGGATGGATGATGGATGGATGGATGGATGATGGATGGATGATGGATGGATGGATGATGGATGGATGGATGGATGGATGGATGGATGATGGATGGATGGATGATGGATGGATGGATGGATGATGGATGGATGGATGGATGGATGATGGATGGATGATGGATGGATGGATGATGGATGGATGGATGGATGATGGATGGATGGATGGATGGATGGATGGATGATGGATGGATGATGGATGATGGATGATGGATGGATGGATGGATGGATGATGGATGGATGATGGATGGATGATGGATGGATGGATGATGGATGGATGGATGGATGGATGGATGATGGATGGATGGATGGATGGATGGATGATGGGTGGATGGATGATGGATGGATGGATGGATGGATGGATGGATGATGGATGGATGATGGATGATGGATGGATGGATGGATGGATGGATGGATGGATGGATGGATGGATGGATGGATGATGGATGGATGGATGGATGGATGATGGATGGATGGATGGATGGATGATGGATGGATGGATGATGGATGGATGATGGGTGGATGGATGGATGATGGATCGATGGATGATGGATGGATGATGGGTGGATGGATGATGGGTGGATGGATGATGGATGGATAGATGGATGATGGATGGATGGATGGATGGATGATGGATCGATGGATGATGGATGGATGGATGATGGATGGATGGATGGATGGATGGATGATGGATGGATGGATGATGGATGGATGGATGGATGGATGATGGATGGATGATGGATGGATGGATGGATGGATGGATGATGGATGATGGATGGATGGATGATGGATGGATGGATGGATGGATGATGGATGGATGATGGATGGATGGATGGATGGATGGATGATGGATGATGGATGGATGGATGATGGATGGATGGATGGATGGATGATGGATGGATGGATGATGCATGGATGGATGATGGATGGATGGATGGATGGATGGATGGATGATGGATGGATGATGGATGGATGGATGGATGGATGATGGATGGATGATGGATGATGGATGATGGATGGATGGATGATGGATGGATGGATGGATGGATGGATGGATGATGGATGGATGGATGGATGATGGATGGATGGATGGATGGATGGATGGATGGATGATGGATGGATGTTGGGTGGATGGATGGATGGATGGATGATGGATGATGGATGGATGGATGATGGATGGATGGATGATGGATGGATGGATGGATGGATGATGGATGGATGATGGATGGATGGATGGATGGATGGATGATGGATGGATGATGGGTGGATGGATGATGGATGGATGGATGATGGATGGATGGATGGATGGATGATGGATGGATGGATGATGGATGCATGGATGATGGATGATGGATGGATGGATGATGGATGGATGGATGATGGATGGATGGATGGATGATGGATGGATGATGGATGGATGATTGATGGATGATGGATGGATGATGGATGATGGATGGATGGATGGATGGATGATGGATGGATGGATGGATGGATGGATGGATGATTGATGGATGATGGATGATGGATGGATGGATGGATGATGGATGGATGATGGATGATGGATGGATGGATGGATGGATGGATGGATGGATGGATGATGGATGGATGGATGGATGGATGATGGATGGATGATGGATGATGGATGGATGGATGGATGGATGGATGGATGATGGATGGATGGATGGATGGATGGACGATTGATGGATGATGGATGGATGGCTGATGGATGGATGGATGGATGGATGGATGGATGGATGGATGATGGATGGATGGATGGATGGCTGATGGATGGATGGATGATGGATGATGGATGGATGGATGGATGGATGGATGGATGATGGATGGATGATGGATGGATGATTGATGGATGATGGATGGATGATGGATGATGGATGGATGGATGGATGGATGATTGATGGATGATGGATGATGGATGGATGGATGGATGGATGGATGGATGATGGATGGATGATGGATGGATGGATGGATGGATGATGGATGGATGATGGGTGGATGGATGGATGGATGGATGATGGATGGATGATGGATGGATGGATGATGGATGATGGATGGATGGATGATGGATGGATGGATGGATGGATGGATGGATGGATGGATGATGGATGGATGATGGATGGATGGATGGATGGATGGATGATGGATGGATGATGGGTGGATGGATGGATGGATGGATGGATGATGGATGGATGATGGATGGATGGATGATGGATGATGGATGGATGGATGATGGATGGATGGATGGATGGATGGATGGATGATGGATGATGATGGATGGATGGATGGATGGATGGATGATGGATGGATGATGGGTGGATGGATGATGGATGGATGGATGATGGATGGATGGATGGATGGATGGATGATGGATGGATGGATGATGGATGCATGGATGATGGATGATGGATGATGGATGGATGGATGATGGATGGATGGATGATGGATGGATGGATGGATGATGGATGGATGATGGATGGATGATTGATGGATGATGGATGGATGATGGATGATGGATGGATGGATGGATGGATGATGGATGGATGGATGGATGGATGGATGGATGGATGGATGGATGGATGATTGATGGATGATGGATGATGGATGGATGGATGGATGATGGATGGATGATGGATGATGGATGGATGGATGGATGGATGATGGATGGATGGATGGATGATGGATGGATGGATGATGGATGGATGATGGAGGAATGGATGGATGGATGATGGATGGATAGATGGATGGATGGATGATGGATGGATGATGGATGATGGATGGATGGATGGATGGATGGATGGATGGATGGATGGATGGATGGATGATGGATGGATGGATGGATGGATGGACGATTGATGGATGATGGATGATGGATGGATGGCTGATGGATGGATGGATGGATGGATGGATGGATGGATGGATGATGGATGGATGGATGGCTGATGGATGGATGGATGGATGGATGGATGGATGGATGGATGGATGATGGATGGATGATGGATGGATGGCTGATGGATGGATGGATGGGTGGATGGATGATGGATGGATGATGGATGATGGATGGATGGATGGATGATGGATGGATGGATGGATGGATGGATGATGGATGGATGGATGATGGATGGATGATGGATGGATGGATGGATGGATGATGGATGGATGGATGGATGATGGATGGATGGATGGATGGATGGATGATGGATGGATGGATGGATGGATGGATGGATGATGGATGGATGGATGGCTGATGGATGGATGGATGGATGATGGATGATGGATGGATGGATGGATGATGGATGATGGATGATGGATGGATGGATGGATGATGGATGGATGGATGGCTGATGGATGGATGGATGGATGGATGGATGATGGATGATGGATGGATGGATGGATGGATGGATGGATGGATGGATGGATGATGGATAGATGGATGATGGATGGATGGATGGATGGATGGATGGATGGATGGATGGATGATGGATGGATGGATGGATGATGGATGGATGGATGGCTGATGGATGGATGGATGGATGATGGATGATGGATGGATGGATGGATGGATGGATGGATGGATGGATGATGGATGGATGGATGGATGGATGATGGATGGATGATGGATGATGGATGGATGGCTGATGGATGGATGGATGGGTGGATGGATGATGGATGGATGATGGATGATGGATGGATGATGGATGGATGGATGGATGGATGGATGGATGATGGATGGATGGATGATGGATGATGGATGGATGGATGATGGATGGATGGATGATGGATGGATGATGGATGGATGGATGGATGGATGATGGATGGATGGATGATGGATGGATGGATGATGGATGGATGGATGGATGGATGGATGGATGATGGATGGATGGATGATGGATGGATGATGGATGGATGGATGATGGATGGATGGATGATGGATGGATGGATGGATGGATGATGGATGGATGGATGGATGGATGGATGATGGATGGATGGATGGATGGATGATGGATGGATGGATGGATGGATGGCTGATGGATGGATGGATGGATGATGGATGGATGGATGATGGATGGATGGATGGATGGATGGATGATGGATGGATGGATGATGGATGGATGATGGATGGATGGATGGATGATGGATGGATGGATGATGGATGGATGGATGGATGGATGGATGGATGGATGGATGGATGATGGATGGATGGATGGCTGATGGATGGATGGATGGATGGATGGATGATGGATGGATGGATGGATGGATGGATGATGGATGGATGGATGGATGATGGATGGATGGATGATGGATGGATGGATGGATGATGGATGGATGGATGATGGATGGATGGATGATGGATGGATGGATGAATGATGGATGGATGATGGATGGATGGATGGATGGATGGATGGATGATGGATGGATGGATGGATGATGGATGGATGGATGGATGGATGGATGGATGATGGATGGATGGATGGATGGATGGATGATGGATGGATGGATGGCTGATGGATGGATGGATGGATGGATGGATGGATGGATGGATGGATGGATGGATGATGGATGGATGATGGATGGATGGATGGATGGATGGATGGATGGATGATGGATGGATGGATGGATGATGGATGGATGGATGGATGGATGGATGATGGATGGATGGATGGATGGATGGATGGATGGATGGATGATGGATGGATGGATGGATGGATGGATGATGGATGGATGGATGGATGGATGGATGATGGATGGATGGATGGCTGATGGATGGATGGATGGATGGATGGATGGATGGATGGATGGATGATGGATGGATGGATGGATGATGGATGGATGGATGATGGATGGATGGATGGATGATGGATGGATGATGGATGGATGGATGATGGATGGATGGATGATGGATGGATGGATGGATGGATGATGGATGGATGATGGATGGATGGATGGATGGATGGATGGATGATGGATGGATGGATGGATGATGGATGGATGGATGATGGATGGATGGATGGATGATGGATGGATGGATGATGGATGGATGATGGATGGATGGATGATGGATGGATGGATGGATGATGGATGGATGGATGATGGATGGATGATGGATGGATGGATGGATTCAGGGTTGAGGGTTTGAGTCTGTTATCCTTTAGTGAATCCAGCCTCATAAATCAGATCAATTTAAAGAGTCAAACCAAATCTGGCTTCAATTCTTCAGCGTTTTCTCCAGCGGCCTGCAGAGGGCGCCTCAACACGGCGGCATGAACAATGGACTGGCGTTTATAGAAACGTTTAGTGGAGTCGTTGCCTTTATTTCCTGTGTGTGGATGATCGTTTATGACAGAACTACATTAAAGAGTCGTAATGAATGAATGAATCCTCCAGCTTTCTTTTGGGTGATTGAAGGTAGAACATAAACCTTTGGGATGGAGTAGAAAAGGTGATCAGTACTCACAGGGTCCTGGTCTCTCTGGATGCTAAGCAGGTCTGACATCCGCTCATTGAACCCTGGAGCAAAGTTTTCTGGGTTGATTGCTACGAAGCACTGACCCTGAAACCCAAACAGGACAAATGGCGAAGGACGAAAAAGTAGATCAGATTTCCTGCTTTAATAACAGCCCTGTTGATTTAATGACTCAAGCAATTAAGCATTTGTTCAGTTGGTCAATCCTTAAAATGACCTCTAATGACCTCTAATGAAATCACTGAGCTTCAGAATATATTGATTATATTGGCGGCCTGATGAAACTGCTGATTACATTTAAATGCATTTATCCACCAAGCCTTAAAACTTGAATATTCCTTATGCTGGTTCACACTGGGTGCATTCTGGTTTACATGTAAAGCATAGGGGGACGGCGTCCAGCGGCGTGCCGGAGCGTCTGGAGCGGCGCTTTTTGAGCTTTCTGGGGTCTGAGCGTCTGACGCCGAGTTTAGCAAATTGGACATCAGCCGCTGGACGCCGGAGCGTCAACCAATCAGAAAAGCTGATCCAGCAGTTTTTTGGGGGGGAGACAGACTCTACCTGCAAGCTGTCATCACTTCTGCAGATGAACAATAAATATCAAGGAGTTAAACTGATCAAAATCAAGCAGGTAGAAGTGATTATTATGCAGAAGGAACAGAGAGCAGCTCTGATCATTATTGCTGCAATAAAACCTTTTTTATGAACTATGGAGAAACTGTTTGTAAATTAACTAGAAATGTTAAAACCTGCGGATGAAAAATATTAGATTAAATAATCTGGTTCTTGCACTTTTTTTTACCACAAACCTTAAAAACTCTTTTTATTCGCTTCCAGCCGCTACGAGCGGCAGCAGGAAATCCCCCACAGGCTGCCTGCAGCAGAGAGCTTCCAGCGGGGATTCCCAGCGCCCTCCCAACAAGAACTGCAGATTATACTGGGATTATAATCCTGATGAACAGACGATGATTGAAGTGTCAAAGCTACTGGACCACAGTTTGATCCTGCGTCTGACCAGCAGTCCAGATTTCTGAGTTTATGCGTTTTTGACGCTGCTATCTGAACGTAGCATCAAATCTTTTCCTCTTTATCAGCCTTTCATTTACCTTCTGCTTATTTTCAGTAGTGTGTCGTGTTTGCACAGTTATTAGATATAATAATCCTATAATTTGGATTCTTAGGTAATAAAGGTAGAGATATTTTACCTGTGGTTGTCTCTGATTATTTATAACGGTGAATTATTTATCACTTAGAGCCAAATCCACCATCTTTGGTAACAATTGATGAAACTAAGTCAATTACCTTTGGATGGTGAATAAGAACTCTGCTGATAATCAGAGTCTAAATCAGTGATTCCTGATGGGGGGTGTCGTGCCCCTACTGGTCATTGAGTGCATTGCAAGGGATACATGAAAATAGTTTTTCTCAGTTAGTACATTAAAATAGGGCTGGGATCAGATCTGCTTTATGAGGACCTGATTGAAAACAAACAAGCTTTTATCAAGGAGCTCCAGTTTTATAAATACAGCTTTATAATAGGATTTTATTTGGCATTTGTGTTTCGATTCCTTACTAACTTCCAGGCAATAAATTTATGTCATTTTTTTATTTGAGATGGAAAGAAAGACCTCGGTGTTCAACCTTGGTGACCAAAGAGTGAGATACAGTTTCCACTTCTAACTATTTAATACATTTATAATCTGCTGGTAAATTTGCACAACAATGTTTAACATATCTTTGCACATGCGCCGTTTATCTGGAAGCTTTGAAGATCAGAAGCTAAGAGTTTTGTGTCTTTGGCAAAAATAAAGTTATAACTTTAATAAATAGTTTAGAAAAATCTTAGCAATGATGTTAAATTTAAGGGAATCAGAAAGAGTTCTTGAAGAACGTCTGGAATAATTTTTACTGATCCAAACTTACATTACCTAAATATATAAACTAGTTCTACTTCTTATCTTAGCTACGCTATTAGATTATCATACGCTGACAATGACGTCCGGCGCTCTATAACAGAGATAGACTTTAACACCGAAGGAAGCTGCTCATGTTGTTTATTCATGTGTGCAGAAATATCAAATTCCATATTTCTTTATGGAATAAATAAGCAGATCAAAGAATGAGAAGTGTACCAGGTCGGCAACACGGTCGGTAACCTTCCACGTTCGGACATATTTGCTGTATTGGGCGCCAGCCAGGATCCCACAGAAGACCTCCACCATCATTCCCAGACCGTAACCTTTATAGCCTCCTGCATTCAGCAGCAAAGCCAGAAAAACACAAACAAGAATTTAAAGTTCACTGAGATTCTTAACCACCTTTAACTATTTAGGAGACTAACGAGGAAATAAACTGCTCATTATTTAAACTCATATGTAGATAAACAGGCTGAGAAATCTTAATGCAGATTTGATGCCAATTTTAAACACAAGAAGAATATATTTGTTTTTAAAAAAAACAACATATTTGAAACAGTAAAGAAACATAAAAAAAGTGTTTTTACAATTTGGGACCTGAAGAAAAGCATAATTATTTTTTCAATAATAAAATATTCATTACTCTGTTGTTAATCCAGCCTGTTGATGCAGATTTCACTGAAATATTGGAGGCATCTACAGGTGAGACGTTAAACTAGCTGGGATTCTGCAGCATTAAGCTTTATTTAATACACGATGATGATGATGAAGCTACAGTAAAGACACATGTCATGTAAATCAACTTCAAAGCCCAATTTCACCGATTGCAAAACAAGCAAATAAACTAGAAAACAAAAACATTTTTTATTATAACTCCAAACTGTGACTGATGTCACCAATTTGCGCGATATTAATTAATAAATTATATGTAAGTGTAAATCCCTTTATTGATCCCACTGTGGAGAAATTCCCTCTCTGCATTTAGCCCCTCCCCTCGGGGAGCAGTGGGGGGTTTGGGTCTTGCTCAGGGACCCAGAGTGTCAGTCTGTGGGAATCGAACCTGGAACCTTCTCAGAGCTCTGCTCTGACCACTAGGCCAACACTCCCCAGTCTATATATAGTCTATATATATTATAATATATAGTATGTGGTTTATCTGAATTTAATAATTAATCCTCATTTATTGTTTATAGAATAAAAGAATTGAAAGGATTAGAGTGACGGTAATGATTCTGGTCGTTGCTCAGATTAGTGCGGTAATCTGACCTGTGGCTTCACTGCCGCCGATGGGAACCAGTCCTCCTCCAGTCAGAACACTCTTTGGGTCGGTGGTTACGTGTCCCTCTGGGTCGCAGCCCCAGCCATCAGGAATGGGGTCGCCTCGCCGCTCATTCAGTTCCACCTACATTAACATTCAACACTTTACATCCTAACACCTAAATTCAAATAAGTGAAGCATAAATACTTATAGATCCAATGCTGTGCTGTCGCTTTCAGCCGTGTAAAGCGGCAGCAGGGTCAATTTACTGAGATCAACGTTTTCTATTTCTTAATTAACCAAATTCTGCCAGTAAACATCAAACTCTTACCTTTCCAAGGGCTACTGCTGAAGTGGCGGTGTCCAGAACAAAACTGTCTCCATGTTCAGCCGGAGCGGCTACGCTCAGCGGGTTGGTGCCCAAAGTGCGCTACAGAGAGCGTTTTCACATTGTTAGCTTATCAATTCTATGTAGAAAGTTCTAAATCTAGGATAAACAATCTATATTTGGTGTTAAGGCTGAGGGCCTTGGCACTGAGAGAATCAACGTTAGGCTTAAAAGGAAATAAAATCTGGGTTGCAGTTACTGAGACCCAGAAGCATTATGCTACGTTCAGACCGCGCGCTGCAGAAACAGCAGAAGCTGCAGAAGCTGCAGAAACTGCAGAAGCTGCAGAAGCTGCAGAAGCTGCAGAAGCTGCAGAAGCTGCAGAAGCTGCAGAAGCTGCAGAAACTGCAGAAGCTGCAGAAGCTGCAGAAACTGAAAATGCTGCAGAAACTGCAGAAGCTGCAGAAGCTGCAGAAGCTGCAGAAACAGCAGAAGCTGCAGAAGCTGCAGAAGCTGCAGAAACTGCAGAAGCTGCAGAAACTGCAGAAGCTGCAGTAGCTGCAGAAACTGCAGAAGCTGCAGAAGCTGCAGAAGCTGCAGAAACTGAAAATGCTGCAGAAGCTGCAGAAGCTGCAGTAGCTGCAGAAACTGCAGAAGCTGCAGAAACTGCAGAAGCTGCAGAAGCTGCAGAAGCTGCAGAAACTGCAGAAGCTGCAGAAGCTGCAGAAACTGAAAATGCTGCAGAAGCTGCAGAAGCTGCAGAAACTGAAAATGCTGCAGAAGCTGCAGAAGCTGCAGTAGCTGCAGAAACTGCAGAAACTGAAAATGCTGCAGAAGCTGCAGATGCTTCAGAAACTGCAGAAGCTGCAGAAACTGCAGAAGCTGCAGAAGCTGCAGAAACTGCAGAAGCTGCAGAAACTGCAGAAGCTGCAGAAGCTGCAGAAGCTGCAGAAGCTGCGGAAGCTGCAGATGCTTCAGAAACTGCAGAAGCTGTAGAAACTGCAGAAGCTGTGGAAGCTGCAGAAACTGCAGAAGCTGCAGAAACTGCAGAAGCTGCAGAAGCTGCAGAAACTGCAGAAGCTGCAGAAACTGCAGAAGCTGCAGAAGCTGCAGAAACTGCAGAAGCTGCAGAAACTGCAGAAGCTGCAGAAACTGCAGAAGCTGCAGAAGCTGCAGAAGCTGCAGTAGCTGCAGAAACTGCAGAAACTGAAAATGCTGCAGAAGCTGCAGATGCTTCAGAAACTGCAGAAGCTGCAGAAACTGCAGAAGCTGCAGAAGCTGCAGAAACTGCAGAAGCTGCAGAAGCTGCAGAAACTGCAGAAGCTGCAGAAGCTGCAGTAGCTGCAGAAACTGCAGAAACTGAAAATGCTGCAGAAGCTGCAGATGCTTCAGAAACTGCAGAAGCTGCAGAAGCTGCAGAAGCTGCAGAAACTGCAGAAGCTGCAGAAGCTGCAGAAGCTGCAGAAGCTGCAGAAACTGCAGAAGCTGCAGAAACTGCAGAAGCTGCAGAAGCTGCAGAAACTGCAGGTTTCCATGCAAAGTCAATGGTTAACACACAGCAAGGCGCAGCAAAAGGTCCTTCAGCGTTTTGAGCAGCAGGAGCTGCGCCTCATGAGCTCTGAGCATCTGAGGCGCTTCACAAGCAGCAGCTGCTGGAGCTGGAAAACATTTAACTTAGCTGACCCCCCATATACCGGCGGTGCGCTGTCCCTGGGAATTAGTTTGCCAGCAGGTTTCTACATTTTAAGGTAATTTAGGCTTTAATAAACTGTTTCAGAGGAGTGATCATACACTCAGACCCCCACACACCGCCGGTATGTGGGGGTCTGAGCGGCTCCCACAGAGAAATAATCTTTGAAGGCAGGATGGTAATCTGGATGAACTGACTGCACAGACCATGTTTTCAGGAGGACTTTCTCACTTCAACATAGATTCTAACTACTTTCTACCCGCTGATCACAGCTAATATAGCAAAGCTGCTCTCTGGCATCGAACACAGGAGCAGCAGAAGCATCTGGACTCACTTTACTGGACTTCTGACCTTAATGTGGATCAGAGATGAAGCAGCAGGAGCCTCTTTGCTGCGGTCTGAAGGTAGCATTAGTCCTGGCCTGATCAGCGGCTTTATTCCACTGATGAAATGATAAACTTACTTCTTTGCCGCGTGTGGGAACCACCAGCGGAGAGGTGTTAGTGAAGGACATTCCCTGCAGTGTGGAGATAAAAAAGAGGATTTCCTTCACGTCAGTCATTAAACAGAAAGCTTCATGGAGAAGAAGGATCTCACTTACAATCATGTTTTCTTTCAGGGCTTGCATTGAATAGTATCCAGCTATTCCAAAATGGTTAGAGCCTAGGAGAGAAAAGAGATCATGAAGACATTTGATGCTAAGTTTCAGTAGCTGCTCCTGTTGTTACTCTGAAGCAGGTGGAGTCAGTCATCAGGAGTCCTAAGGTCGGATGTTTAATGTCTGTTTCTGCTCTGCAGACTGTTCAGGGCGGTCTTCCTGCTCCTACATCAACTTCTGCTGCAGCCTCATTCCTCGCTTTAGCTTCATCTTCCCATCAACTCCGGTTAGGCTTTCCTGCCCCTTTTAAAGAATAACATGATGCTGCCACCACCATGCTTCAATTAGGGGTTGGTGCCTTTGAGGGGAAGTGAACCATGTTTTTCAACACCACACATTTATATAAGATGTTTTTCTCATAAATTCAAATCTTTTGTCATCTGACAAAAACAAGCATTTCCACACGTTTGTTTTGTTTATTCATCATTTCTGGATTATTTTGTCTCTCTCCCATTAAAGCCAGATTTGTCAGTGACTTATTTTTTTCCTCTGCCATCATCATCATCATCCTTTTTATACATATATGTTAGACCAGAAATCACGGATTAGTGGACCACGGTCCGGATCCGGATCCACCTGCTGGCTAATCGGGACCCAACCTGATTTAAACATTTATAAATTACTGCATGTTGTCCCACGGCAATGCCTAACTTTACTTGCGCCTCTTCTCCTGTTAATACGGTAAAGCCCTGGGGAGCGTCCGGCTCCAGGCTGCGCGTGATCCAAATGAGCCAATGAGCTGTCAGTCTGGGTTGCTGCTGCTGCTACTTTTAGACACAGCAGGCAAACCTGTGGCAAGCCGGGCGATGGGAAAGAAGGAGAAGACGATGAGAAAAAGAGAGCAGAGAAAGTGTGGACTGCTGGAAGAACTGCGGTGAACTGGTGAAAGAAAAGTGAAATGGCGTGCTCAAAGATGACCCTGCACATTTAGAGGATGTTTGGCTCAACCTGCTGCTGTGAAGCAGGATTCTCCACCATGAACAGAATCAACAATAAATCTGGATCCAGGCTCAAAATGAGCTCCTTGATATGTGCTTGAGAATGGCTTAGTCTCCGGTTAAACCCAGGTTTAAAGCCTTGCAGGGCAGCCTAAAGCCCACTGCCAACATTAAGACAGAAAAAAGAAAGAAAATAACAAACGCTCAGTTCAGGGGTTTGAGAAAATATGGGAATCAGGAAATTATCTATAAACCAAACTGAACGATTGTTGTTCTCTACTTAAAAAAACACTTTAGATTTTAAAATGTAAAAATATTCTTATACATATTCTATATATATTTGTTATTTAAAAATGTAATGTATAACATGGATTCATAAAAACCTAATTTTATTTCAGTGTTAAATTCTTTTTAAAATAACAGATTATAATTAAAAATGTCTCTGGACCTTTACTGGTTGATCATTTTCTTTACCCCCCCCCACCCGCTGATTTTTCATTGGTTACCGCTGAGTGAAACTAATCGTTCTTCAGTGAAATATTCCAACCCAAAAGGACCTATTTGGTTTTCTTTGTTTTCATTTGTTTTGTTGATGGAAGATTTTTGCTTTTATTTTGTGATTGTAGCATTTTTTGTTCTGTTGGTTTGTGTTTTTCTTGTCTTTGCAGTGCGTTTGCACCTGTAGGCCACCATATTACAGGCTGAGATATTTGCAGAGGCAGGATAGACGGTAAAGCAGGAGATTCTATCATAATTCCATTTATAGAACTAATTAATTAGGACATGATGTAGCTGGAGTGACAGAAGATGCAATAGATGGAGTGGCTGGTTTCAGATAATAGGAGGACTTTGTATTAATCTCATTTTGAATTCAGATCAATTCCCAGAAAGGATGATTCAAATAAAAGAAAGTGCTGTTTTTTCCATCTTTTCAATGTTTTCATTAAACAAAAATCATCAGATTTAATCTGAAATCAGAGATTTTTACTCCTCATCATCACTGAGATCTGCAGCCATGTAGCTCCACTCGCTGCTTTTAATGGCCTCCAGACAGAGAAGCAGAGAAGTGATGGGACTCACTGTGTGCCACCACCCAGCCTATTCCAACCTCTTTGGCCTTTTTAATGGCCAGTTTCATGCAGAAGTTTCCCACCACGGGTCCCAGGAGGTTATTCCCATCCACCAGCGCTGTGGCAGCACTTTCCTTCTCCACCAGCGGCTCCCCTTCTACTGCACAGATTCCTGTCTGGATGTCCTTTAGGTACATATCTGCATGGAAAGACGACAGATGGAAACAAAACGCACATTTCAGCCCAGATTCCCCCCAAGATGTATAACTGTCCAACACAAAAATTCCAACATTCCGGACAAGGGTGGATATTTCCAAGCTTTGACTGACCCATCCTGTTGAGTCCGTGGCTGTAGTGGCCCCTGCAGTCCGCTGTTACCAGCACCTCAGCCAGGCTTCTGGCATGGTGGGGTTTGGCCCCCACTGTCGTTAAACACTTCTCAATGAAGCTTTGCACCTCCTGCTGGCTGATGACACACCTGCAGAGCAGGAAGTGAACCAGTAAGTCACACACATCTGAACACAGGATATAATTACTGCTTCTTTGGTCTTTTTTTATTCTAATGATTGACTTTTTGTGATTAAAACCTGAGTAAAACCTAAAAAAGAAAAAAATTGTAATGATTTATAATTCTGCGATGGACTGGCGACCCGTCCAGGGTGGACCCCGCCTCTCGCCCATTGACTGCTGAAGACTGGCACCAGCAGCCCTCGCGACCCCACTCGGGACAAGCGTGTCAGATAATGGATGGATGATTTATAATTATCATTTATTATTATTTCATAACAAATTTTCATGTTAAAGAAAAATAAAATGTTAAAAAAGTTTGAAAAAAAGGGCATATAAACATAAAGCTGCTGACATTATGAGCTAAAAGCAGCATCATAAATATTTCAGCTCCTTCTTGTTCTATTGGCTTATTTTTGTAGAAAACAGAAATGTTTTGAAAGCTGAAGCAGGAAATGATGCTGATTTATCTAAACTTAAAAAAAAAAGAAAAAACTGGTCCTTCTTCTGCGTGTTTGGAGTTCCGTACTTTTATCTTCACGGTTCTTTCCAGTAGAATATTTAGATTCATGGTTTCAGCCGCTGAGTCATATTGATGCCTCCCGGGGGCCATGGCTGAAGCTGGGGGCCGGGGGCCGACGCAGAACAAAGCCTCAATACAAACCGGAGCGAAGCTTTAATGCAATGAGGAGGTGAAGGAGTGCAGAGCTCCATGTTTCAGAGAGAAGCCAGCGTGTTTCAGCTCTGCTCAGCCTTTCAAACTAGAATAGATTTCTAAACTAGACTGAATTCTAGATGTTTTCATTTGTTGCCATTAAAGCTTTACTGAGTTTGTTTTTATGGAGAAGATCTTCAGTGAATCATTTGCTGATTCCCTTCTGCTGCGACACAAAGACCTTCTGGGTTGATGTTTTGAAACGGTTCAGATTAGATTAGATCAAGAGTTTCTAGCAACAGATGGTTTGATTGAATTTAGGCCTTAGACTGGGGCATTATGCATCAATATCTAATCATCTACATCAGTGTATCACAGCTCTGGCTATGTGTTTGGGGGGGGTTCCTCATTATTTTAAAATGTTTAAAGGTGACATCATACCTCCTTAGTTTCTCTTCACTCAGCAGAACAGAAGCTTTAGAAAGATTAGTGGCGTTTTTAAGGTTCCACTGGATTTATTTAAGGAGGACTTTTAAATGTGGTAGCAGGCAGTCAGGTGACAGTCAGGGGCCATGGGGGCCGACTGGCCGGGCCCTCCTGCTCTGAACGGAACACTCACAGCAGCGACATCAGATCATAGAAATATATTTGTTAGAAGAAATATTTTAAAACTTTCAAAATCTGCCTTCCTTTATGTTCTTCTGTTATTTAGCACCGCTGCAGAATATATTGATGTTTGGTTCTAACAGATCTATGTAACACACACACACACACACCCTTATATATGTGTGTGTGGGAGTGTTGGCCCAGTGGTCAGAGCAGGGCTCTGCCGCACTGCCCACACACACACACTCTCCTGTTTTCCTAAAGTCTGCTCCTGCTACAGTATGAAGGAGCTTTTCTTTCTCTGCCATCCAACCATCAGCCGCTATAGGCAGCTTGTTTACAGAGGGGGGGGGGGGGGTGGGCATCATGCGCTCTCTGCTTCGCTTTCATTCGGTTAGTTTGTTTTTCTTTATTCTAAGTTTGATCCAATGTGGAAACAGAACAAGCTGCAGATGTAGGTTATGGTGGGAATGGAAACTGATCACGTGCTTCTCTGCAGCTGTTTGGCTGCTTCCCGAGTTTCAAAGAAGTCCAACTTTAAACTAAAGAGGAATTAAAGTTATTCATGCAACTAAAGAAAGTGTAGATATTGGAGCTCCTGCATATTTAGGGGCCTCCTACCGATGCATACTGTCCCGCTCTGCGCTCCCAAAGCTTCGCTGCTTGTTTGTCCTCCGCTGCTGCTGCTGATGATCCAATGTTGGAGCCACAAGAGGAACCGCCTCCTGTTGGGGCAGGTATATCTATATCTACAGATCTGGGTCCTATAGGGATGGGGCAGGTATATCTATATCTACAGATCTGGGTCCTATAGGGATGGGCGTTTTTCGCAGCGGTTTCCAAGCAGCGCCATCTCCGAAAGGCGCAACGCGCTTTTTGGCGCTGCGCTGTTAAACATGGGAGGGATCTAGATCACATGCTCTGCTGGGGCCCCCGGCTGCCGGGGGGCCCACGGAAAGGGCGTGGATGAAAAACAAAGGATGAGGAATAAAAAATAAAAAAATAAAAAAAGATTTAAGCTCTAAAAAAATGAAAAAATAATTTCAAATATTCATAAACTTGATTTATTTTTTCCTCATCTTGTAATTTTAGATGCATGGATATAAAACCTTATTTTATAGAAACAAATAAACAAAAATAATTATTTAAGAATTAATTATTTGGATTATCCAGCTAATCTAAAACAGGAAGGGATATATCTGTGGAAAAAAGTGATCTTTTTATTTAGATCTATGTTTATATGAAGGTTTGATGCATCAAATATAGAGCTGAGCGATTGATTGATGCAACTGATTGATCAAATTATTTTGTTTATAAGGATTAATTATTTGTAAAAATCTGGATGTTTCCATCATCAGTTGATCAGTTTTTGTTGATAGATGTGACTTTCTATCTGATAAACTAGCTCTATGTGTGAAACCTGCCAACAGTTGGTTGGATGTATTTTCATTGTTTTTGTGAAACATGATTATTTTCCAAACCTGTTTAAATAAAGAAGCAAAGCTACTTTTTTAAAATAATATATGCCATTTTTATTTATTAATTTCTTTACCAAACTTAAGGTAAAAAAAAAAAAAAAAAGATAAATTGGATTTTGTAGGGGAATTTGGTCAGAGACTCGATTTTAGATTTCAGCCCAACTATAAAATCCTGCTGGATTGAACAGATTATTTCATTCTTTGGTTCAGATTAAAAAATGTTTAGATATTTGAATCTTTAAAAACACAGTACGCGTTATCAAATAAGGAATTTTATAAATATTTACAAGTTAGGCATTATGTCACGAAGGAAGCAAAATCATTGATACACTCAACAAACTCATATAGACTGGAGAAGTTCCTTCTTGAAAAAAGGATCACAAACATTTTATACCAAAATTTTATTCTGAGATTTATCAGCTAAATCTGGACAAACTGGCATGGTTGAGGAAATCCTGGGAAACTTTACTCAAATGTGAAATAAGCACTCAATTATGGGATAAAATCCTGGCCCTGCCATCTAAAATCTCTGTTTGCAACATACTTAAAGAAATGCAGTATAACATTTTGCTTTTTGTTTATATTTCTCCTTATATTTTTAGCAAGTACAATGCGGGAACTTCTCCAGATTGCCCCAAATGTAACATTTCTGTGGGCACCAGGTTTCACTGTTTGTGGGAATGTGATGTGATTCAGCCATTTTGAAAAGATGTATGTGTCAGAATCAGTACAGCTATTGGTCAAAATGTGTCAAAAACCCACTGATGTGTTTGTTGGGACATATTCCTAAGCCACCAGTAAAACATGAGCATGTGATACAGTCACTTATGATGTTAGCAAGGAAGGCCATTATGGTGAAATGGGTGGGCAGGGAACCCCCCTCCCTTTCTTTATGGAAATCACTAATATCTGATGTTATGACTCTGATTAGACTTGGACATTACATTGATGGAAGTCTTCAATTCTTCACAAATATCTGGAGGAAGCCACTGGAAACACTGGGAGTGGAATGTAAAATGGACAATCGCTGTGGACATAGAACTCATGGACGGACTCCTGTATATACATGTGAGATGCACTGCTGATATTGTTGTTGACCACTCTTCTACAAAGTTTGTATGTTTGGGAGAAATTAAATAAAAGTAAAAGTTTAGATATGAAAAAAAAGGTGGAAACTGTAAACATTTGATCACTGCTGAACTTTAGAAATGGAAATATCCTTAAAGCTGCACTCTTTTTGTTTTGTTTACAATGACAGTAAACTCTGTCTCAGGATATGATTTCATTCTTAACTGTCTCAACTTTATTCAGTTTGCTTTTATTTTGTTCCATTTATATTTCGATCGATGAAACCAGTTAAGATTTGTCTTGGTTTAACTGTGGAACGAAAACATTGAACTTTGTAGATTTTTGTGGAACAAACTGTGGAAAGATATTCTGGAAACTATTGGTGTGACATGCAGCTCTGCTGATTACTTTCTTTTTGTCATTTTGTCATTTTGTCTGACTCAGTTGTTTTTTGAACTTCCTGTTTTATTTTGGTTCACTAATTTCTGTCCCCATTTCCGGCTGTTTCACTTCCTGGGATTCCCTTTAATCAGCCTTCCTGATCCTCACCTGTGTCTCCTTTCCTCACCTATTTAAACCTCTTCCTCTGTTCGTCTTTGTCTCTAACATCCCAGCCTTTATTCTACCTTGCTTAGTAGTTAAGCTAGTTGCTCTCCTTGTTTTTTTAGATTTGTACCAGTTGCTCCACCCATTGTGCATTAGCACATTAAATTCCTTTTTGTCTTCATTTCCCTGAGTTGAGTCCTGCATTTGACGCCTCTTTGGTCGCCTCTGACAGTTGGCTCTCGATAAGCGGCTTTTTTCAAGCTATGCACTGCAGGAAGAAATTAAAGTTATAGTTGTTCCCTTTCCAGATATTAAAACCTTTTAAAAATGCAACCTTTGATTTCTTTAAAAGCTGATGAGGCGGCTGCAGTCGATCAGGATGCTGCTGCCGATGTCCTCACTAACCTTATAAAACCCTCCATAACTTAGCCACAAATACGTTGCACCCTTACTGCCAGTGAACTCTCAGGTCTTCTTGCTCAAATTTCCTCTGCATACCCAGAACCAAACACAGCTTTAGTTTTGATGAGCTGAGCTGCTTTCTAGAATATTTTCCTTAAACTTTTAACTGAAACATCAGCAGCTTCAGTTCAGAGTCCAACTTCTCTTTTTCTGCCTCTGCAAAGTGTTTGAATTATTTTGGTATTGAAAGGTGTCATGCAAATAAACCTTGCCTATTATATAAATAGTCCGAAAATCTAAATGCATTTTACATTAATGTGCAGCATTTCAGGAAAGCCAGCTTCCTCCTCACATTTAGTAAATATTTGAATATCTTTTTATGGAATCTCATTTTCTTCCTTGTCCACAGATTTAAGCTCTAAAACAAAATATCATTGCTGTGCATCAGTTTGGAGATTTACTCACCTTTACGCTGCTTTACAAGACGTTAACTGATTTTAATGTACCAAAGTGTCATCAATCTCAAACTAACAATTAGCTTCTTAATTTCAAACTATATATTTTAGGAGCTCATGTTTGCTGAAGAAGTGTTTGGGCCTTAGAAGGTGTTTTTTTCTGTTGCCTTCACAGAGCTGCAGAAACGGCTCCTGAAAAGAGCAGGAGGAAGTTTGCAGCCCCTCCCTCTGTAGGGTTATGATTATCCTCAAACATCTGGGAGCATTTCTCTCTCTGACCGCAGAAGAAAAATAGAAAGCTAGAAGTCCTGGGCTATGATTTGAGCAGATATAAATAAAGCAGAAGCTTGTAATGTAAAGGAAGTCACCAGGAGCGCAGAAGGTGGAAATGATGAGAGGAGGAGGTTTCAGGGCCTCCTATAGATTAGCATTGACCTCTGCATTGCTAATCAGCTTAGCAGGAAGTTACATTAACTTAGATCGTTATCATTATACCTCAAAGCACTGAATTAATTAAGTCATCTAACAAAAACTGATTCTTTTTCATAATGTTGCATCTTTATTAAATGAACTCATAAAAGTAAAACATTATTATTAGAATCTATAATTGTAAACATGTAATTCTGGGTTTTATTTAGTTTCCTGTTTTATGGAAATAAAAGTAAACTCTGGGTCAGATGGGATCTGATCAGACAACAAGCAACAAGTAGAAGAAGAAAAGTCTTTTCATGTTAGAAATAATCGATCATTAAACTGAGAGCAGGTGGAGCAGCGTCCTGCTCCACCGTCGGCCGCCATGTTGGCTCCTCTGCAGTGGTGGCGCCGCCTTACATCTGAACGGCACGTTTAACACGGGTTCCAGAATTAGAAGTTGTGTATATAAACGTTAGTGGACCAAACACACAGCTGGAAGCAGACCCACCCCACAGTCAGGCCACTGAAAACCCCAAATCATCCCGTTATAGAAGCAGCAGCCAGAACCACAGGAGGCATCAGATGGAGGCAGCTGCTGTTAAAAAAATAAAATCTCTTTTTGTTCTTTTACTGATTCACCATTTTACTACAGAGTTGGATTCATTTATTCCAAAGGATGACAAAAAAGGTGTTACAAAAGAAAAATACTTTAAACACAAAAATGTGATAAAATACAGTAAAAAGAAGAGATTTATAAAGTTATGTTAGAAATCCTGAAAGATGAAATACATCTAATATCCGTTATAAATTGGCTTCTCATCATTTTAGCCTTTAAACTTTGGCTATTTTTTATTCCTGTTCTTCCAAACCTGATTTCCAACAACCAATCAAATTCTAGATAACATAAATACAATAAATACCAAAATCAAGCAGACTTCACACCTGTGTTCATGTCAGGATTTAAAGTTAGACTGAGGAATTAGTTTAGGTTTTGTTTGGTCATAATAATTCCCCCCCATGTACAGCAGATAGATGTGATTTTGCAGAAACGTTGAGGCAAAGTGAACGAGCAGGATTCTAACTCACTCCTCTGACCAACATGGAAAGTGACTCTAGCATATTGATCAACTCTAAACTAAAATGGGTCATTATGCTGTTTTAATGCACATCTACACCTTAAAGGTTTGTGGCCGCTTTCTTAGCCGAGTCTGCCTCACCTGCTATGAGATCTACAACAGGTACATCTATAGTGAACCAATAAGAGCTTCTTATGCCTGCAAAGGTAAGACGTAAGCAGCCGAGCTGAGGCGATAAGAAGCGTCCTGAGCTCAGTGAAATTTACCTGGAAAGCTTCGTCTCCCAGGTATCCATATTTTCATCCATCTGTTTCGCTGAAACGGCCATAAATGGTCATCAGCTACTAGCTGTTAGCTAGATGAAGATCATTTTATTTTTCAACAAACTCACTGCAACGTCACTTCCTTTATTACAGGTTTTTATAATTCAAACAATTTTACTTCCAATAAATTCAATCTATCCCTTTAATGTTTCTATTTATTCCTTCATTTCTGCCTTTGGTTCACAGCGTAAAGCATCAACGTGTTTTAAGGTTTCGCCTGTTTTTGCGAATCATTTTAGGAACAACTCGGATGTTTTTGTGTTAAAGTACTGCTGAATTAGTGTTGAAGGCTTGTTGTTGTCTTTGCTTTGGCAGAGAGATGCTAAAATAAATAATCAGCGTCACAATAATTCAGAATCTGAGCAGAAGTTTTAACATCTCTGCTCAGAACAAATCTTTTCTATCATGTCTGTCGTCATCATCATCATCTGCATCCAGCGAGGGGTCTGGCCCTCCTCTACCAGCTGAACAGCTTCAGGAAGTTTTGGAAGCCGTCTTCTCCCAGGAAATCATAGGAACCCTGAGAAGAGCCGAGGTGGACCAGCAGGAGGACGATGAGGACGACGGCCAGCAGAGGAATCAGCAGGTTCCAACCGGCTGCCAGGATGTTGTACCATTTGGCTTTATCTGAGCACTCCTGGGCCAGCTGCAGGTTTCCCAGCGTCTTCTGGTCCCGTGCCTGCAGAAAACACAACATGTTCACTATTAGCTTAAAAACACTTTCATTTTTAGTTTTCAGCTTTTTGCTACATTACAACAATAAACATGAATGTAAACCTTGAGATTATCTGTAACAGAAACTAATTTATAACTGTGAAATGAAGATAGTTTTTCTGACGTCTTTCTTGGATCTGTGGCCCCCTCAGTGGGCCTAAAGCATTCCAGTGCAGCTCCAAGGCTTATTTATGTGGTTGTCCAGCAGGAAGGTCAACCTCCGCCCCTCGTCTCAAGTCTTTCATTCTGCTGCAACCGGACTCTACAATGCCTCACTACAACCGCAATAACATGTGCAACGGAAAATGTGCAATTAATATTGAATAACCTGTTTCTCTATATTTGATACCCAGTGCAATAACTATAAATATCCGTCTATATAAATAAACACCCTGTGCAATAACCCGGTATAATAAACCTGCTATAAAGGGGAATGCACTGTATATACTGTATATATCCCATCATGCACCTTTTCCTTCCTTTGGCTTCTTCTTCTTCTATTTGAGTTGATGGAACGAGTCATTTTTCTGCTGTGAAATCAATAAAGTCAATCAATCAATAAGTTATAAAGCTTTTAACTTCACCCATCCCCTCCCCCCCTGCATCCCAGCGGTATAAAAACCTCCACCTACATATCTCAAGAAGACATTTATGTGTTGATGCTCACCATTAACTCACTACTTTACACTATTCAGCAAAAGTTTCACGCTGCGTCCGTCTGACCAGAGCTCCTCCTTCCAAATGTTTGCTGTGCCTCCAACATGGAGCAGGGATGTGTTTCCACTGTTCTATGAAGGTCGGCGTGATTCTCACTGGGATTAAACCAGGAGTGACTGATGAAGTGGATCCATCCATTTCCTGCCTCTTTCTCCGCGGCCGCGTCATGGAGGCGGCGTTCGAAGCAGAGAAGCCCAGACTTCCCTCCCTGAGGCGACACCATGCCAGCTCAGAGACATCGTCCCTCCGGCGTGTCCTGGTCCTTCCACCAGGCCTCCTCCCAGTGGGATATGCCTGGAACACCTCCTGATGGAGGCGACCAGGAGGCATCCGGAGCCTCCTCAGCTGGCTCCTCTCCACGTGGAGGAGCAGTGACTCTACTCCCAGCTCCTCCCGGGTAAATGAGCTCCTCACCCCATCTGGTTAATTAAGTGGATTTTTAAAAATATCTGGTTGTTGGATTTTGACCAGAATTTCCTCATTGTGGTCATTAAACGGATTTTCTATTCTATTCTATTCTACTTTGTTTTGAGGAATGTGATTAAATGTATAACTTGGAGGAATACTGTATGATTTGTAGTCTTTATAATTTTCGCTTATCTCTAAGGTCAGTCAATAATCCAGGTCAGCTACAGTGTAATCTTCCCTTAGCTCTCTACTGTTATATTTAAAGGAAAAATATTACAGGACATTTCAACGTTTTTCTTGTCTTAAGCTCTTTTGTACTATATACACTCTCTGTCTGTTGTATTTCTATCTTCAATGGCATCCTGCTTTGTGCTCTATAAAAGCTACTGGAACCAGATGTTCAGTGAAGGACTAATCCCCAGGGATTAATAAAGCTGAGTCTAAGTCTAAAGATGTCCAATAAAAATGCAGAGGAGTTTAAAGATTTTTATTTGTCAGATGGTTTTAAAACCCTTAAAGATTTTCCTTTATCCAACATGCACTACTTTGAGTTGGGCTATTGCTGTGGATGTGGTCCCAATAAGAACAAATGTAACAGAGAGGAATCACATTAAGCTTTATAAATCTGTCTTCAGACTTTAAGAAGAGAACACAGTCAAGTATAGCGTTACTCCATCCCTCTACAAGCGCTCTCTAGTTTCTCATCAGTACTCGCCCATTAAGAAGATGCCAATTATACCGTTTTAACTCCCCGCTTTGAGTCACAGCCTTTAATTGATGCGCTGAGCCAAAGGCAGCCTGAGGTTCAAAACTATGCAGACATGAACCAAGCAGCCAATGGCTCGTTTTGCACACGGTACGCTTCTTTACAGAAACATTGTTTTATTCAGGAACTGCTCTGAAGGTGCTTTATGGTTGCTGGTAAAACATCAGCCGGACTGAGTCACCAGTGCGTTGGAAGACCTAGTGGATTTGGACCATTTGGATTTGGAGCGTCCCAAAGCACCGCGGCTCCATGACGGCATTCCATTACATTGAGTGAGAATTCATAAAGGTTTTATTTTTAACTGCTAAAAGCCTTCTCATTCACAAAAACAAAATGGCGCTTGTGGTCGGCAAAGAAAAGATGGCCACATCCTGCTGGTCTGGATTATTTTTATAACTTTGTACAGGATTTATTTTTTAGCCTCGCATTTGAAATAAATTACCTCAGTTTTTCTACATCAAACTCAAAGACATCTGAGAATAAAACTAGAATTTTAACCCTAATTTGAAATGTTGCAAATGTCCAAATTTGGTCCATTTTATAACATTTTAAGCTTTAATCTCCTTTGCCAATGAATTTTAGCTTGGATCACGAGTCAAAGGATTTAGAAAACGTTTGCAAAGCTAAACACGACTTGACTGAATAAAACACTTTCCACAACTAGTGAAGATTAAACAGTTTTTTATTTCACACTGGATTCTGTTTTAACCTCTTCTAAGTTGTTACACAGTCAGACTTCCAAGGCAGACAGAAGTAGGATAAAGCCACAGGCTCACCTTGATGGAGTAGATGAGAGCCATGAAGCCCAAACAGCAGAAGTTGACATAGAAGGTGTTGCAGAGGGACCAGAGCAGATAATCCCGGGGGGGATTCTTCCCCACGCTGCCCATGTTGACCACGGTGGATCCGGCCGGCTTACGGGCCGACTTGCAGTTAGTGAGGGGGGTGCAGTCAGATGGAAAGTTGTAGGAATGGTTATCCATGATAAATGTACGGTTGATCTTAAGGTCTGTTCCCTCTGGATGGCGAGTCTCTCTTGTGAAAGTGCCCCCCCCCTGCTTGGGAGGCTTTTAAAGGCCCTTGGAAAGGGAGGTGACTGGAGAGGAGGCCTGGGCAGGGTCCTTTAATACACAGCAGGTCTGTCATTATGTGGCCAGGCCTAAAGGAGACTGAAATAGAGAGAAGAAAGAAGAGAACATTTTCTATGAGAGCAGGGCATCAGACAGTCCCTAACTTCAGCTTCTTCGTCTTTTTCCGAGCAGCTGTGTCTAGAAATAGAGTGGGTGTAAAAAAAGATGAGACCCAGCAGCTGGAAACCCCGAAATTATCGATATTTTCACTGTCTCCAATCTCTATGAATTGGGTCAGTGTTCGGGGAATCCACAAGCTTTTCAATTCGATGTGTTGGAATTTTGTCCCATTTCTCCAGAAGAACTGATGTAAAGGGGTCGTTTTATTGGCCGCTTTGTTCAACATTTAGGTCGGTCCACAAATGTTCCAAAAGAACTTTGTGACTCCAAAATACGGAGTAGTTCATCCGTATGGTGCTTTGAAACTCATCTGGAGGTTTGCTTACGGTCCTGGTCCAAACCTTTACTTCCTGGCTGCTGTCTTGAGGAAATGCTTCGATGTTTACTCAACCTTAACTCACCAAAAACATTAAGTCTTCAATTTATTACAGAGAAATACGGTATAATAACAGCAAAGATAGATCAGAGGTCGTTCTACAGCACAGAGAGAGGAGGCTGCCTCAGTCTCTGCTTTACTCCTAAAGAATAGAAAACAGGTCTTATAAATCCAACCGGGACTGAAAACCTATTAAAGCTTAAACAAAAAACTTCTTATAGTAGGAAGGAATTCCCAGATTAAACCTACAGCTACAGAGTCTATCACTGAAAAAACCTGAAATGCTGTTTGTTTTCTAAATTTATAACTTTTAATAGTGACAGAATCTCTCCTGCCCTCCCTTGATTTATTGTTGCTATAAAATCTGCTAAATTGGTTAAAGTTTGAAAGAAGTGTGAGTTATGACACTGCCGGCCTGTGTTCTAGTCCAAATCAAGTCAAAGGTCATTTTTTTATTGTCAACATTGTCTTAAAAGCTCCTTTTTCACTTCAGTCGTTTCATCATCGATGCTGCGATGATGCATGCATCAGAAACTCCTTTCATCAAACTAAGGTTAAAAATGAGGTAATAACTCATTGAGTAACATTTTCACAATCGTACGGATTAAACTAAATTTAAGATTCTATTTTTAAAGTTATGTTTGTTCATTTTTCCAGTGGAGACTGAGTGTACATCATGAACAAGCCTATGGCAGGACAAACAGCCATGCACACAGGCAAACCTAAAGACAGTTTAAAGGCTCAACAGTCATCTTCTTTGACTGTATGTTGAATTATCTGCAGAGAGATGAAGATGCAGATTTCATTCACACCACGACTTGAACCCAATTCTGAAGTTTGGTTCTTTAATAGAACTGAGATTATAAAATGTCATAAAAGCATTTATTAATGCTTCTTTTTCTATGTCTGCTTCTGTCTCCTTGAACCCCAGTGGGCCTCAGCAGATGGCCGCTCACACTGAGCCTGGTTCTGCTGGAGGTTTCTTCCTGTTCAAAGGGAGTTTTTCCTCTCCACTGTCGCTACAAGCATGCTTAGTGTGAGGGATTGCTGAAGAGTCAATGAGTCGATGCAATCAGCTGGTTTTCCTTAGATAGAAAACTTTGAATCAATCTGACTGGATGATCTGGTGAACTGGAAAGTGACCTGAGATGACAAGATGTGAATTAGAGCTATAGAAATAAACTGAATAGAATTATTGAGGAGGATCATGATAATAATAGCAGCAAATCAGGTGATCTTGTCAGTGAGTAAAACATCTTCCTCCTTATTGAGGATCTTTTATTCCTGCTGGTTAAAGCTTGTTTCTCTCTCAAAACCAGAAAGTTGTGGAAGAAAACAGAAAAATGCAATTTAAATAATTCAAAGAGTGAAAAAAATAGCAGAAACTCAAAGATGAACACAGGAAACTACTTCCTGGTGTCATACTGACAAAAGGTGAAGAGGATAGGTACTTAAAAAGATGAACCAGAAGTAAGTGGTTAGCACTTTGGTTCCAGACCAACCAATCATGGTCAACCTACTATTATCAAGTGAGGCTCATTTTCTATTTACATTTTCTATTTAGGAACTTTTCTTCAAGCCTGATTTATCCAATATTAGAAAATCTAGCTCTTGCTTTAAATTCGGTCCTGACCCACAGTAATAATACTTTTGTAAACTTGCAATGTTCTTCCAGGCTACTAGAATGCTGTTTTCTATTAAAGCATTTAGACCTAATGAGGCTCAGCAGCCTTCCTATTCTTCTGGTTTACTGGGCCTCTTCAGTGGGGAGAAGTAACTTGGTTATTGGTGCCACTAATGGATACATGAAAAATAGGTATAAAATTAGCTGGAAATTTCTTGGCTTTCAAATTAATTTTAAGAAACCAGCATTTGATTAATTGTGTCTTGACCAAAGTGAGGAGCCAGCAGGTGGCGCTGTGCCCTTTCTTTTCTGAGGAGACTGATTTCTTACAGACATAAACAGGGAACTGAGGAAGAATTTCCTCCTTCATTTTTAACCCTAAAACCTTTCCACAGTCAGATTCATTAAATGATCAGAGTAACAATAGAAAACGTTAATTATATCTAGATCTAATCCAAACTGCATTTTCAATAAATACGACTGAGTAAAAAGTTCATGTTTGTTTTTCAAGCAAAAAGAATAGAAGCAAAAGATATGTTCTAAAAGGCTGAGGTACGTTTCAGTTACTTACATAAAAAATAGAAAAATATGTCGCTAATAATAATTTGGGGCAATGTGAGGAAATAAAAAAGGAAGCCAAAATTCTCTGCTAGCAGAGGATGGTTTCGATCCATCGACCTCTGGGTTATGGGCCCAGCACGCTTCCGCTGCGCCACTCTGCTGCGGCGGAACTACGTCACATATCAGAGTATTAACAGGCCTTTCCGCCTCTCTCACTCCTTATTTCAATTTCTCACGCTAAAATATAACACATATTAAAGCTCAACTCCGTTCAACTTATTCATGTATAAAAATCCCACTGTGATCTAAATCCAGTCCGTGTTTTTAATTCAACCTGACACAGGATTCCAGGTTCAGATCCAGTCGGTATTCCCACCTATTCACTGTGGCAGATATTGATCAGAGACAGTTATTAGGAGGGATTCATTTTAATTTTTATCTGATCTCATCTGGACCAGGATAATTCTCTTTATTAATTATTGAAGAATTTAAGCAAACTAGTGCTTTAGTAAATATGAATAAAAATAGAGCATCTAGTTTAAATTGTTGCTGTGGAGTCTGAGTGCAGGATCACATCCAATGGTTTGGTTTCTCTTTACCTGCTGCTTGTTTTAGTCCCAGCTGTGGAAGAGCTTTTTTTATGTATAAAAACCTTTTTGAATAAAGTCAGTGGATACATAGATTAAAGCAATGAGTAAACTGTCCTCATTTGACGCGATCAGCCTAACGGCGGCGGCCTCACCTCCTCCTCCCTTCATAAAGTCCAGCTTGATGTGATCAACAGCTCCTGACCTGAGGTTCCATCACCTCCACCCGCTCTCCACCTTCGCTCAGCAGACATTTCATCTTATGTTTTTATTATAACTTTATAACCCAATAATGTTTCTGTATATTCTTGCTTTATTAAAAAAACCAATAGTTGATTATGAAAAGGAAAAGAAAATAGTATTTACACATATAAAGTATTGCGACTTATTAACTTTGCTTGTATTTAAAATCTTTAAAACAAGGTTTTCCAATTGTTAAACAACCCTGTTGCGATATATTTACAGCTACTTTGTTGGTCGACTCTCTCTTCAACATATTACAGCCACAATCTAACTTTTTCTGGAAACAACATTATTTCTATGAAAACTAAATAATGTAAATCAACTGAGCTACAACTGAAGGAACATTCAAAAATGTGCATAATATTGAAGCAACATTATGAAAAAGAATGACTGCACAAGTCAAAAGGCAAATGTTGTGTCTGTCCCACTGTAAAAAAAAATAAAGAAAGCGGCGTATTATTGGATAGTATGGAAGCCGGTTTCCTCCACTCTGTAAAAAAAGAAAAAAAAAATCTCCTTATAATGAGATAATTTTTTTTTTTTTTTTTACAGAGTGGCGGAAACGGGCTTCCATAGGATAGCGCCTCCTGCTGATTTTTTAAAAGTTCTTCTTTTCTTCAAACACTGAAGCGTAAGTTGTGAACCAGGATGTTGAGAGTAGTTTCAGAGAGAAGTCCTTCTGAGTCTGTGGCGCGTAATGATTGAAAGTGTTCGCAGTAAAAAGGCGAAACCTCGCTATGCAGACTCTGCATTCACATTATATCTGTCAAATTGGGACCAGGTGTTTTTAATCACATGTCCATAAAATGATTTTTTAACAGCAAAAACATTTTTTTGGCACATTGACTTCTTATAGATTTAACTGTACTTCTAATTCAAATACATCTGTTGCAAACCTGAATACAGTCAAATTGTAATCAATGCTGTAGAGTATTTGTTATTATCTTAACATAAACTTGCATTCCAAACCTTTGCATGTCATGGATTTTCTTTATAGCAAAACTATTTTGTAACATTATAATGCATTATGTTCTGGTTCAGATACATGCTAAAAAAAACGCTTACCATAATATGTTGGAGCATTTAATATAGTGAAATGTTTGCTGAGCACATTGTGAGACTTAGACGCAGCATGAGGAAGAATATCTCATATCACATTTAGCAGAGACAGGTCAGAACTAAAAGAGAACAGGCTGATCAGTTCATGCAATTAGAATTAAATGACACTGAGATTTAGATAATTCAATAACATTAAAGTAAGATTTTGTCGTTTCTTTCCTTTTCTCTGTTCATCTTGAAAAGAAAAACTCGTTTCCACCTTTGGGGGACAGACCTCACACTGAAATGCTGTGTAAACCCGCAGATGTTTGCAAAGACTGAATCAGTAGTTGTCAGCTGCAGTCCTGCTTAGATAAATGTCACTTTTATTACCTTATCTTTTCACTTCCTGTTTTATTTTGGACTAATTTCCTCTCTCGTTTTCGGCAGCTTCCCTTCCTGAGTTCCTTCCTGCAGTCAGGATGTGCCACAGCCTCATGCATTCACCTGGTGTTTGTGCTCCTCTTTTGTTTGTTTGAGTATTCGTTGCCCCCCTTGCAGCCTTGCAGCTTCCCTTTGCCAGTTCGTCTTTGTTCTTAGAGCGCAGCGTTCCAGCAGTTTGCCTGTTAGACTTTAGCTTTCTAGTGTTTTGACCCCAACTTTGATCTGGACCCGTCTTTGCTGTTCAACCCAGGACTGTATTAATCTGAGTTTGAATCCACTGTGTCAGGTCTTGCATTTCAGTCTTTATTCCTGAGCCTTGTGACAGTATTGGGACATTTAGAAGCAGTAATTAATAAACTTCAAAATGTTCATAAAATGTTACTAATTGCCAACATGTAAATCATTGCAATGGTTACATCCTGAATCCTACGGGATGTTGTCAGAAACTTTTATTTTTACTTTATTTTTGTGCACTTAAGTTGAAGAACCACCAGCTATGATTTGTAAAGATTCATCCCAACAGAGGATCTACAGGTTTATTTAATATATCAGAAGTCACTTTTCTTTATCTATCACTATATTCTCTGTCAGGGTTGATAAACATGTTTTAATCGATCAGAGGTTGGAATTGAAAAGATCAAACATTTCCAGACCGGTTTTTATTTTCAGTAAATAGGCTCAGCATAAACAGTGCAGGACACAACTTGATAATAACTTTGCTTTAATTTTCTCTTTACAGATGCTGCTAAACCTGCTTTGAAACCTTTTCAGAAGGAAATACTCACAGTCTGTGCCAAATATCATAGTAAGGAAGGAAAACTATAAATAGATATTGCGTTTAATGATTGTTTAGAAATCAAATTCTAATGGAATTGTTCCCAAATTCAGCGATTGGACACAAACAGCCTATCGGATTTAGTAAAATTGATTTAACAAAAACCTCCTAGTGATTATCCAGCCATAAAGTAGCACATAAAATTAAAATGTTTATCTGTAAACTATATGGAATACAAATATTATAGGATGTAACTGCATCAGGAAAATAAAATAAACATAAAATAAACTAAAAACAGAAAAACTACAGATGCCTATGCAGCATTTAGAGACAATAAATTAACTTAAATTAGAGATTCTATGAATCCTTAAATAGTGCACTAGATGTATCTCCGTAAAAACATTAAAGCTACAGTGTGTAATAATTACAGGGATATACAGTCAGAAATGTAATATATTATACATAACTATGTTATTTATCATCATCTACGAGCTCAGCCTCTTAACCTTAATATTTGCGTTGCCTTAGAATTCGTTATTTATAATTACATAGCAGCGGGTCTCGCAGCCATGGAGGCAGACATCTTTGCGCTACGGCAGCGCAGAGCCAACAAACTAGCGATTGCGAGATCGCCAAAACGTCACAACGATGTAGAAAAAATAACGGGTATATTTATTATCTTAAGTCTACATGAAATCTATACCCTACACAGACTAATGAAATACTATCTGTAAAATTATCTATGTAAACAAACCTCATCACTTGAGAAGGTAGGTGACGCGGACGTCGTGGAAGACATTTTGTCCCGTAACGCTCGCCGTAGTGTTGGGGGGGAAAAGCGGTGGGGGGGAGATGTTCACGTTGCTGCGGTCTGCAGTCTGGACGTTAGATGTCGCTGTTTAATTGAAACTAAGACATCGGCATTCAGACTGATATAATAATAATAATAATAATAATAATAATAATAATAATAATAATAATAATAATAATAATAATAATAATAATAATAATAATAATAATAATAATAATAATAATAATAATAATAATCCAGGATGTTTATTGAAGTTAGAGCTGATCTTCCCCTGGTTAAGGGTTAGCTATTTGCTCAGTGATAAGATACAGAAATGTTTTTCTACAAAATGTTTCTTGGATTTTAACAAAACTCTAATATCCTAAAAGTGAAAATAACCTGTTTGCCTCAATATATGAGCAAGTTATCTTTTTCAGGAAAATAACCAATAATGTATGAAACACAACAAAAGAATCTGGTTCAAGAAGTGAAGAACCGATTATACTGAGAGACTGAAGGTCGGTCATACTTTACATCATGTTAGATGATTTTACGTGAAGCGTATAATTAACTTTTACTGCACTGAAGATTAATATAGAAACATCAGAATTCAAAATGCAGATTTACAAAAAGCTTAAAACAGCAACACTTCTAGCTCAAAGCCTGACAAATAAAATATGTTAATGCTCAAATATCTTTGCGTTTCTAAAGACGTTTTTTTTGTCCATCTCTCTCTGCTGTTAGGCGCGACGGGAAACATTCCCGTCTGATTGAACACCTGTGCTCCGCCATACACACTCATTCAAAGTCCTCAGGAAGAAACGCTTTGATTTTTTCTAGCTTGGCAGAGAAATACGGGGATAATTAAAGTTAGAGTGGAAACGCAGAACTTGATAACGTTGTGCAGCTTCCGGTACGGAAAAGATGTTCATCTATTGTGGATCGGTGGTGCTGTCAAAAATAAAAGCATAATTTGGCAGAACAGGACAAACAAAACTGAAACGTGCGTGCAACTTAATCCTAATGTTTACGAATATCCAAGAGGAATCGTAACATCTTTAAATAGGTTAAATTCCTTGTTATCCTTAGGAAGCCAAATAATATCTGACAACAGGATAAACATTATAATAAGTTATAGTTAAAATGTATCTATGCAGGTTTGCAACAGCAGAGATTTATTTCATTTAGAAATCAGACTTTAGACCAATAAGATGAAAAAATGCATGATTTCTGTCTCCGATACGTAACCCTGGTTGTCACGCTGGTTCTTAATACATTTCTAACAGTCGATTACTGAATAGAAACAGGGTTTATAACATGACAAAGCACCTTAAAATGTGAGATTATGTGATCTAGGTGAATAAACTGTCAAATAAATTATAAACTAGATGTCTTTATAAACGTTCTCAGTCAGAATTCAGATTGTTTTTTAAAATAATGTAGGATGGCACTGAACCTGCTTCCAGAGGACAAAGGATTTTTTTGGGTTATATTCTCATTTTTACTATACTGCTATAATCTTTACCGTTTCCTGCTATTCTTGTGCAGAAAACCCTGGTGGACAAAATTGGAATAAAAGGCTAAGATAATAACAGACATTATTTTCAGTGTTTATTTTCAGGTCGAAGATCAGCAAATTGCCCCTAGATGCCTCCATCCTGCGACAGAATGGCGGAGCCTCGGTTTACTATGGAGCCTGAGAGCTGAGAGTGGTTTGATTATGATATTTAATAATATTAATAATAATAATGGAACTCTGTGATGAGAAGGACCTTACAGGGGAATAGAAAAGTGATAAAGTTTGATTATATTTATCTCAAACTCAGCTGTATTAACAAATATTTAAATTACGAGATTCCTGAAATAATTGTGGAGCGATTTGAAGCTAACACCGATTGCACAGTAGGATCGGACGCCATTTTCTTTGAGTAAAGTTTTCTCTTGTTTTTGTTATCTTAGGAAGGTAAGATAATTATATTTTATTTCATGTTTCTTTGAACAGGTAAGATGATATAACAAAAGTTAGACTATTTTGTTTGTTGTTTTGGCCTGAGGTCCAATCTGAAGTCCATCAATTGTGTTCATGATTTATTTCATTATTATCAGAAAGGTTAATTCTCTGAGATTTGAGTTTTACAGATTATTGGAGGATATTTGAAAATATTAATAATTGCAGATCAGGGAGAAGATAAACCAAGAGACAATGGGACATTACTGCAACAATCAAAAGTTTTCTTATTTTAATTTGAACCTTGAATATGAATTGCCGCTTTATAAATGAACTGAATTGAATACAGAAACTGGACTCATGAAAAACAAGTGAAAATGTGAAACTTCTCTAGATTTGGTTTCCAGATACTGATCAGTTTTTCTTTCCTCTCAGGATCACGTCTGACTGTGAGATTTAAGGACCCTGGGACAAGGACCGCCCTCACTCTGGATCCGCATAAGCCATGGACACATGTACCATATGTGGGGCCCAGGGGCCCAGGGGCCCAGGACAGCATAGGAGCAGAAAGACGGAAGTCAAATAATAGAGGAGGAGCATCACAGAGTAATGAAAGGGCAAGAGGACCAGCGAACTCCAGCTGAAAGAACGAAACTCTGAGGAGCGAACAGCTGATGGGCGACGAGACGACCAGCTGTGATGGAAGCTTCACGGGGGGGGATGGGATCCTTCTGCAATAGAGTTAGGTAAGGCCGACACTACGTACTACAATGGGAGGATTGGAGTGATATGAAGTTGATTGTCTATGATTAGTTGATATTTGCTGATAAAAACACTAATCGTAGTTTTTTTTTTCAGAGCCCTTGAAGTGAAAGAACTATATTTTTGATTTTTTTGAAAAGAAGACCTCACAAGCACATATTATTCTTGTATTTTGCAATTTTCTTAAGAAAATTTCTTATTGCAAACTTTGTCAGCATTGTTTTTCCAACATATATGTAAATGAGGGGGGTCGTTGAATTCTGGAAAGGTGATCACTTCAGTCTTTTTATGAATGAAGTGTAAAATGTTTGCATCCATCCAGAGTTTAATATCAAACAGGCATGAAAACAGAAGGCTGAGGAAGCTGGAATCATCTTTTATACCCAGATACTCAGCTGGGTTTGTTTCTCTTAATGAAAAAGGATCATACAAACCGGATTCCAAAAAAGTTGGGACACTAAACAAATTGTGAATAAAAACTGAATGCAATGATGTAAAGATGGCAAATGTCTATTTTCTATTCATAATAGAACATAGATGACAGCTCAAAAGTTTAATCTGAGTAAATGTTACATTTTTAAGGAAAAATATGTTGATTCCAAATTTCACAGTCTCTACAGGTCACAAAAAAGTTGGGACAAGCAGCAATAAGTGGTTGGGAAAAAGATATTGAGCAAATAACGAACAGCTGGAAGATCAACTAACACTAATTAGGTCAATTGACAACAGGACTGGGTATAAAAAGAGCCTCTCAGAGTGTCAGTGTCTCTCTGAAGCCAAGATGGTAAGAGGATCACCTATTCCACCATTGTTGCGCTGAAAGAGTGCAGCAATATCAGAATGGTGCTGCCCAGCGTAAAATAGCAAAGACTTTTAAGTTATCATCATCAACCGTGCATAACATCATCATCAGATTCAGAGAATGTGGAACAATCGCTGTGTGTAAGGGTCAATGCCGTAAAACTTTACTGGATGCTTGTGATCTCTGGGCCCTTAAACGTCACTGCACCTCAAACAGGAATGCTACTGTCAGGGAAATAACAGAATGGGCTCAGGAATTCTTCCAGAAAGCGTTGTCAGTGAACACAATCCACCGTGCCTTCTGCCGTTGACAGCTGAAACTCTACAGTGCAAAGAGGAAGCCATTTCTAAGCAAGTTCCACAAGCTCAGCCATTTGCACTGGGCCACGGATCATTTAAAATGGAGTGAGGTAAAATATAGGACTGTTCTGTGGTCAGATGAGTCACGATTTGAAGTTCTTTATGGAACACTGGGACGCCGTGTCATCCGGACCAGAGAGGACAAGGATAACCCAAGCTGTTATCAACGCTCCGTTCAGAAACCTGCATCCCTGATGGTATGGGGTTGCATGAGTGCTTGTGGCATGGGCAGCTTGCATCTCTGGAAAGGCACCATAAATGCAGAGACCTATGTTCAGGTTCTAGAACAACATATGCTTTCATCTAGACTCAATTCAATTCAATTCAATTCAGTTTATTTATATAGCGCCAAATTCACAACACATGTCATCTCAAGGGACTTTAAAGTTCAACCAGATCATACAGTCAAATTGATACAAAGTTTTCTATCTAAGGAAAACCAGTTGATTGCATTGACTCATTGACTCAAATACAATCCCTCACACTAAGCATGCTTGCAGCGACAGTGGAGAGGAAAAACTCCCTTTTAACAGGAAGAAACCTCCAGCAGAACCAGGCTCAGTGTGAGCGGCCATCTGCTGAGGCCCACTGGGGTTCAAGGAGACAGAAGCAGAGATACAAAAAGCAGCTGTAAAAGGCGGCGCCGTCCAGGAAACACACAGCCAGGCAGACGAGCTCCGAGCCAGCTCCCATGCCAGAGGATGAAGAGAGCACATCCACCCAGCCACGGCCAGAGAAACAGGACCACACTGCAAAAAAACAGGCCGATCTCCAACATCTACAAACAAGGGTGTTGATGGAAGCAGCACAGCTGATGTTTCTTTCCTGGATGACGTCACAGCCAAACAGGAACAGACGAGGCAAAGCTACTCTGAGGAAAAGCAGAGAGAGCAGAAGGTTAGAGATTGAACTAACAGATTCTGCAGAATAGGAGAACAGAGAGAGAATGAAGCAGAAAGATGAAATGGGGGTCCCTATGTCCTCCAAAAGTCTAAGCCTATAGCAACGTCATCTGTTTCAGGGAAGACCCTGCATTTTTCAACAAGATAATGCCAGACCACATTCTGCAGCAATCACTACATCATGGCTACATGGGAGAAGGATCCAGGTACTGAAATGGCCAGCCTGCAGTCCAGATCTTTCACCTATAGAGAACATTTGGCGCATCATAAAGAGGAAGGTGCAACAAAGAAGACCCAAGACGATTGAACAGTTAGAGGCCTGTATTAGACATGAATGGGAGAGCATTCCTATATCTAAACTTGAGAAACTGGTCTCCTCTGTCCTCAGACATCTGTTAAGTGTTGTTAGAAGAAGGGGGGATGCCACACAGTGGTAAAAATGGCCTTGTCCCAACCTTTTTGGAATTTGTTGACGCCATGAAATTTGGAAAGAACATATTTTTCCCTTAAAATGATACATTCTCTCAGTTTAAACTTTTGATCTGCCATTTGTGTTCTATTCTGAATAGAATATTTGTTTTTGACGCCTCCACATCATTGCATTCACTTTTTATTCACAGTTTGTTTAGTGTCCCAACTTTTTTGGAATCCGGTTTGTAGATTCTGTAAAAATAGAGCCAAGATGGAGCAGGAATAATGTAAGAATAAAAAGAGGCCTTTTAGCGGAATACTGTGACCAGAGTGGAGCAGAGAAATTCACTCTCTGCATTTAACCCTTCTAGGAGCACAAGCGCACTTCTTTAACCACTGCTCTAACCACTGCATTAACCAATGCAAATACACTACTGTAGTGGTACAGTAGTGTATTTAATAAAATTGTGTGTCAGTTATATCAAATGTGGCTTAGATATCTAAAAGCCTGAGTAAAATAGTCACCTGAGAGAGGTGCTTAAAATACACATTGTTAAAAAAAATTAAAGGAACACTTTGAAAACACATCAGGAAAAAATAATCCTGCTGTTTCTTTATCCTGATGAGGACTGGGTGATGTGTTAGGAACAAAGGATGCCACATCATTTGATGGAAAGGAAAATGATCAACCTACAGTGGGCTGAATTCAAAGACACCCCAATAATTACAGTGAATAAATGATGCAGCAGGCTATAGTCCATTTAGCTGAAATTTCATTGCAGCAACTCAAAATGGTATTCAGTCATTTGTATGGCCCCCACGTGCGTGTATGCATGCCTGACAACGTCAGGGCGGCTCCTAATGAGGCGACGGATGGCGTCCTGGGGTATCTCCTCCCAGATCTGGACCAGGGCATCACTAAGATCCCGGACAGTCTGAGGTGCAACCTGGCGGCGTGGGATGGATGGAAACATAATGTCCCAGAGGTATTCTATTGGATTTAGGTCAGGCGAGCGTGGGGGGGGCAATCAATGGTATCAATTCCTTCATCCTCCAGGAACTGCCTGCATACTCTCGCTACATGCACCAGCATAGGGTCTGACAATGGGTGCAAGGATTTCATCCCGATCCCTAATGACAGTCAGGGTGGTGTTGTCTAGCCTGTATAGGTCTGTGCGTCCCTCCATGGATATGCCTCCCCAGACCATCACTGACCCCCCACCAAACCGCTCATGCTGAACGATGTTACAGGCAGCAGAACGTTGTGATTGTTTGGTCAGAGACATTCACACCAGTGGCCTGCTGGAGGTCATTTTGTAGGGCTCTGGCCGTGCTCCTCCTGCTCCTCCTTGAGCAAAGGAGCAGATAGCGGTCCTGCTGATGGGTTGCAGACCTTCTACAGCCCTGTCCAGCTCTCCTGGAGTCACTGCCTGTCTCCTGGAATCTCCTCCTTGCTCTTGAGATTGTGCTGGGAGACACAGCAAACCTTCTGGCAATGGAACGTATTGATGCGTCATCCTGGAGGAGCTGGACTGCCTGTGCAACCTCTGTAGGGTCCAGGTAGCGCCTCATGCTAACAGTAGTGACAGTGACCCTAGCCAAATGCTAAACTGGTGAAAAAGAGTCAGAAAAGATGAGGAGGGGAAAATGTCAGCGGCCTCCACCTGTAAAACCATTCCTGTTTGGATGGTCGTCTGGTTGTTGCCCCTCTAGTTCACCTGTTGTTCATTTCATTAACACCAAAGCAGCTGAAACTGATTAACACCCCCTCTGCTACTGACCTGACCAAATCAATATCCCACAACTTTAATTAACTTGATGCTATACTCTGATTACAAAGTGTTCCTTTAAGTTTCTGAAGAGTTTAGAAGGGTTTAGCAAAGACATTCTGCAAGTTTAAAAACAATCCACTGGACTTGGTTTCCAAGGTTTGAAGATGTTTCGCTTCCCATCCAGGAAGTTTTCTCAATTCAAATGTCATTTAAATTGAGAAAACTATAACCTGGATTACTGAGAATCTTCATCAGCATTTAGCAAAGCTCATTTCTGTAAAGCTGTAAAAACACACTGAAAACATCTAAAATATGTTTTTCCAACTTTGCTATGAATTAGTTGAATGTCAGTTAAATTTTAATGAAACAGTTTTTATAGACTGGCCTTTATATTTCTTAGTGGTACAGTGGTGTATTTAATAGTATCACGAGTCCTTTGAGAGTGAAACTGTTAGATTGTGATAAATGCTTCACATAAAGCATCAGTGGTCTGAGGTGAAGATGTGCCGCTCTGCTGGGGGAACCAGCAATAAGCATCCGTCTGGCTCTTTCACCACATTCATAAACAGACGGTAAGAAGCTAATCATCCGCTGGTCAAACTCCAACCTCCTGCTGAAGAAAGGAGTGGGAGGGGTGGAGGAATGTCAGAAGAAGCAGGAAGCGCCAGCAGAGACAAAGCAGATCCAGACAAACTCAACATTAGTGAAGTATTTTGTTTTTGTTCAGAGCTGTTTAAAAAGAGTGGGAGTTTATTTCCATGAAGGGGGAAAGGTTTGCCTGTGGCTGCTGGCCAGTCTTAAAAAGGATGAGGTGGCCATGAGCCTCATCTTCTTTGGTCTCTTAAAACGTGCAACATTAAGCATGAGCAACATCCCAAAGCTTTGCTACATCAATAGGTTGTTAAACATGAGATCAACAGTGAACACTGAAGAGTCGTGCTCTGCTGAAGCTTTTTATTACACATTTTTATAACAGTTTTATTATCATTTGTTCAGCTTTAGCCAAAAAAGTAAAGTCAGCTTAGCTCTGAACATATTGTGTAATGAGGCGGTTCACCAGGGGCTGAAATGGGTTGTTTTTATTTCTTACAGATTTCTGACTGGTTTCTACTTGGCTGATAATCTGAACATCTGTTTTCTCTCACGTCTTCAAGTTGCCTAATCGCAAAGTGGGACTTTTAGAAAACTAACATCTGATTTCCAGAGTAGATTGCGACAGAAAGTCCACCATCAAGATAAAAATAAATTTAAAAAAACACCGGTCTCAGTTTCCTGGCTAAAAACTGTCCCAGAAGACACGGCCTCATCACTACAGCGGAAAAGGAAAGCAGGCGCCTTAATTCATTCCTGTGAATTCCTGTAGCTCTGTGGCGCAAGTTGACATGACATTTGCTCGGTTCTTATTTATCTCTCTCTCTCTCTCTCTCTCTCTATATATATATATATATATATATATATAGAGAGAGAGATTTGTTTATTTTTATTTATTTATTTATTTTGCCTCAAGGATTGAAAATATATATTGTTTACCTTGAAAATGAAAATCAATTCTAAGGTTAAGAATGTAGAAACAAAAGGTAACTAGAGAGTAGAGCTAGTTAGAATGGATTATCTTTTATCTCACAGTCATAAAGCAGGTAAGAGCTGCTTCCTTAGGAGTCATGTCAGGTTCCCCTGCATGGTTTTCCTCATTTACTTACCTGATTCCTCCTTCTAACAAACAGACATCTTAAGTTGATGTATATTCTGCTTAGTTTATTTGTACAAGAGTTATGTAAAAGCCTGACCCATTGGGCATCCATAGCCTTAGACACTTTGCAATCCCTTGAAGGGATTTTGCTTACTTTAGAAGGTATATGTTATAATGGTTATGTTATCAAAAAAGAAAAAGCTAATGGGACAGAAAGCAGAGATTTCTATATCTGACAGATGATGTAAGCGTCCAGAGAGCAGTCTTTGGTCAGTCTCCAGGTGCCGTTCTCAGTGACCACGCTGCAGCCAGTATCCTGAACGGTTGGATCCGGCTGACTTTCTCCCCATCTGGTAAAATTCAGGGCTTGATATTTCATGTCAGCCTGGAAATTCCCCTCTGCTTTCTGACTGTTGATGTTGATCCAGGCTCTTTTATCGGCTTCACCAAGCAGCTGAATCAGTTTCCGGTTCTCCTCCTCACTCTGGGGCAGAGCCACTTCTAAGCCATGTTGGGAGCAGAACTCCACGGCCGTCAGGAACGATCCTCTCTCCTTGTTGGACACAAAGTATCTCTGATCTATCTTCCTCACAAAGTCAAAGCTAACAGCTGGATAAAAAGGAGAAAATCAGCATCACATTATTAACATGTCCACCATTTGAAAGAATTCACAACATGTTCTGTTTTTATTTTCTGTTCATTGAATTAGATCCTTAAGTAACTGTACAGTATCTAAATAAGGGATAAAGATCATTCATGGAAAGAAAATAAGTAAAACTCAAAAACAGGAGGTAAATATTATATCCTCTATTAAAGGTGTGAAATTATTGACTGATCAGAGTTGAAATTTAAACCCACCAAGTTCCAGCTTTGTGGTGATCTTCTCCAGTTCCAGGGAACCGAAGAGATCTAGATGAAATAGGTGCAATTTTACGAATAACTGAAACGTCAAAGCAGTGAAACATGCCTATGATTTTAAAGTCGTAGGGAAGCGGCCGTTCCAACCGTTGCATTTTCGAATTCTCCAGAGTGGTGCCCGACTTTACACGAGTGCATAAAGTGAATGTGATTGGTCGATTATCAAGCTTTTTGGTTGTGGCCGGTTTGTTGGAAGTATCTTGCTAACCAGTTAGCAACTTAGTGCTAGCAATGGGAAATTCCATTGGGACCAAGTAGCACTAAATTGGTGACTTAGAAACGACGCTGTCAAGGAGCGCTATGGACAGCGGAAACATGCAAGAGGAGGAGAGTTTAGTGTCGGAGGTGGATGAGTCTCCGTCTCCTTTCAATGGAGCGCTAACAGAGCTCAGAGTATTAAGTTAAAAGTTCTCTTTTCTGTTGCTGTTGTTCAATTAAAGTATGTTTTAAGATCATTTGGAGCGAGAACATTATACTTTAAGGGTCACTATATGGCCCATTTACTGATTTAATGTGTAATTTAAAAAAAATGTTCAGAAGTTGAGAGAACCGCGGCAACCAGGCTTATCCGATGGTAACGGCAGCCAGGGCCAACGTTAGCCCATCTGCATCAGCCAGGGCTAACGTTAGCCCATCTGCATCAGCCAGGGCCAACGTTAGCCCGTCTGCATCAGCCAGGGCCAACGTTAGCCCATCTGCATCAGCCAGGGCTAACGTTAGCCCGTCTGCATCAGCCAGGGCTAACGTTAGCCCTTCTGCATCAGCCAGGGCTAACGTTAGCCCGTCTGCATCAGCCAGGGCTAACGTTAGCCCGTCTGCATCAGCCAAGGCTAACGTTAGCCCGTCTGCATCAGCCAGGGCTAACGTTAGCCCGTCTGCATCAGCCAGGGCCAACGTTAGCCCATCTGCATCAGCCAGGGCTAACGTTAGCCCGTCTGCATCAGCCAGGGCCAACGTTAGCCCGTCTGCATCAGCCAGGGCTAACGTTAGCCCGTCTGCATCAGCCAGGGCCAACGTTAGCCCGTCTGCATCAGCCAGGGCCAACGTTAGCCCGTCTGCATCAGCCAGGGCCAACGTTAGCCCGTCTGCATCAGCCAGGGCTAACGTTAGCCCGTCTGCATCAGCCAGGGCTAACGTTAGCCCGTCTGCATCAGCCAGGGCTAACGTTAGCCCGTCTGCATCAGCCAGGGCCAACGTAAGCCCATCTGCATCAGCCAGGGCCAACGTTAGCCCGTCTGCATCAGCCAGGGCCAACGTTAGCCCGTCTGCATCAGCCAGGGCTAACGTTAGCCCGTCTGCATCAGCCAGGGCCAACGTTAGCCTGTCTGCATCAGCCAGGGCCAACGTTAGCCCGTCTGCATCAGCCAGGGCTAACCTTAGCCCGTCTGCATCAGCCAGGGCTAACGTTAGCCCGTCTGCATCAGCCAGGGCTAACGTTAGCCCGTCTGCATCAGCCAGGGAATCAAGATGCTTTGACCAAAAAAATCTGATTGACAGATGACCCTTGAAATATGATTGGCTGAATTTAGGTGTTCAGGCTGACGTAGAACTAACTGGCCTGCAGAGGATAACGGAAAAAAAAAAGACAGGATGTTTTTTTAAATAGACATTTTCTAAATTTGGGATCATATGGTCTGATAAAGAGAACATTCATATACATGTTTAAGCCAGAATGATTTGACATTTAAATATGACTTCCGTACGACTTTAAATAGCTGACTCATTCTGCTGAACTTTTTTCTGTTAATTGAGTTTAAGTGATTCAAATATTGACATAATTAAACCGATTCCTGGCAGTATAGTCTCATATTCATCACCTGTTCCACATGTTCCAGGTAGACCACGAGGTCCCATGGGCCCTGGTGGCCCTCTCTCGCCTGGAAATCCTGGTGGTCCTATCTGCCCTTTAGGACCAGGCATACCTGGCAGCTGAGCATAGCTCATGGAGACAATCAGGCAAAAACCATAGAAGAAAAAACAAAACCTCATCTTCTCAATTTATCCCTGGAATCTGTGAAAAAAAAAACTCTTTATTAACCTTCAGATTTTCTACGCTTTTTTTTTCTTTGAAAAAATGATTTAATAGCTCAAATAGTATTAATATAATATGTACAGTAACATGGTACCGAACGGTTTTGCAGTAAATAAAATTGTTTTGACTTTTATACAAGATAGTGGTTGCAAAGGTTCAAAAGTATAAGTCACTAATAATTAAACCAGGATTTTTTTTTTATGTTTGCTTCAAGTTTCTAACATGCATGGAATATACTGACCAAAAACTAGATTATAATAGAAAGAGGGAAAACTCACTTTTCAAATGTGATTATCCAGAAGGTGCTCCTGCTACCCACCGACCAGCGGACTGATCTGAGCGAAGATCTGGAGTCAGAAATATGAGATCCAGTCCAAAGGAAATCATGACTCATCAAAAATCTTATAAACACAGAGAAAAAGGAACTGACAGCGCTCTCATAGTCTAACGTTAGATATTTTCTCCGCAAACAGGTTTGCTTTTCTCAAATGTTAGCATGCAAATGATGAAGCTTCACATGAATCCCACAAAAGCAAAGAATTTGCCATCTTAATAGTTTTTAATGACGATTAACAAACAGAGCTTTAAAGACTCAGTCCAGATCGTCTTCCTTTTATTTTCTCTGTTGGCTCAGTTTTTTCTTCAAAGTTCTGGTCTCAGATCAGTGCTGCTGATTAAAAACTGTTTCTATTTCACAGCAAAAATCAATTCATAGGCTTAACCTTCCCTTACTACAACTTTACTTTAGAGCAATTGGACCAAGGGCTTAAAGTGAGCTCCGTGCAGAGATGGACACATGCTTCATAAGGCATACCAGAGCTGTACGCTGACAGACCCTCATCTCCAAATAGAAATATAGCTTTTTAAAGTTGTTGGCAGCTGCTAAGAGACAGTCTACCGGAACATTATGACTTCCATTTCCAAATGAAGAAATTAAATCCTGCTGTCAGTTATTTGAATACATCTTACATCTAAAACAAGGTCGCCAGATAAAACGTTACCTCCTGTTAAAAGTTTAACAAAAACTGATTCTGCACTGTGCAAAGTTGTAAAAGCTGACTTTTTTTTCCTTCCAATTTAATATGAATTGATTGAAGACTCTTCTCAAGGACTTTAAAGAATACGGTAATTAAGAGATTGAGAAGTAATAAAAGGGGTCAGAGGAGCAGAGGGTGAAGAATGAATTACTTGAATAGGGGCTGGACAGTTACATTGACTCAGATTCTTTAATTGTTATTTTATACACACAGTGTATACAAAACGAAATTTTGTTTTGTTCAGCTTTCAGACACTAAATGAGCAGCAGCTTAGCAGTGAAATGAACATATTTATTCCATCAACTACAGCAGTGATCAAATGTAAACAGTAGGGCAGAAAAACATGTTGCAAAAAAAGGCATTGATCTGGAAGTTCAGAGCATTAATATATGATGCAAACATGCAGTATTATTGGTTTGGTTTTTATCAGCGTGTTGCAGACGCTGAGATTTAGAGTTTATTCATCAGTTCCTCAGTGTGATGGCGTTGGGGAAGAAGCTGCTGCAGAACCTGCTGGTCCTGCATTGAATGCTGGGAAGCCTCTTCCCAGAGGGCAGCAGGGAGAACAGTCCATGGTGGGGGGGTGGGGGGTCATTGATGATGTCACGGGCTCGGGACACGCAGCGCTGGGATGAAATGTCTTTAATGGAGGGAAGAGGAGCCCCCATGATCCTCTCTGCTGTTCTCACCTTCTTCCAGTCTGAGGCGCTGCAGCCTCCACACCACACAGTGAGACAGCTGCTCAGAACGCTCTCTATGGTGCTTCTGGAGAAGGTGGGGAGGATGGGGGGGCAGGTGGGCTCTCCTCATCCTCCGCAGGAAGTCCAAGCGCTTCTGGCCCCTTTGGACCAGTCCAGGTGAGGGTGTCTGTGATGAATGTGGTGCTGCTGACCACCTCTACAGCTGAGCTGTTGATTAGCAGTGGAGCGTGGTTAGGCCGCTTCTTCCTGAAGTCCACCATGATCTCCTTGGTCTTCTCCACCTTCAGGATCAGGCTGTTATCTCTGCACCACCAGCTGCTCCACCTCCTCTCTGTAGTCCAGGTCGTTGTCGTCTCTGATGAGGCCCACCACCATGGTGTCGTCTGCAAACTTCCCCATGTGAACCACACCAGAGGGGGCTAACAGACTGGAAAAAGGACAGGAGGCCCCAGAGTCAAGAAAACCTCAGTTTGGAGTAACAACCTTTATACCTGCATAACTTTAATAAAGTCTGTTCGGTTATTCGTTGAAAAAGTAATATAACTATCTAGGGCTGTAAAGGTAGTTGAATTCATGTTGAACCGAATGGTGATCTACTCTCTGTCTGGCACAACCATAAACCGAATTGTTGGGTAAAAGATTTAATTAAGCAGTTTATTCTTTCATAATTATTTACACGCCACAGATTAAGATTAAACGCTGAGCTGGTGAAGCTCTGTCAAAATGTTTTAAGCAGGAACTCCCTCAACATTTGTGGCACTACTTTATATGGAAAGAAATAGATAGAAAATTAGACCCCCTATATGCCAACATTAAATAGATCTCTGCCTGCAGCTGTTCATTTTCATCCATGGAATTTTCTCTCACAAAAGAATATTTCTGCAGGTTTCCCATCGGCTGACGGTTCTATATTTATGCATTTGATATTAAGGCAATCGGACTCAAAGTGTTAACTGTGTTGTTTTGTGACGAGGAGTCTTCTTTTTGTTTATCTTTCATTGAAAAGTTTTATTATTATAAAAGTATTATTTTATTAAGAATGTTTTTATTATTTATTTTTCTCATTCAAACAAAATGGCAAAAAGCTGTATTGTTCCGTAGTAAAACCAAACTGTGACTTGGTGCTAAGGTACATACGTATGTGTGCAGAGTTAACAGTTAAAAGTGTTATTTTCATTTGTTCAGATTTAGCCAAAAAAGTATCAGCTTATCTCTGAACATGTGTAACGAGGCGGTTCACCAGGGGCTGGAAAGTTTTTATTTCTGACAGACTTTCTGACTCTGGTTTCTATCAGGCTGATAATCTGAACATCTGTTTTCTCTCACTTCTTCAAGTTGCCTAATCGCAAGGTGGGACTTTAGAAAACTGAAATGAAGAGCAAGGAAACATTATAAAAACACTTTATAAAGAAAAAACATAATTTCATGTCCAGGTTTAGTTTCTGTCCATAAATCTTGTCCTTCTGAGGCTGTGAAGGTAAATCTGGGTTCTGTCATGATGACATGCAGAACACAAACGGAAACAGAGTAAAAGTTTAACAGAGTTTATTAAATGGTTTGCACAGAGGAAACATGAACTGGTTCAGGCTTGGGTCCGGGACTGGAATCACTGATGTTTGATTAGCCAGGCAGTCTGATGATTAGTCGGATTAATATTTCCAGAAAATACCTTGAAGTGGTCCAAACTGATCTTTTGTGAGGGAGGGAACCGGTTGGGTCCAGAGACTGTTGGTTCAGCAGAGTGCTCAGCAGCAGCAGCGTCTAGCTTCTGACTTAAAGAGTGGCAGACCTTGGTTTGGATTTCCAGCTCTTCCTTGAGAGCTGCAGGAGGAGTTCAGATAGAAATCTTCAGGTTTGGCTTCTTGGGCAGGCAGGCAGGTTGCAGGCTAAGCTCATCCAGAGCTTTAGACTTAGACAGGTTCCTGTGAGCAAGAAGACAGAGGCAGGTTAGAATCAGGTTTCTCTCTAGAGACAACTATGATTCTGTCAGAATAACTGAGGCTCAGATTCGCTAACCAAACTTGGTCAACACTGTGGCGTTGAAGGAAGGTCTGGCTGCTGCTTATGTAGGGAGGTCTCCTGATGGGCTGATGAGCATCAGGTGTGCTGGAGGGCTCCAGCCCAGGAGACCCACAGCGCACTCTGCTGGAGAAAGGTGGTGAATCTCCAGATCCCAACAGGTTCTGCATGCTCCAATACTGGGTCACAGACCTAAAAGAATAATGGAGCAGTTTAATAATAGAGAAGCTATTAGTCAGCTTTATATATTCTATAGAGCAGTGAGCAGCTGTCTGCCCTCTGCTCACTGCTCTTGGCTACTCAGGCATACACCAACGGTTTAACACTGTGGGGTCCCCCAGCTGAAAGAGCCCCGCCTCCTAACGAGCCACAGGTGCGCACCACGCCCACCTGTCACACTGCAATCACCTGTGAGAGAGCGAGAGAAGAGAGCAGGTACCGCTGGCAGAAAACTGCACAGCACAATCCTGACACCATGCAGTATCTCTCAGGAATTATTCAAATGAATCACATTAATGTTACAGATCCAAGTAAAGTTACAGATTCAGTAAAGTCAGATATATTAAAGTGTACTTTTAAGTTCTATCAAAGTTTAATTGAAATTCTGTTCATAACAGTTTATGTTCAATGTTCCATTCATGTTCAGAAAGTTAAAGGTTAAAGAAATGTTAATGCAGCCATTTCAATCTAAATTATACATTTTACATTTTTCTAGCCTTCTATATCTGCTGTTATTATTATTAAAGGAAAGGGTTGGGTTAGGGTGAGGGTGACTGAGAACAGGAAGCAAGGAACCCAGTGAACTGGATCCCCCACAACCCACCCCCAGGCCCCAACCCGCCCCGATGCACGGGCACATCTGCCAGGGTCGCCACCTGCGGATCCTACCTGTCATTCAGGCCTCTGGGGATGAGTGTGTCCAACCTGTGGATCCACAATCTTTCTGCCCTTCTCCTCTGGGCTGCAGACCAGGTTGGGTTGCATTCAAGCACCAGGGCAGAGACTGCATCCCATCCGTGGTGTACAAAGTGTTGCACTAGGGGTACATGTGATTCTTTGTGCTTTAAAATGTTGTATCTATGCTGGGTGAAGCGTGTAAGGAGGCTGTTACCTGTTTCACCAACATAGTACATGTTGCACACTTTGCATGTAATTAAATAAACACAATTTTTAGACTTGGGGTGTCCTGATCTGTCTGATTTAAAAATTGTTTTGTTGAATTTGTTTTGTACCCAGTGCAACTGTTTGAAGAAACCCATGTGACCTTTCACCTTGGGTTTCTTCAAAGGTTTGACCTCAGCATGGACGAGGAAATCCCTCAGGTTTTTTTTTCTTTTGTAAGCCGTGATTATTTTATAATTTTGGAGCAAAGAAGTGTCAGATTGGAATTTAGTAAAATTATTTTTGATTTTATGTGCAAAGTGTCCTGCTGAGGAGGAGAATGTTGTGATCAGAGGGATCATGGGTGATGCATCAGGGGGTCTGGATTCAAGGAAGTCCCTCTTGCATGCTCTCAAGAAGGATCTGGAATATCCTCTCTTACCAAGGGCAGAAAACAGAATCCTAGTTGCCTCCTCAAAGTCTGTTTTCTGTGTACAAATTCTATGAAATCTGAGGAGTTGTGATTTAACTAGGCCAGCAAAAGTGTGCCTAGGATGATAACTGGTTTTGAATAACAGAGCATGTGTGTCTGTAGGTTTGAAGAAGACTTTAATATCCAATTTGTGTGTTTTATCAAATTGTTTCCCTTTATATGTGGTGGTGTCCAGAAAATCTACGGCTTTAACGCTGGTATTGGACTTTACTTTAATTGATGGGTTATGTGTGTTCAGGTGATGGAGGAATTCCTGAAATTCTGCTTCCGAATGAGTCCAGACCCCCCAGATGTCATCCAGGTACCTGAAGTAGTGCAGTGGGGCCTTCCTGCACGTACTGAGGGCTCCTGTTTCCCACTCAGCCATGAAGATGTTTGCATATGCCGGTGCAAACTTTTTCCCCATGGCTGTTCCCTTGATCTGTAAGAAGAATTGGCCATCAAAGTTGAAATCGTTTCTCTTTAAATTTATTTCTAACAATTGTAGAAGCTCTCGATCTGGTCTCTTCGAATTTGGATATTTGTGAAAAATATTTCTTATACAATTAATTCCTTCATCTATGTCAATATTAGTATATAAGCTATCAATATCAATCGTGAAAAGAATAGAGTCCTGAGGTAAAGAAATTAATTTGATTTTTTCTACAAAGTCATATGTATCTTTGATATAGCTTTTATGTATAATAGATAGTGGATATAGATAATAATCAATAAACTCTGCTGTGTAATATGTCTCGCTGCTACAGTCAGAGACTATGGGCCTGCCAGGAGAGATCTCATGGGGTTTGCTCCATTTTTCTGGTTCCTTATGGATTTTTGGAAGCAAAAAGAACCTTCTGGCTCTGGGTTCGGAAGATCCACGTAAGTAGGTTTTTTGTTTAGCATTAATAAATTTCTTTTTATATAAATCATCCAAAATTTTACTTACTAGTGGTACCGTATCCATAGAAATAGGGGTATCTAATTTTTTATAATAAGTTTCATTATATAATTGTTTGTATCCCTCCCATAAATATTGCTCCCTGTCCATTATGACAATGGAGCTGCCCTTATCAGCAGGTTTGATTACAATATTTTTGTTATTAATTAGTTCTTTAAGTGCTTTTGTTTCTTCTAAATTTAGGTTAGGTATGGTTTTGATACATATGAATTTTTTATCTTTATATTTTAGATCCTGGGAAATTAATTTTTCCACCTCAGGAGGAAGAGCAGAAATTGGAGGAGACCAGCTCGATTCCGGCATAAAAGGTAAGTTTTTATTAGGATTATTTCCAATTTCATCTTTGTAGTAAATGGCCAATTATATTCTTCTATGATAGTTTTGGAGTTCATGCCTCATTTGGATTTTAAGAAGATTCAGATTATTATTACCCTGGGTGGGGATGAACGTCAGACCCGTTTAACAGGGAACACTGTGCATCACTGAGAGTGAAAGTTTTAGAAAGATTGCAAATATTATTATTGACAATCTGAGAATGCCCCTCCTTCCTTTGCAGGCTCTTGGGGCTTTCTATTTTAGCCACTCACCCCAGTGGCTCAGCATGCGGGCTGCAGTGGCTTTGGACCAGTGGACGTTGTCACTGCTCACAGAGAACAGCTGTTTCTCCAGCGCCGGGATGAAGCGGTTGAGCTGTGAGATGTGCATGTTCATGTGAGAGAGGGTCATCTGTTCCTGGAGAGGCAGTGCTGTTGAGAAATTTATTAGTGGAACAAAGATCTCAGCATTTGGACATTTAACCCTGGCTGCTCTCAATGTCTCTCTCATCTCCTTCACAGCTGCTGTCTTGTCCCTCTGAGCTCTGTGGTTGATGCCCAGAGACAGGATCACACGCTCCACGTTCTCTGCCACTGGCTCCTTCTCGAAGAGGTGGGTCATGTGTCTCCATTTGGCACCTGGAAAGCTGTTAACCTGTGTTTCAGGAAATCTCTGGGCCAGCGTGGAAATAGTCTGGAACTTGGCCACATTAGAATCACCCAGAACCACACATTTATTAGTCAGGTTAAGGGACCACTCACGGATCTTTCTCTGTGATCCCATGTGTCTGGCTGCCACAGTTACCTGAGCAGGTGTGGGTTCCCTGCTTCCACTGATGGAGGATGCTGCAGCTAGGCCAGGAGTCCTCCCCCTGGTGGTGAAGGTGAGTCGTCGCTGTGTGCTGGCCTGCAGCCTTCTGTGCAGAGGCATCAATCTAGGCCTCAGTAAGGCCCGCCGTCCGACCTGGGATGAGTTGGAGGCCTGTGACAGAGGAGAGGCTGCCTCTGCTCGTTGCTGACTGCTGATCTCTGCTTCGATGAGGTCTTCTATCAAGCTGAAGTCGTCCCCCGTGGCAGGAACTGCTGCCCTCTCAGGTTGGAGAGGAGGAGGCTGCTGAGAAGATCGAGGAGAAGCCGTCTGCGATGTTCCAGTCGGCGCAGAGGTGATGATCCTGGAAGCTCTGGGGGTCCTCTGTTGTCGTGGAGGAAGAGATGTGGTGATGTCATCAACCGGTGGTGGTGGTGGTGGTGTGGTGTCTGCTACGCCGTCCCCATCCTCAGAAGCTGGTGGTGTCCAGCCGGTTCGAGGAGGATCTGTCATGGTGGCTGTTGTGGCCATGACAGGGCTGGAACATGGAGAAGAGGGGCCCCTGGCTGTAGCTGCTGGAGCTGGAGCTGGCGGAGGAGTCTGATCAGCTTCCTACGGTTCATCATCAGTCCCCACAGCCTGATCCTGTCGCCCTGTTTGGCTTGCAGAAGACAGGGGTGGGGTGGCGGGTGAGATCGAACCAGATGAGCCCGAGGATGAAGATGATGGTGATGGAGGGTTCATCCCTAATTCCTCAGTGGCCAGGAAGAGCTGGACTTCATCAGCTGTTTTTGGGTCGAATCTGCGACCCAGATTCCTCTGTGCCCACTTGATGGCTACCTCCAGTGGAGCTAACATGTCCCCGCCCAGCCGTCTCAGTCTGTTTCTTTCAGAAACGCGCACCTCTTCATAATGCTGCCTTAAAATCAGCATGTTATTAAGAGCCCAGTTCATAGCATTGCCTTCTATCAGGTCCATGGTTCTTCTGCTAAGGAAGGCCGGCTTAATGGTGGATGCTAAGCTATCAGTGGTACGTTCAATAGCCGGTGGCTTACGTTCATCAGACTGCTGATAATTATTGTTCTGATTCTGCTTGTTTCTATTAAAGTTCTGATAGTTAGATCCATACCTCCGATTGTTCTGATTCTGTGCAGGTGCGTTCCATTCACGGCTGCGGGAGCGGAGGCGGGGCTGCTGCTGCTGTTGTTGCTGGGAGTGACGTTGTGGATATCCGGAAAAGCTTCGGCGGTAACCATGGTAACCCGAGTCTTGCTGGAAGTGACGTTGCGGATACCTGGACTGGCTTCGGCGGTAACCATGGTAGCAAGAGCCCCCGCTGCGGCTGCGTGGGCCTCTACGGTAGCCGGAGCCCCGGCTATGGCTGCGGGGATACCCCCGGGTGACAAAAGCGTAGCTGGGTCTCCAGTGCTGAGACGGCGGATCTCGGTCCTGCTGGTAGGCCCTGAACCCACCGTGGTTCCGGTCCAATTGGTCCCGGTGGCGCTTTCTTCCTCGGTGGTAACTCACCGTGGTCCATCCCTCCTCTGGGTAAGAGTACCAATCCATCTGGTGGCGGGCGGTGGTATTGCTCCAGAGATCATTCATCCATCATCCATCCATCCATCCATCATTCATCCATCCATTATTCATCCATCCATCCATCATTTATCCATCCATCATCCATCCATCCATCATCCATCCATCCATCCATCCAACATCCATCCATCCATCCATCCACCCATCCATCCATCATTCATCCATCCATCCATCATCCATCCATCCATCCATCCATCCATCATCCATCCATCCATCCATCCATCCATCCATCATTCATCCATCGATCCATCATTCATCCATCCATCCATCCATCATTTATCCATCCATCATCCATCCATCCATCATCCATCTATCCATCCAACATCCATCCATCCACCCATCCATCCATCATTCATCCATCCATCCATCATCCATCCATCCATCCATCCATCATCCATCCATCCATCATTCATCCATCCATCATCCATCCATCATCCATTCATCCATCATCCATCCATCCATCCATCCATCCATCATTCATCCATCCATCCATCCATCCATCCATCCATCATCCATCCATCCATCATCCATCCATCCATCCATCCATCCATCCATCCATCCATCATTCATCCATCCATCCATCCATCCATCTATCATTCATCCATCCATAATCCATCCATCCATCATCCATCCATCCATCATCCATCCATCCATCCACCCATCCATCCATCATTCATCCATCCATCCATCATCCATCCATCCATCCATCCATCCATCCATCATTCATCCATCCATCTATCATTCATCCATCCATCCATCCATCCATCCATCATCCATCCATCCATCATCCATCCATCCATCCATCAATCATCCATCCATCATCCATCCATCCATCATTCATCCATCCATCCATCATTCATCCATCCATCCATCATCCATCCATCCATCATCCATCCATCATTCATCCATCCACCCATCCATCATCCATCTATCCATCCATCCATCATTCATCCATCCATCCATCCATCCATCATCCATCCATCCATCATTCATCCATCCATCATTCATCCATCATGCATCCATCCATCATCCATCCATCCATCATTCATCCATCCATCCATCCATCATTCATCCATCCATCATCCATCCATCCATCTATCCATCCATCCATCATTCATCCATCATCCATCCATCCATCATTCATCAATCCATCCATCCATCCATCATTCATCCATCTATCCATCCATTATTCATCCATCCATCGATCCATCATCCATCCATCCATCATTCATCCATCCATCCATCCATCATCCATCCGTCCATTCATCCATCCATCATCCATCCATCCATCATCCATCCATCCATCCATCCATCATTCATCAATCCATCCATCCATCCATCATTCATCCATCCATCCATCCATCATTCATCCATCCATCCATCCATCATCCATCCGTCCATTCATCCATCCATCATCCATCCATCCATCATCCATCCATCCATCCATCCATCCATCATTCATCCATCGATCCATCATTCATCCATCCATCCATCCATCATTTATCCATCCATCATCCATCCATCCATCATCCATCTATCCATCCAACATCCATCCATCCACCCATCCATCCATCATTCATCCATCCATCCATCATCCATCCATCCATCCATCATCCATCCATCCATCATTCATCCATCCATCATCCATCCATCATCCATTCATCCATCATCCATCCATCCATCCATCCATCCATCATTCATCCATCCATCCATCCATCCATCCATCCATCCATCCATCATCCATCCATCCATCATCCATCCATCCATCCATCCATCCATCCATCCATCATTCATCCATCCATCCATCCATCCATCTATCATTCATCCATCCATCATCCATCCATCCATCATCCATCCATCCATCCACCCATCCATCCATCATTCATCCATCCATCCATCATCCATCCATCCATCCATCATTCATCCATCCATCTATCATTCATCCATCCATCCATCCATCATCCATCCATCCATCATCCATCCATCCATCCATCAATCATCCATCCATCATCCATCCATCCATCATCCATCCATCCATCATTCATCCATCCATCCATCATTCATCCATCCATCCATCATCCATCCATCCATCATCCATCCATCATTCATCCATCATCCATCTATCCATCCATCCATCATTCATCCATCCATCCATCCATCCATCATCCATCCATCCATCATTCATCCATCCATCATTCATCCATCATGCATCCATCCATCATCCATCCATCCATCATTCATCCATCCATCCATCATCCATCCATCCATCTATCCATCCATCCATCATTCATCCATCATCCATCCATCCATCATTCATCAATCCATCCATCCATCCATCCATCATTCATCCATCTATCCAACCATTATTCATCCATCCATCCATCCATCATCCATCCATCCATCATTCATCCATCCATCCATCCATCATCCATCCGTCCATTCATCCATCCATCATCCATCCATCCATCATCCATCCATCCATCCATCCATCCATCATTCATCAATCCATCCATCCATCCATCATTCATCCATCCATCCATCCATCATCCACCCATCCATCCATCATCCATCCATCCATCCATCCATCCATCCATCATTCATCCATCCATCCATCATTCATCCATCCATCCATCCATCATCCATCCATCCACCATCCATCCATCCATCCATCCATCCATCCATCCATCCATCCATCCATCCATCCATCCATCCATCATTCATCCATCATCCATTCATCCATCCATCATTCATCCATCATCCATCCATCCATCCATCCATCCATCCATCCATCCATCATTCATCCATCCATCCATCATTCATCCATCATCCATTCATCCATCCATCATTCATCCATCATCCATCCATCCATCCATCCATCCATCCATCATTCATCCATCCATCCATCATTCATCCATCCATCCATCATCCATCCATCCATCATCCATCCATCCATCCATCCATCCATCATCCATCCATCCATCCATCCATCCACCCATCCATCCATCATCCATCTATCATCTATCCATCCATCATCCATCCATCCATCATTCATCCATCCATCCATCATCCATCCATCATCCATCCATCAATCATCCATCCATCCATCCATCATTCATCCATCCATCCATCCATCCATCCATCCATCCATCCATCATCCATCCATCCATCCATCATTCATCCATTCATCCATTCATCCATCCATCCATCATTCATCCATCATTCATCCATCCATCATCCATCCATCCATCATCCATCCATCCACCCATCCATCCATCATTCATCCATCCATCCATCCATCCATCATCCATCCATCCATCCATCCATCCATCATTCATCCATCCATCTATCATTCATCCATCCATCCATCCATCCATCCATCCAACATCCATCCATCCATCATCCATCCATCCATCCATCAATCATCCATCCATCATCCATCCATCCATCCATCATCCATCCATCTATCATCCATCCATCCATCATTCATCCATCCATCCATCATTCATCCATCCATCCATCATCCATCCATCCATCATCCATCCATCCATCCATCATTCATCCATCCACCCATACATCATCCATCTATCCATCCATCCGTCATTCATCCATCCATCCATCCATCATCCATCCATCCATCATTCATCCATCCATCATTCATCCATCATGCATCCATCCATCATCCATCCATTCATCATTCATCCATCCATCCATCATTCATCCATCCATCATCCATCCATCCATCCATCCATCATTCATCCATCATCCATCCATCCATCATTCATCAATCCATCCATCCATCCATCATTCATCCATCTATTCATCCATCATTCATCCATCCATCCATCATTGATCCATCCATCATTCATCCATCATCCATCCATCCATCCATCCATCCATCCATCATTCATCCATCCATCCATCCATCCATCTTCCATCCATCCATCATCCATCCATCACTCCATCCATTATTCATCCATCCATCCATCCATCATCCATCCATCCATCATTCATCCATCCATCCATCCATCCATCAGCCATCCGTCCATTCATCCATCCATCATCCATCCATCCATCATCCATCCATCCATCCATCCATCATTCATCAATCCATCCATCCATCCATCATTCATCCATCCATCCATCCATCATCCACCCATCCATCCATCATCCATCCATCTATCATCCATCCATCCATCATCCATCCATCCATCCATCCACCCATCCATCCATCATCCATCCACCCATCATCTATCCATCCATCATCCATCCATCCATCATTCATCCATCCATCCATCATCCATCATCCATCCATCATCCATCCATCAATCATCCATCCATCCATCCATCATTCATCCATCCATCCATCCATCCATCCATCATCCATCCATCCATCCATCCATCATTCATCCATTCATCCATTCATCCATCCATCCATCATTCATCCATCCATCCATCCATCCATCCATCATTCATCCATCCATCATCCATCCATCCATCCATCATCCATCCATCCATCCATCCATCCATCATCCATCCATCCACCCATCCATCCATCATTCATCCATCCATCCATCCATCATCCATCCATCCATCCATCCATCCATCATTCATCCATCAATCTATCATTCATCCATCCATCCATCCATCCATCCATCCAACATCCATCCATCCATCATCCATCCATCCATCCATCAATCATCCATCCATCATCCATCCATCCATCCATCATCCATCCATCTATCATCCATCCATCCATCATTCATCCATCCATCCATCATTCATCCATCCATCCATCATCCATCCATCCATCATCCATCCATCCATCCATCATTCATCCATCCACCCATCCATCATCCATCTATCCATCCATCCGTCATTCATCCATCCATCCATCCATCTATCATCCATCCATCATTCATCCATCCATCATTCATCCATCATGCATCCATCCATCATCCATCCATTCATCATTCATCCATCCATCCATCATTCATCCATCCATCATCCATCCATCCATCCATCCATCATTCATCCATCATCCATCCATCCATCATTCATCAATCCATCCATCCATCCATCATTCATCCATCTATTCATCCATCATTCATCCATCCATCCATCATTCATCCATCCATCATCCATCCATCATCCATCCATCTATCCATCATTCATCCATCCATCCATCCATCTTCCATCCATCCATCATCCATCCATCCATCCATCCATTATTCATCCATCCATCCATCCATCATCCATCCATCCATCATTCATCCATCCATCCATCCATCAGCCATCCGTCCATTCATCCATCCATCATCCATCCATCCATCATCCATCCATCCATCCATCATTCATCAATCCATCCATCCATCCATCATTCATCCATCCATCCATCCATCATCCACCCATCCATCCATCATCCATCCATCTATCATCCATCCATCTGTCATCCATCCATCCATCCATCATCCATCCATCCATCCATCCGCCATTCATCAATCCATCCATCCATCCATCCATCCATCATTCATCCATCCATCCATCCATCCATCATCCATCCATCATCCATCCATCCATCCATCATTCATCCATCCATCCATCATTCATCCATCCATCCATCCATCATTCATCAATCCATCCATCCATCCATCCATCCATCATTCATCCATCCATCCATCCATCCATCATCCATCCATCTATCATCAATCCATCCATCATTCATCCATCCATCCATCATTCATCCATCATCCATCCATCCATCCATCATCCATCCATCCATCCACCCATCCATCATTCATCCATCCATCACCCATCCATTCATCATCCATCCATCCATCATTCATCCATCCATCCATCCATCCATCCATCGTCCATCATTCATCCATCCATCATCCATCCATCCATCATCCATCCATCCATCCATCCATCCATCATTCATCCATTCATCCATCCATCATCCATCCATCCATCATTCATCCATCCATCATTCATCCGTCTATCCATCCATCATTCATCCATCCATCATCCCTCCATCATCCATCCATTCATCATTAATCCATCCATCCATCCATAATTTATCCATCCATCCATCCATCCATCCATCATTCATCCATCCATCCATCATTCATCCATCATCCATCCATCCATCATCCATCATCCCACCATCCATCCATCCATCCATCCATCCATCATCCATCGATCCATCCATCCATCCATCCATCCATCCATCCATCCATCCATCCATCCATCCATCCATCATCCATCCATCCATCCATCATCCATCCATCCATCATTCATCCATCCATCTATCATCCATCCATCATTCATCCACCCATCCATCATTCATCCATCCATCATCCATCCATCAATCATCCATCCATCCATCATTCATCCATCCATCCATCCATCTATCCATCCATCCATCGTCCATCATTCATCCATCCATCATCCATCCATCCATCCATCATCCATCCATCATTCATCCATCCATCCATCCATCATCCATCCATCGTTCATCCATCCATCATTCATCCATCATCCCTCCATCATCCATCCATCCATCCATCCATCATTCATCCATCCATCCATCCATCATTCATCCATCCATCCATCCATCATCCATCCATCCATCATTCATCCATCCATCCATCATTCATCCATCCATCCATCCATCATTTATCCATCCATCATCCATCCATTCATCCATCCATCCATCATTCATCCATCATCCATCCATCCATCCATCCATCATTCATCCATCTATCCATCATTCATCCATCCATCCATCCATCCATCCATCATTCATCCATCCATCCATCCATCATCCATCCATCCATCCATCCATCCATCATTCATCCATCCATCCATCCATCCATCCATCCATCCATCCATCCATCATCCATCCACCATCCATCCATCCATCCATCCATCCATCATTCATCCATCCATCCATCATTCATCCATTCATCCATTCATCCATCCATCCATCCATCCATCATTCATCCATCCATCTATCCATCCATCCATCCATCGTCCATCATTCATCCATCATCCATCCATCCATCATCCATCCATCCATCATTCATCCATCCATCCATCAACCATCCATCCATCATCCATCCATCATCCATCCATCCATCCATCATTCATCCATCATCCATCCATCCATCATTCATCAATCCATCCATCCATCCATCATTCATCCATCTATCCATCCATCATTCATCCATCCATCCATCATTCATCCATCCATCATCCATCCATCCATCCATCCATCATTCATCCATCCATCCATCCATCTTCCATCCATCCATCATCCATCCATCCATCCATCCATTATTCATCCATCCATCCATCCATCATCCATCCATCCATCATTCATCCATCCATCCATCCATCATCCATCCGTACATTCATCCATCCATCATCCATCCATTCATCATCCATCCATCCATCCATCCATCATTCATCAATCCATCCATCCATCCATCCATCATTCATCCATCCATCCATCCATCATCCACCCATCCATCCATCATCCATCCATCCATCCATCCATCCATCCATCCATCATTCATCCATCCATCCATCATCCATCCATCCATCCATCGTCCATCATTCATCCATCCATCCATCCATCATTTATCCATCCATCATCCATCCATCCATCATCCATCCATCCATCCAACATCCATCCATCCACCCATCCATCCATCATTCATCCATCCATCCATCATCCATCCATCCATCCATCATCCATCCATCCATCATTCATCCATCCATCCATCATCCATCCATCATCCATTCATCCATCATCCATCCATCCATCCATCATCCATCCATCCATCCATCCATCCATCCATCCATCCATCCATCCATCCATCCATCATCCATTCATCCATCCATCATTCATCCATCATTCATCCATCAATCTATCATTCATCCATCCATCCATCCATCCATCCAACATCCATCCATCCATCATCCATCCATCCATCCATCAATCATCCATCCATCATCCATCCATCCATCCATCATCCATCCATCTATCATCCATCCATCCATCATTCATCCATCCATCCATCATTCATCCATCCATCATCCATCCATCCATCATCCATCCATCCATCCATCCATCCATCATCCATCCATCCATCCATCCACCCATCCATCCATCATCCATCCATCATCTATCCATCCATCATCCATCCATCCATCCATCATTCATCCATCCATCCATCATCCATCCATCATCCATCCATCAATCATCCATCCATCCATCCATCCATCATCCATCCATCCATCCATCCATCATTCATCCATTCATCCATTCATCCATCCATCCATCCATCATTCATCCATCATTCATCCATCCATCATCCATCCATCCATCATCCATCCATCCATCCATCATCCATCCATCCACCCATCCATCCATCATTCATCCATCCATCCATCCATCATCCATCCATCCATCCATCCATCCATCCATCCATCCATCATTCATCCATCCATCTATCATTCATCCATCCATCCATCCATCCATCCATCCAACATCCATCCATCCATCATCCATCCATCCATCCATCAATCATCCATCCATCATCCATCCATCCATCCATCATCCATCCATCTATCATCCATCCATCCATCATTCATCCATCCATCCATCATTCATCCATCCATCCATCATCCATCCATCCATCATCCATCCATCCATCCATCATTCATCCATCCACCCATCCATCATCCATCTATCCATCCATCCGTCATTCATCCATCCATCCATCCATCCATCCATCATCCATCCATCCATCATTCATCCATCCATCATTCATCCATCATGCATCCATCCATCATCCATCCATTCATCATTCATCCATCCATCCATCATTCATCCATCCACCCATCCATCATCCATCTATCCATCCATCCGTCATTCATCCATCCATCCATCCATCCATCCATCCATCATCCATCCATCCATCATTCATCCATCCATCATTCATCCATCATGCATCCATCCATCATCCATCCATTCATCATTCATCCATCCATCCATCATTCATCCATCCATCCATCCATCCATCCATCCATCATTCATCCATCATCCATCCATCCATCATTCATCAATCCATCCATCCATCCATCATTCATTCATCTATTCATCCATCATTCATCCATCCATCCATCATTCATCCATCCATCATCCATCCATCATCCATCCATCCATCCATCATTCATCCATCCATCCATCCATCCATCTTCCATCCATCCATCATCCATCCATCCATCCATCCATTATTCATCCATCCATCCATCCATCATCCATCCATCCATCATTCATCCATCCATCCATCCATCAGCCATCCGTCCATTCATCCATCCATCATCCATCCATCCATCCATCCATCATTCATCAATCCATCCATCCATCCATCATTCATCCATCCATCCATCCATCATCCACCCATCCATCCATCATCCATCCATCTATCATCCATCCATCCATCATCCATCCATCCATCCATCCACCCATCCATCCATCATCCATCCATCCATCCATCATCTATCCATCCATCATCCATCCATCCATCATTCATCCATCCATCCATCATCCATCCATCATCCATCCATCAATCATCCATCCATCCATCCATCATTCATCCATCCATCCATCCATCCATCCATCCATCCATCATCCATCCATCCATCCATCCATCATTCATCCATTCATCCATTCATCCATCCATCCATCCATCATTCATCCATCCATCCATCCATCAATCCATCATTCATCCATCCATCATCCATCCATCCATCATCCATCCATCCATCCATCCACCCATCCATCCATCATTCATCCATCCATCCATCCATCATCCATCCATCCATCCATCCATCATTCATCCATCAATCTATCATTCATCCATCCATCCATCCATCCATCCAACATCCATCCATCCATCATCCATCCATCCATCCATCAATCATCCATCCATCATCCATCCATCCATCCATCATCCATCCATCTATCATCCATCCATCCATCATTCATCCATCCATCCATCATTCATCCATCCATCCATCATCCATCCATCCATCATCCATCCATCCATCCATCATTCATCCATCCACCCATCCATCATCCATCTATCCATCCATCTGTCATTCATCCATCCATCCATCCATCTATCATCCATCCATCCATCATTCATCCATCCATCATTCATCCATCTTGCATCCATCCATCATCCATCCATCCATCATTCATCCATCCATCCATCCATCATCCATCCATCCATCATCCATCCATCCATCATTCATCCATCATCCATCCATCCATCATTCATCAATCCATCCATCCATCCATCATTCATCCATCTATTCATCCATCATTCATCCATCCATCCATCCATCATTCATCCATCCATCATCCATCCATCATCCATCCATCCATCCATCATTCATCCATCCATCCATCCATCTTCCATCCATCCATCATCCATCCATCCATCCATCCATTATTCATCCATCCATCCATCCATCATCCATCCATCCATCATTCATCCATCCATCCATCCATCAGCCATCCGTCCATTCATCCATCCATCATCCATCCATCCATCATCCATCCATCCATCCATCATTCATCAATCCATCCATCCATCCATCCATCATTCATCCATCCATCCATCCATCATCCACCCATCCATCCATCATCCATCCATCTATCATCCATCCATCTGTCATCCATCCATCCATCCATCATCCATCCATCCATCCATCCGCCATTCATCAATCCATCCATCCATCCATCCATCCATCCATCCATCCATCATTCATCCATCCATCCATCCATCCATCCATCATCCATCCATCATCCATCCATCCATCCATCATTCATCCATCCATCCATCATTCATCAATCCATCCATCCATCCATCCATCCATCCATCATTCATCCATCCATCCATCCATCCATCCATCATCCATCCATCTATCATCAATCCATCCATCATTCATCCATCCATCCATCATTCATCCATCATCCATCCATCCATCCATCATCCATCCATCCATCCACCCATCCATCATTCATCCATCCATCACCCATCCATCCATCATCCATCCATCCATCATTTATCCATCCATCCATCCATCCATCCATCGTCCATCATTCATCCATCCATCATCCATCCATCCATCATCCATCCATCCATCATTCATCCATCCATCATTCATCCGTCTATCCATCCATCATTCATCCATCCATCATCCCTCCATCATCCATCCATCCATCATTAATCCATCCATCCATCCATAATTTATCCATCCATCCATCCATCCATCTTCCATCCTTCCATCATCCATCCATCCATCATTCATCCATCCATCCATCATTCATCCATCATCCATCCATCCATCATCCATCATCCCACCATCCATCCATCCATCCATCCATCATCCATCGATCCATCCATCCATCCATCCATCCATCCATCCATCCATCCATCCATCATCCATCCATCCATCCATCCATCATTCATCCATCCATCTATCATCCATCCATCATTCATCCACCCATCCATCATTCATCCATCCATCATCCATCCATCAATCATCCATCCATCCATCATTCATCCATCCATCCATCCATCTATCCATCCATCCATCGTCCATCATTCATCCATCCATCATCCATCCATCCATCCATCATCCATCCATCATTCATCCATCCATCCATCCATCATCCATCCATCATCCATCCATCGTTCATCCATCCATCATTCATCCATCATCCCTCCATCATCCATCCATCCATCCATCCATCATTCATCCATCCATCCATCCATCATTCATCCATCCATCCATCCATCATCCATCATTCATCCATCCATCCATCATTCATCCATCCATCCATCATTTATCCATCCATCATCCATCCATCCATCATTCATCCATCCATCCATCATTCATCCATCATCCATCCATCCATCCATCCATCCATCATTCATCCATCTATCCATCATTCATCCATCCATCCATCCATCCATCATTCATCCATCCATCCATCCATCCATCCATCATCCATCCATCCATCCATCCATCCATCCATCCATCCATCCATCCATCATTCATCCATCCATCCATCCATCCATCCATCATCCATCCACCATCCATCCATCCATCCATCCATCCATCATTCATCCATCCATCCATCATTCATCCATTCATCCATTCATCCATCCATCCATCCATCATTCATCCATCCATCTATCCATCCATCCATCCATCGTCCATCATTCATCCATCATCCATCCATCCATCATCCATCCATCCATCATTCATCTATCCATCCATCAACCATCCATCCATCATCCATCCATCCATCATTCATCCATCCATCCATCCATCCATCATCCATCCATCCATCCATCATTCATCCATCCATCTATCATTCATCCATTCATCCATCCATCCATCATCCATCCATCCATCATCCATCCATCCATCCATCAATCATCCATCCATCATCCATCCATCCATCCATCATCCATCCATCTATCATCCATCCATCCATCATTCATCCATCCATCCATCATTCATCCATCCATCCATCCATCCATCATCCATCCATCATCCTTCCATCCATCATCCATCCATCCATCCATCATTCATCCATCCACCCATCCATCATTCATCCATCATCCATCTATCCATCCATCCATCATTCATCCGTCTATCCATCCATCATTCATCCATCCATCATCCCTCCATCATCCATCCATCCATCCATCCATCATTAATCCATCCATCCATCCATAATTTATCCATCCATCCATCCATCCATCCATCCATCCATCTTCCATCCTTCCATCATCCATCCATCCATCATTCATCCATCCATCCATCATTCATCCATCATCCATCCATCCATCATCCATCATCCCACCATCCATCCATCCATCCATCCATCATCCATCGATCGATCCATCCATCCATCCATCCATCCATCATCCATCCATCCATCCATCCATCCATCATCCATCCATCCATCATTCATCCATCCATCTATCATCCATCCACCCATCCATCATTCATCCATCCATCATCCATCCATCAATCATCCATCCATCCATCATTCATCCATCCATCCATCCATCTATCCATCCATCCATCGTCCATCATTCATCCATCCATCATCCATCCATCCATCCATCATCCATCCATCATTCATCCATCCATCCATCCATCATCCATCCATCCATCCATCCATCGTTCATCCATCCATCATTCATCCATCATCCCTCCATCATCCATCCATCCATCCATCATTCATCCATCCATCCATCCATCATTCATCCATCCATCCATCCATCATCCATCCATCCATCATTCATCCATCCATCCATCATTCATCCATCCATCCATCATTTATCCATCCATCATCCATCCATCCATCATTCATCCATCCATCCATCATTCATCCATCATCCATCCATCCATCCATCATTCATCCATCTATCCATCATTCATCCATCCATCCATCCATCATCCATCCATCCATCCATCCATCCATCATTCATCCATCCATCCATCCATCCATCCATCATCCATCCACCATCCATCCATCCATCCATCCATCATTCATCCATCCATCCATCATTCATCCATTCATCCATCCATCCATCCATCATTCATCCATCCATCTATCCATCCATCCATCCATCGTCCATCATTCATCCATCATCCATCCATCCATCATCCATCCATCCATCATTCATCCATCCATCCATCAACCATCCATCCATCATCCATCCATCCATCATTCATCCATCCATCCATCCATCCATCATTCATCCATCCATCTATCATTCATCCATTCATCCATCCATCCATCATCCATCCATCCATCATCCATCCATCCATCCATCAATCATCCATCCATCATCCATCCATCCATCCATCCATCATCCCTCCATCTATCATCCATCCATCCATCATTCATCCATCCATCCATCATTCATCCATCCATCCATCCATCCATCCATCATCCTTCCATCCATCATCCATCCATCCATCCATCCATCATTCATCCATCCACCCATCCATCATTCATCCATCCATCATCCATCCATCATCCATCTATCCATCCATCCATCATTCATCCATCCATCCATCCATCCATCATCCATCCATCCATCATTCATCCATCCATCCATCCATCATTCATCCATCTATCCATCCATCCATCCATCCATCCATCATTCATCCATCCACCCATCCATCATTCATCCATCCATCATCCATCTATCCATCCATCCATCATCCATCCATCCATCCATCCATCCATCCATCCATCCATCCATCCATCCATCATCCATCCATCCATCATTCATCCATCCATCATTCATCCATCATGCATCCATCCATCATCCATCCATCCATCATTCATCCATCCATCCATCATTCATCCATCCATCATCCATCCATCCATCATTCATCCATCCATCCATCATTCATCAATCCATCCATCCATCCATCATTCTTCCATCTATCCATCCATCCATCCATCCATCCATCATTCATCCATCCATCCATCCATCCATCCATCCATCCATCCATCCATCCATCTTCCATCCATCCATCATCCATCCATCCATCATTCATCCATCCATCCATCCATCCATCCATCATTCATCCATCCTCCCATCCATCCATCCATCCATCCTTCATCCATCCATCCATCCATCCATCATCCATCATCCATCCATCCATCCATCATTCATCCATCCATCCTTCATCCATCCATTCATCCATCCATCCATCCATCCATCCATCATTCATCCATCCATCCATCCATCCATCATTCATCCATCCATCCATCCATCCATCAATCCATCCATCCATCCATCCATCCATCATTCATCCATCCATCCATCCATCATTCATCCATCCATTCATCCATCCATCCATCCATCATTCATCCATCCTCCCATCCATCCATCCATCCATCCATCCACCATCCATCCATCCATCCTTCATCCATCCATCCATCATCCATCCATCCATCATTCATCCATCCATTCATCCATCCATCCATCCATCCATCCATCATCCATCCATCCATCCATCTTCTTCCTCCTATCCGGGGTCGGGTTGTGGGGGTAGCAGCTTCGGTAGGGAGGCCCAGACGTCCCTCTCTCCAGCCTCTTGGTCCAGCTCCTCCGGGGGAATCCCAAGGCGCTCCCAGGCCAGCAGAGACACATAGTCCCTCCAGCGTGTCCTGGGTCTCCCCCTGGGCTTCCTCCTGGTGGGGCGTGCCTCAACCAGGAAGACGTCCAGGAGGCATCCTAACCACCTCTACTGGCTCCTCTCCATGTGGAGGAGCAGCGGCTCTACTCTGAGTCCTCCCCGGATGACTGAGCTCCTCCCCCACCTCTAAGGGAGAGCCCAGACACACTACGGAGAAAACTAGTCTTCTATATCTGCTGTTATTATTATCATTTTATTTATTACAGATTTTATTTCTTATGAATTGTTCATTTATTTATTTTTCATCTTATTTTGTGTTAAAAAATAAAGAGTTTTGAAAACATTGGAATGTTTTTGTAAGAGCTTTTCTGGTGGAAAACCAGATGCGGCTCAGCCCCACTCAGACCCCCCACCCCCCTCCCCACACACACACACACACTCACACACACGCACACACACTCGCAGACACGTTGTGAGCTGGCAGCTCTGAGGTCTGAAGGAAAAATCTGTATACATGTGTATATATATATATATATATATATATATATATATATATATATATATATATGAACTTAAAGTTATCTGAATATCTGTTACTTCGAAACTTATTGACGTATAATTTCCTTTTATTTCTTTACCTTTGAAATCTGATTAACTTGTGCCATAATCATCATAAACCAGACAGGACACACATGCATGTCAGGTTAATCGATGGTGTAGTTAGTTTATTTATAGAAGCGTTAAGTAATGCCAAATACTACACGATTGAATATTTATAAACAGAGATATTTGGCTATGCAGGTCACTTAACAGGCGTTTGCTTATGTAAAAGTTATAGGCTATAAAGATGATATAATCCGGGCAAAAGGAAAGACAAAAACTGTGAAAAGGCAGAGAAGCTGTATGTTAGATTTCTATATCTGACAGATGATGTAAGCGTCCAGAGAGCAGTCTTTGGTCAGTCTCCAGGTGCCGTTCTCAGTGACCACGCTGCAGCCAGTATCCTGAACGGTTGGATCCGGCTGACTTTCTCCCCATCTGGTAAAATTCAGGGCTTGATTTTTCATGTCAGCCTGGAAATTCCCCTCTGCTTTCTGACTGTTGATGTTGATCCAGGCTCTTTTATCGGCTTCACCAAGCAGCTGAATCAGTTTCCGGTTCTCCTCCTCACTCTGGGGCAGAGCCACTTCTAAGCCATGTTGGGAGCAGAACTCCACGGCCGTCAGGAACGATCCTCTCTCCTTGTTGGACACAAAGTATCTCTGATCTATCTTCCTCACAAAGTCAAAGCTAACAGCTGGATAAAAAGGAGAAAATCAGCATCACATTATTAACATGTCCACCATTTGAAAGAATTTTGATGCTATTTTATTTGTGTTTTTCATTTTTTAACCATAGCTTTAGATCCTTCTCTAACTGCACAGGATCCAATTTGAATATAGATCATCCATGGACAAAAAAGAAGTAAAATTCAAGAACAGATGAAGGAATACATTAGATCCTGATTAACATTAGATCCTTTGCTGCTGTGTGATAACTGGCTGATCCACCTTAAATCGGAAACCCACCGAGGTCTATCTTTGCAGCGATCATCTTCAGTCTTTGGAGTTTTTGTTCAATGGAATCAAAGTGATCTGGATGAAAGGAAATGTGTTTGGTTACCACAGATTGATTGCAACACAGAATTGTATTGCTGCATTGTTCTTTGCTCTTCAATAATGGTTGCTTTAAAATATATTTTCTCCAACACCTACAATGTCAAAGCGGTAAAGAGTTATCTTGTTCTGCTAAAATTATTTTCTGTCTTTTTTCTTTTCTGCTGCACTTGAGTTTCATTGGATGAAATATTGTCACAACTTATTTATTCAAACCATTTTTTCCTCATATTCATCACCTCGTTCACAGATGATGGCAGGTCCTGGGGACCCACGTGGTCCTGGGGACCCTTATTCCAAAAAACAAGAAAAATTATTTATTGTTGTTTTATTTGGTTTTTTTTTAACATAAAATGAAAAATGTTCCTGGTTTATCCTTTCTAAATTCATTCTCATGATTATTTTAGATCCTCAGAAAAACTCCTCAAGTATTATCACTTTGCTTTGTCAGCTTTCACATATATGTCCCGGCTGTCCTCTCTCACCTCGGGGCCCTGAGGGCCCCGGGGGCCCCTGGGGGCCCGGGGGCCCCTGGGGGCTCGGCAGCTGACCGCAGCTCATAGGAACCATCAGGCAGGAAACACAGTAGAGAAACCAAAGCTTCATCTTATCCATGTAGTCTTGGATTCTGTAAAACAAATAGTTGTCCTTCCTGTTTTCCTAGCAAGATTTTTCTCAACAAACGAGTAGATAACGGTTGAAGTATTATCTTTATAACGAATAAGGTCTAGTTAAACTAAATTTGCAGTAAATTACATGTTATCATTTGTGTACAAGACAAGAGCCTGAAAAGCTCTAAACTTCAGGTAAATCACCAGTAAATAAGTCTATGTAAAGGAGTTCTTTAGTTATATTTACTAAAAACTACAAGTTTTTATGATGCACTAATGAGACCGACCAGAAGTTGCACATTGATTAAAAATAAGAATAGAGAAACTCACTGTCAGAATATGA
>CM060063.1:49503030-49505530 GCA_030533445.1 Cyprinodon diabolis | reverse complement strand
CATCCATCCATTATTCATCCATCCATCATTCATCCATCCATCCATCCATCATTCATACATCCATCCATCCATCCATCCGTCCATCATCCATCCATCCATCCATCCATCATCCATCCATCCATCCATCCATCCATCATTCATCCATCCATCCATCCATCATTCATTCATCCATCATTCATCCATCCATCGATCCATCCATCATCCATCCATCCATCATTCATCCATCCATCATTCATCCATCCATCCATCCATCATTCATCCAACTATCCATCCATCCATCCATCCATCATTCATCCATCCATCATTCATTCATCCATCCATCCATCCATCCATCATCCATATATCCATCCATCCATCCATCATCAATCCATCCATCCATCCATCCATCATCCATCCATCCATCATTCATCCATCCATCATCCATCCATCCATCCATCCATCCATCCCTTCATCCATCCATCCATCATTCATTCATCCATCATTCGTCCATCCATCCATCCATCATTCATCCATCCATCCATCATCCATCCATCCATCATCCATCTTTCCATCATTCATCCATCATCCATCCATCCATCATTCATCCATCCATCCATCCATCATTCATCCATCCATCATTCATCCAACCATCCATCCATCCATCCATCCATCATCCATCCATCCATCCATCCATCCATCATCCATCCATCATTCATCCATCCATCCATCATCCATCCATCCATCCATCATTCATCCATCCATCCATCCATCCATCATCCATCCATCATCCATCCATCATCCATCATCCATCCATCCCTCCATCATTCATCCATCCATCATCCATCATCCATCATCCATCCATCCATCTTCCATCATCCATCCATCATCCATCATCCATCCATCCATCATTCATCCATCCATCATCCATCCATCCATCATTCATCTATCCATCCATCCATCCATCATCCATCATCCATCCATCCATCATCCATCCATCCATCATTCATCCATCCATCCATCATCCATCCATCCATCCATCCATCATTCATCCATCCATCCATCCATCCATCCATCCATCCATCATCCATCCATCATTCATCAATCCATCCATCATCCATCCATCCATCATTCATCCATCCATCCATCCATCCATCATCCATCCATCCATTCATCCATCCATCATCCATCCATCCATCATTCATCCATCCATCCATCCATCCATCATCCATCAATCCATCCATCCATCCATCCATCCATCATCCATCATCCATCCATCCATCCATCATCCATCCATCCATCCATCATTCATCCATCCATCATTCATCCATCCATCCATCATCCCTCCATCCATCATCCATCCATCCATCATTCATCCATCCATCATCCATCCATCCATCATCCATCCATCCATCATTCATTCATCCATCCATCATCCATCCATCATTCATCATCCATCCATCCATCATCCATCCATCCATCATTCATCCATCCATCATCCATCCATCCATCCATCCATCATTCATCCATCATCATTCTTCATCCATCATCCATCCATCATTCATCATCCATCCATCCATCATCCATCCATCCATCATTCATCCATCCATCATCCATCCATCCATCCATCATTCATCCATCATCCATCATCATTCTTCATCCATCCATCCATCCATCATCCATCCATCCATCATTCATCCATCCATCATTCATCCATCATCCATCCATCATTCATCCATCCATCCATCCATCCATCCATCATTCATCCATCATCCATCCATCCATCATTCATCCATCCAACCATCCATCCATCATTCATCCATCTATCCATCATTCATCCATCCATCCATCATTCATCCATCCATCATCCATGCATCATCCATCCATCCATCCATCATTCATCCATCCATCCATCATTCATCCATCCATCCATCCATCCATCCATCTTCCATCCATCCATCTTCCATCCATCCATCCATCATTCATTCATCCATCCATCCATCCATCATCCATCCATCCATCATTCATCCATCCATCATCCATCCATCCATCATCCACCCATCTATCCATCATTCATCAATCCATCCATCCATCCATCCATCATTCATCCATCCATCCATCCATCCATCATCCATCCATCCATCCATCCATCCATCATCCATCCATCTATCATCCATCCATCCATCATCCATCCATCCATCCATCCGTCATTCATCAATCCATCCATCCATCCATCATTCATCCATCCATCCATTCATCCATCATCCATCCATCCATCATCCATCCATCATCCATCCATCCATCATTCATCCATCCATCCATCCATCCATCATCCATCCATCCATCCATCATCCATCCATCTATCATCCATCCATCTATCATCCATCCATCCATTATCCATCCATCCATCCATCCGTCATTCATCAATCTATCCATCCATCCATCATTCATCCATCCATCCATCCATCCATCATCCATCCATCCATCATCCATCCATCATCCATCCATCCATCATTCATCAATC
>CM060063.1:49495530-49498030 GCA_030533445.1 Cyprinodon diabolis | reverse complement strand
ATCCATCATCCATCCATCCATCCATCATTCATCCATCCATCATCCATCATCCATCATCCATCCATCCATCTTCCATCATCCATCCATCATCCATCATCCATCCATTCATCATTCATCCATCCATCATCCATCCATCCATCATTCATCTATCCATCCATCCATCCATCCATCATCCATCATCCATCCATCCATCATCCATCCATCCATCATTCATCCATCCATCATCCATCCATCCATCCATCCATCATTCATCCATCCATCCATCCATCCATCCATCCATCCATCATCATCCATCCATCATTCATCCATCCATCCATCATCCATCCATCCATCCATCATTCATCCATCCATCCATCCATCCATCATCCATCCATCCATTCATCCATCCATCATCCATCTATCCATCATTCATCCATCCATCCATCCATCCATCCATCCATCATCCATCAATCCATCCATCCATCATCCATCATCCATCCATCCATCATCCATCCATCCATCATTCATCCATCCATCATTCATCCATCCATCCATCATCCCTCCATCCATCATCCATCCATCCATCATTCATCCATCCATCATCCATCCATCCATCCATCATTCATTCATCCATCCATCATCCATCCATCATTCATCATCCATCCATCATCCATCCATCCATCATTCATCCATCCATCATCCATCCATCCATCCATCCATCATTCATCCATCATCCATCATCATTCATCATCCATCCATCCATCATCCATCCATCCATCATTCATCCATCCATCATTCATCCATCATCCATCCATCATTCATCCATCCATCCATCCATCCATCCATCATTCATCCATCATCCATCCATCCATCATTCATCCATCCAACCATCCATCCATCATTCATCCATCTATCCATCATTCATCCATCCATCCATCATTCATCCATCCATCATCCATCCATCCATCCATCATTCATCCATCCATCCATCATCCATCATCCATCCATTCATCATTCATCCATCCATCATCCATCCATCCATCATTCATCTATCCATCCATCCATCCATCCATCATCCATCATCCATCCATCCATCATCCATCCATCCATCATTCATCCATCCATCATCCATCCATCCATCCATCCATCATTCATCCATCCATCCATCCATCCATCCATCCATCCATCATCCATCCATCATTCATCCATCCATCCATCATCCATCCATCCATCATTCATCATCCATCCATCCATCCATCCATCATCCATCCATCCATTCATCCATCCATCATCCATCTATCCATCATTCATCCATCCATCCATCCATCCATCATCCATCATCCATCAATCCATCCATCCATCATCCATCATCCATCCATCCATCATCCATCCATCCATCATTCATCCATCCATCATTCATCCATCCATCCATCATCCCTCCATCCATCATCCATCCATCCATCATTCATCCATCCATCATCATCCATCCATCCATCCATCATTCATTCATCTCATCCATCATCTCATCCATCATTCATCATCCATCCATCATCCATCCATCCATCATTCATCCATCCATCATCCATCCATCCATCCATCCATCATCATCCATCATCCATCATCATCCATCATCCATCCATCCATCATCCATCCATCCATCATTCATCCATCCATCATTCATCCATCATCCATCCATCATTCATCCATCCATCCATCATCCATCCATCATTCATCCATCATCCATCCATCCATCATTCATCCATCCAACCATCCATCCATCATCATCCATCTATCCATCATCATCCATCCATCCATCATTCATCATCCATCATCCATCCATCCATCCATCATCATCCATCCATCCATCATTCATCCATCCATCCATCCATCCATCATCCATCCATCCATCCATCATTCATTCATCCATCCATCCATCCATCATCCATCCATCCATCATCCATCCATCCATAATTCATCCATCCATCATCCATCCATCCATCATCCACCCATCCATCCATCATTCATCAATCCATCCATCCATCCATCATTCATCCATCCATCCATCCATCCATCCATCCATCCATCCATCCATCCATCATCCATCTATCCATCCATCCATCATCCATCATCCATCCATCCATCATCCATCCATCCATCCATCCACCATCCATCATCCATCCATCCATCATCCATCCATCCATCCATCATCATCATCCATCCATCATTCATCCATCCATCATCCATCATTCATCCATCCATTCTTCATCATCCATCTATCCATCCATCATCATCCATCCATCATCCATCCATAATCATCCATCCATCCATCATCCATCCATCCATCCATCATCCATCCATCCATCATTCATCCATCCATCCATCCATCATTCATCAATCCATCCATCCATCCATCATCCATCCATCCATCATTCATCCATCCATCCATCCATCATCCATCCATCCATCCATCCATCATCCATCCATCCATCCATCATCCATCCATCTATCATCCATCCATCCA
>CM060063.1:49468030-49490530 GCA_030533445.1 Cyprinodon diabolis | reverse complement strand
TTGGTCCAGCTCCTCCGGGGGAATCCCAAGGCGCTCCCAGGCCAGCAGAGACACATAGTCCCTCCAGCGTGTCCTGGGTCTCCCCCTGGGCTTCCTCCTGGTGGGGCGTGCCTCAACCAGGAAGACGTCCAGGAGGCATCCTAACCACCTCTACTGGCTCCTCTCCATGTGGAGGAGCAGCGGCTCTACTCTGAGTCCTCCCCGGATGACTGAGCTCCTCCCCCACCTCTAAGGGAGAGCCCAGACACACTACGGAGGAAACTAGTCTTCTATATCTGCTGTTATTATTATCATTTTATTTATTACAGATTTTATTTCTTATGAATTGTTCATTTATTTATTTTTCATCTTATTTTGTGTTAAAAAATAAAGAGTTTTGAAAACATTGGAATGTTTTTGTAAGAGCTTTTCTGGTGGAAAACCAGATGCGGCTCAGCCCCACTCAGACCCCCCACCCCCCTCCCCACACACACACACACACACACACACACACGCACACACACTCGCAGACACGTTGTGAGCTGGCAGCTCTGAGGTCTGAAGGAAAAATCTGTATACATGTGTATATATATATATATATATATATATATATATATATATATATATATATATATATATATATATATATATATGAACTTAAAGTTATCTGAATATCTGTTACTTCGAAACTTATTGACATATAATTTCCTTTTATTTCTTTACCTTTGAAATCTGATTAACTTGTGCCATAATCATCATAAACCAGACAGGACACACATGCATGTCAGGTTAATCGATGGTGTAGTTAGTTTATTTATAGAAGCGTTAAGTAATGCCAAATACTACACGATTGAATATTTATAAACAGAGATATTTGGCTATGCAGGTCACTTAACAGGCGTTTGCTTATGTAAAAGTTATAGGCTATAAAGATGATATAATCCGGGCAAAAGGAAAGACAAAAACTGTGAAAAGGCAGAGAAGCTGTATGTTAGATTTCTATATCTGACAGATGATGTAAGCGTCCAGAGAGCAGTCTTTGGTCAGTCTCCAGGTGCCGTTCTCAGTGACCACGCTGCAGCCAGTATCCTGAACGGTTGGATCCGGCTGACTTTCTCCCCATCTGGTAAAATTCAGGGCTTGATTTTTCATGTCAGCCTGGAAATTCCCCTCTGCTTTCTGACTGTTGATGTTGATCCAGGCTCTTTTATCGGCTTCACCAAGCAGCTGAATCAGTTTCCGGTTCTCCTCCTCACTCTGGGGCAGAGCCACTTCTAAGCCATGTTGGGAGCAGAACTCCACGGCCGTCAGGAACGATCCTCTCTCCTTGTTGGACACAAAGTATCTCTGATCTATCTTCCTCACAAAGTCAAAGCTAACAGCTGGATAAAAAGGAGAAAATCAGCATCACATTATTAACATGTCCACCATTTGAAAGAATTTTGATGCTATTTTATTTGTGTTTTTCATTTTTTAACCATAGCTTTAGATCCTTCTCTAACTGCACAGGATCCAATTTGAATATAGATCATCCATGGACAAAAAAGAAGTAAAATTCAAGAACAGATGAAGGAATACATTAGATCCTGATTAACATTAGATCCTTTGCTGCTGTGTGATAACTGGCTGATCCACCTTAAATCGGAAACCCACCGAGGTCTATCTTTGCAGCGATCATCTTCAGTCTTTGGAGTTTTTGTTCAATGGAATCAAAGTGATCTGGATGAAAGGAAATGTGTTTGGTTACCACAGATTGATTGCAACACAGAATTGTATTGCTGCATTGTTCTTTGCTCTTCAATAATGGTTGCTTTAAAATATATTTTCTCCAACACCTACAATGTCAAAGCGGTAAAGAGTTATCTTGTTCTGCTAAAATTATTTTCTGTCTTTTTTCTTTTCTGCTGCACTTGAGTTTCATTGGATGAAATATTGTCACAACTTATTTATTCAAACCATTTTTTCCTCATATTCATCACCTCGTTCACAGATGATGGCAGGTCCTGGGGACCCACGTGGTCCTGGGGACCCTTATTCCAAAAAACAAGAAAAATTATTTATTGTTGTTTTATTTGGTTTTTTTTTAACATAAAATGAAAAATGTTCCTGGTTTATCCTTTCTAAATTCATTCTCATGATTATTTTAGATCCTCAGAAAAACTCCTCAAGTATTATCACTTTGCTTTGTCAGCTTTCACATATATGTCCCGGCTGTCCTCTCTCACCTCGGGGCCCTGAGGGCCCCGGGGGCCCCTGGGGGCCCGGGGGCCCCTGGGGGCTCGGCAGCTGACCGCAGCTCATAGGAACCATCAGGCAGGAAACACAGTAGAGAAACCAAAGCTTCATCTTATCCATGTAGTCTTGGATTCTGTAAAACAAATAGTTGTCCTTCCTGTTTTCCTAGCAAGATTTTTCTCAACAAACGAGTAGATAACGGTTGAAGTATTATCTTTATAACGAATAAGGTCTAGTTAAACTAAATTTGCAGTAAATTACATGTTATCATTTGTGTACAAGACAAGAGCCTGAAAAGCTCTAAACTTCAGGTAAATCACCAGTAAATAAGTCTATGTAAAGGAGTTCTTTAGTTATATTTACTAAAAACTACAAGTTTTTATGATGCACTAATGAGACCGACCAGAAGTTGCACATTGATTAAAAATAAGAATAGAGAAACTCACTGTCAGAATATGATTATCCAGGATGTGTTTATTCTTTGCTAGTTAAACACTTACTGTGGCTAAAGATTTTGGAGTCCAGCCCCCAGAAATGATATTTAATCAGTTATGTTAAAACATACAGAAGATAAGCAGAGGCTTCCTGTATTCTCAGAAATATGAGTCCGGATTGACCTTTTTCTCTTTAAAAACAAGTTTGCTGACTTCAGTCGTTAGAATTAAAAGTTTCTCATACAACTTGGAAAAAATAATTTTCTCCTAATAATTATGCATCCTAACATAGCAGAAGTTTTAAAAGCAAGATAAGTCTGTTCATATAGGGCATTTCAATAGGAAAGAGAGAAAAGAGATGCTCAGTGGTTTCACTGACGAACGCCTCAACCAATAGGAGGAGCTTGAGTTACCATCCATCATCCATCCATCCATCATCCATCCATCCTCCATCCATCCTCCATCCATCCATCCATCCATCCATCATTCATCCATCCATCATTCATCCATCCATCATCCATCCATCCTCCATCCATCCATCCATCATTCATCCATCCATCCATCCATCCTCCATCCATCCATCCATCCATCCTCCATCCATCCATCCATCCATCATCCATCCATCCATCCATCATCCATCATTCATCCATCCATCCATCCATCATTCATCCATCCATCCATCCATCCTCCATCCATCCATCCATCAATCCATCCATCATTCATCCATCCATCATTCATCCATCCATCCATCCATCCTCCATCCATCCATCCATCCATCCATCATCCATCCATCCATCCATCATCCATCATTCATCCATCCATCCATCCATCATTCATCCATCCATCATTCATCCATCCATCCATCCATCCATCCATCATCCATCCATCCATCCATCATTCATCAATCCATCCATCCATCCATCAATCATTCATCCATCATCCATCCATCATCCATCCATCCATCATTCATCCATCCATCATTCATCCATCCATCCATCATTCATCCATCCATCCATCCATCCATCCATCCATCCATCCATCATTCATCCATCCATCCATCATTCATCCATCATCCATCCATCATCCATCCATCCATCATTCATCCATCCATCATCCATCCATCCATCCATCATCCATCCATCATTCATCCATCCATCATTCATCCATCCATCCATCCATCCATCATTCATCCATCCATCCATCCATCCATCCATCATTCATCCATCCATCATTCATCCATCCATCATCCATCCATCATTCATCCATCCATCCATCCATCATTCATCCATCCATCATCCATCCATCATCCATCCATCATTCATCCATCCATCCATCATCCATCCATCCATCCATCATCCATCCATCCATCCATCATTCATCCATCCATCCATCATTCATCCATCCATCATCCATCCATCATCCATCCATCCATCCATCCATCCATCATCCATCCATCCATCCATCCATCATTCATCAATCCATCCATCCATCCATCCATCATTCATCCATCATCCATCCATCATCCATCCATCCATCATTCATCCATCCATCATTCATCAATCCATCCATCATTCATCCATCCATCCATCCATCCATCATTCATCCATCCATCCATCCATCATTCATCCATCATCCATCCATCATCCATCCATCCATCATTCATCTATCCATCATCCATCCATCCATCCATCATCCATCCATCATTCATCCATCCATCATTCATCCATCCATCCATGCATCATTCATCCATCCATCCATCCATCCATCATTCATCCATCCATCATCCATCCATCATTCATCCATCCATCCATCCATCATTCATCCATCCATCATCCATCCATCATCCATCCATCATTCATCCATCCATCCATCCATCATCCATCCATCCATCCATCATCCATCCATCCATCATCCATCCATCCATCCATCATCCATCCATCCATCCATCATCCATCCATCATCCATCCATCCATCATTCATCCATCCATCCATCCATCTTCCATCCATCCATCCATCCATCCATCCATCCATCATCCATCCATCCATCCATCATTCATCCATCCATCCATCCATCATTCATCCATCCATCATTCATCCATCCATCCATCCATCCATCATTCATCCATCCATCATTCATCCATCCATCCATCCATCATCCATCCATCCATCATTCATCCATCCATCCATCCATCCATCCATCCATCATTCATCGTTCCATCCATCATTCGTCCATCATCCATCCATCCATCATTCATCCATCCACCCATCCATCATTCATCCATCCATCATCCATCCATCATCCATCCATCCATCATCCATCCATCCATCATTCATCCATCCATCCATCCATCGTCCATCATTCATCCATCCATCATCCATCCATCCATCATCCATCCATCCATCCATCCATCATTCATCCATCCATCATCCATCCATCCATCATTCATCCATCCATCATTCATCCATCTATCCATCCATCATTCATCCATCCATCATCCCTCCATCATCCATCCATCCATCATTCATCCATCCATCCATCCATCCATCATTCATCCATCCATCATCCATCCATCATTCATCCATCCATCCATCCATCATTCATCCATCCATCATCCATCCATCATCCATCCATCATTCATCCATCCATCCATCCATCATCCATCCATCCATCCATCATCCATCCATCCATCATCCATCCATCCATCCATCCATCATCCATCCATCCATCCATCATCCATCCATCATCCATCCATCCATCCATCCATCTTCCATCCATCCATCCATCCATCCATCCATCATCCATCCATCCATCCATCATTCATCCATCCATCCATCATTCATCCATCCATCATTCATCCATCCATCCATCCATCCATCATTCATCCATCCATCATTCATCCATCCATCCATCCATCCATCATCCATCCATCCATCATTCATCCATCCATCCATCCATCCATCCATCATTCATCGTTCCATCCATCATTCATCCATCATCCATCCATCCATCATTCATCCATCCACCCATCCATCATTCATCCATCCATCATCCATCCATCATCCATCCATCCATCATCCATCCATCCATCATTCATCCATCCATCCATCCATCGTCCATCATTCATCCATCCATCATCCATCCATCCATCATCCATCCATCCATCCATCCATCATTCATCCATCCATCATCCATCCATCTATCCATCCATCATTCATCCATCCATCATCCCTCCATCATCCATCCATCCATCATTCATCCATCCATCCATCCATCATTCATCCATCCATCCATCCATCTTCCATCCATCCATCATCCATCCATCCATCATTCATCCATCCATCCATCATTCATCCATCATCCATCCATCCATCATCCATCCATCCATCCATCCATCCATCCATCCATCCATCCATCCATCATTCATCCACCCATCCATCATCCATCCATCCATCATTCATCCATCCATCATTCATCCATCTATCCATCCATCATTCATACATCCATCATCCCTCCATCATCCATCCATCCATCCATCTTCCATCCATCCATCATTCATCCATCCATCCATCATTCATCCATCATCCATCCATCCATCCATCCATCATCCATCCATCCATCATCCATCCATCCATCCATCCATCCATCATCCATCCATCATCCATCATCCATCCATCCATCCATCCATCATCCATCATCCATCAATCCATCATCCATCCATCCATCCATCCATCATCCATCCATCATCCATCATCCTTCTGCCGAAGAATATTATGGTCAACTGTATCAAATGCAGCACTAAGATCCAACAGGACGAGCACAGATACAAGTCCATTATCTGAGGCCATGAGAATATCATTAGTGACTTTCACCAGAGCTGTTTCAGTGCTATGATGAGCTCTAAAGCCAGACTGAAACTCTTCAAAAAGTTCATTATGGTGTAAGTGGTCGCAAACTTGTTTGGCAACTACTTTCTCAAGAATTTTGGATAAGAAAGGAAGATTGGATATAGGTCTATAATTAACCAAGTCATCTGGGTCAAGAGACGGTTTCTTAAGCAGAGGTTTAATTCCAGCAACCTTAAAAGCTTTAGGTACATATCCCTGTAACAGAGATAGATTAATCACATCTAAAATGGAGGAGGAGATCAAAGGGAATACCTCCTTAAATAACCTGGTTGGAACTGGATCTAACATACAAGTTGAAGGCTTAGATGAAGACAATAATTTTGCTAATTCAGAAAGTTCAACTGGATCAAAGCAGTCTAAACCCGGTTCAGATTCCATGACTACCTCAGGTACAATCGCGGATAGAGGAGTGCTTATGATCTTATTTTTAATAAGATCAATCTTATTTATAAAGAATCCCATAAAATCATTGCTGTTAAGAGCAGGTGGAATGGACGGTTCAACAGAGCTATGGCTCTGGGTGAGTTTGGCAACTGTATTAAAAAGAAATCTAGGATTATTCTTATTCTCCTCTATTAATGAGGAGAAGTATGCTGCTCTTGCTTTACAAAGGGTCCATCATCCATCCATCCATCATTCATCCATCCATCCATCCATCATCCATCCATCCATTCATCCATCCATCATCCATCCATCCATCATTCATCCATCCATCCATCCATCCATCCATCATCCATCCATCCATCCATCCATCCATCATCCATCATCCCTCCATCATCCATCCATCCATCATTCATCCATCCATCATTCATCCATCCATCCATCATCCATACATCCATCCATCCATCATCCATCCATCCATCATTCATCCATCCATCATCCATCCATCCATCCATCCATCCATCCATCATCCATCCATCCATCTTTCATTCATCCATCCATCATCCATCCATCATTCATCATCCATCCATCCATCATCCATCCATCCATCATTCATCCATCCATCATCCATCCATCCATCCATCATTCATCCATCATCCATCATCATTCATCATCCATCCATCCATCATCCATCCATCCATCATCCATCCATCCATCATTCATCCATCCATCATTCATCCATCATCCATCCATCATTCATCCATCCATCCATCCATCATCGATCCATCCATCCATTCATCATTCATCCATCATCCATCCATCCATCATTCATCCATCCATCCACCATCCATCCATCCATCCATCATCCATCAATCCATTCATCCATCCATCATCCATCCATCATCCATCCATCCATCCATCCATCCATCCATCCATCATCCATCCATCCATCCATCATCCATCATCCATCCATCATCCATCCATCCATCATTCATCCATCCATCCATCATTCATCCATCCATCCATCATCCATCCATCCATCCATCCATCATCCATCCATCCATCATTCATCCATCCATCATCCATCCATCCATCCATCCATCATCCATCCATCCATCCATCATTCATTCATCCATCCATCATCCATCCATCATTCATCATCCATCCATCCATCATCCATCCATCCATCATTCATCCATCCATCATCCATCCATCCATCCATCCATCATTCATCCATCATCCATCATCATTCATCATCCATCCATCCATCCATCCATCATCCATCCATCCATCATTCATCCATCCATCATTCATCCATCATCCATCCATCATTCATCCATCCATCCATCCATCATCGATCCATCCATCCATCCATCATTCATCCATCCATCCATCATTCATCCATCCATCCATCATTCATCCATCCATCCATCCATCCATCATCCACCCATCCATCCATCATTCATCAATCCATCCATCCATCCATCCATCATTCATCCATCCATCATCCATCCATCCATCATCCATCCATCCATCCATCATTCATTCATCCATCCATCATCCATCCATCATTCATCATCCATCCATCATCCATCCATCCATCATTCATCCATCCATCATCCATCCATCCATCCATCCATCCATCCATCCATCCATCCATCATTCATCCATCATCCATCATCATTCATCATCCATCCATCCATCATCCATCCATCCATCATTTATCCATCCATCATTCATCCATCATCCATCCATCATTCATCCATCCATCCATCCATCCATCCATCCATCCATCATTCATCCATCATCCATCATCCATCCATCCATCCATCCATCCATCATCCATCCATCCATCTTCCATCCATCCATCATCCATCCATCCATCATTCATCCATCATCCATCCATCCATCCATCCATCCATCATCCATCATCCATCCATCCATCCATCATCCATCCATCCATCATCCATCCATCCATCCATCATCCATCCATCATCCATCATCCATCCATCCATCCATCCACCATCCATCCATCCAGCCATCCTTCATCCATCCATCCATCCATCCATCCATCATCCATCCATCCATCCATCATTCATCCATCCATCATCCATCCATCCATCATTCATCCATCCATCATTCATCCATCTATCCATCCATCATTCATCCATCCATCATCCCTCCATCATCCATCCATCCATCCATCATTCATCCATCCATCCATCCATCCATCCATCCATCATTCATCCATCCATCCATCCATCTTCCATCCATCCATCATCCATCCATCCATCATTCATCCATCTATCCATCATTCATCCATCATCCATCCATCCATCATCCATCTATCCATCATCCATCCATCCATCATCCATCCATCCATCCATCCATCCACCATCCATCCATCCATCCTTCATCCATCCATCCATCCATCCATCCATCCATCCATCATCCATCATTCATCCATCCATCATTCATCCATCCATCCATCCATCCATCATTCATCCATCCATCCATCCATCAATCCATCCATCATTCATCCATCCATCCATCATTCATCCATCCATCATTCATCCATCCATTCATCCATCCATCCATCCATCATTCATCCATCCTCCCATCCATCCATCCATCCATCCACCATCCTACATCCATCCACGCATCCATCCATCATCCATCCATCCATCATTCATCCATCCATCCTTCATCCATCCATTCATATATCCATCCATCCATCCATCATTCATCCATCCATCCATCCATCCATCTTTCATCCATCCATCCATCCATCAATCCATCCATCCATCCATCCATCCATCCATCCATCCATCCATCATTCATCCATCCATCCATCCATCATTCATCCATCCATTCATCCATCCATCCATCCATCATTCATCCATCCTCCCATCCATCCATCCATCCATCCATCCATCCACCATCCATCCATCCATCCTTCATCCATCCATCCATCATCCATCATCCATCCATCCATCATTCATCCATCCATTCATCCATCCATCCATCCATCCATCCATCATCCATCCATCCATCCATCTTCTTCCTCCTATCCGGGGTCGGGTTGTGGGGGTAGCAGCTTCGGTAGGGAGGCCCAGACGTCCCTCTCTCCAGCCTCTTGGTCCAGCTCCTCCGGGGGAATCCCAAGGTGCTCCCAGGCCAGCAGAGACACATAGTCCCTCCAGCGTGTCCTGGGTCTCCCCCTGGGCTTCCTCCTGGTGGGGCGTGCCTCAACCAGGAAGACGTCCAGGAGGCATCCTAACCACCTCTACTGGCTCCTCTCCATGTGGAGGAGCAGCGGCTCTACTCTGAGTCCTCCCCGGATGACTGAGCTCCTCCCCCACCTCTAAGGGAGAGCCCAGACACACTACGGAGAAAACTAGTCTTCTATATCTGCTGTTATTATTATCATTTTATTTATTACAGATTTTATTTCTTATGAATTGTTCATTTATTTATTTTTCATCTTATTTTGTGTTAAAAAATAAAGAGTTTTGAAAACATTGGAATGTTTTTGTAAGAGCTTTTCTGGTGGAAAACCAGATGCGGCTCAGCCCCACTCAGACCCCCCACCCCCCTCCCCACACACACACACACACACACACACATGCACACACACTCGCAGACACGTTGTGAGCTGGCAGCTCTGAGGTCTGAAGGAAAAATCTGTATACATGTGTATATATATATATATATATATATATATATATATATATATGAACTTAAAGTTATCTGAATATCTGTTACTTCGAAACTTATTGACATATAATTTCCTTTTATTTCTTTACCTTTGAAATCTGATTAACTTGTGCCATAATCATCATAAACCAGACAGGACACACATGCATGTCAGGTTAATCGATGGTGTAGTTAGTTTATTTATAGAAGCGTTAAGTAATGCCAAATACTACACGATTGAATATTTATAAACAGAGATATTTGGCTATGCAGGTCACTTAACAGGCGTTTGCTTATGTAAAAGTTATAGGCTATAAAGATGATATAATCCGGGCAAAAGGAAAGACAAAAACTGTGAAAAGGCAGAGAAGCTGTATGTTAGATTTCTATATCTGACAGATGATGTAAGCGTCCAGAGAGCAGTCTTTGGTCAGTCTCCAGGTGCCGTTCTCAGTGACCACGCTGCAGCCAGTATCCTGAACGGTTGGATCCGGCTGACTTTCTCCCCATCTGGTAAAATTCAGGGCTTGATTTTTCATGTCAGCCTGGAAATTCCCCTCTGCTTTCTGACTGTTGATGTTGATCCAGGCTCTTTTATCGGCTTCACCAAGCAGCTGAATCAGTTTCCGGTTCTCCTCCTCACTCTGGGGCAGAGCCACTTCTAAGCCATGTTGGGAGCAGAACTCCACGGCCGTCAGGAACGATCCTCTCTCCTTGTTGGACACAAAGTATCTCTGATCTATCTTCCTCACAAAGTCAAAGCTAACAGCTGGATAAAAAGGAGAAAATCAGCATCACATTATTAACATGTCCACCATTTGAAAGAATTTTGATGCTATTTTATTTGTGTTTTTCATTTTTTAACCATAGCTTTAGATCCTTCTCTAACTGCACAGGATCCAATTTGAATATAGATCATCCATGGACAAAAAAGAAGTAAAATTCAAGAACAGATGAAGGAATACATTAGATCCTGATTAACATTAGATCCTTTGCTGCTGTGTGATAACTGGCTGATCCACCTTAAATCGGAAACCCACCGAGGTCTATCTTTGCAGCGATCATCTTCAGTCTTTGGAGTTTTTGTTCAATGGAATCAAAGTGATCTGGATGAAAGGAAATGTGTTTGGTTACCACAGATTGATTGCAACACAGAATTGTATTGCTGCATTGTTCTTTGCTCTTCAATAATGGTTGCTTTAAAATATATTTTCTCCAACACCTACAATGTCAAAGCGGTAAAGAGTTATCTTGTTCTGCTAAAATTATTTTCTGTCTTTTTTCTTTTCTGCTGCACTTGAGTTTCATTGGATGAAATATTGTCACAACTTATTTATTCAAACCATTTTTTCCTCATATTCATCACCTCGTTCACAGATGATGGCAGGTCCTGGGGACCCACGTGGTCCTGGGGACCCTTATTCCAAAAAACAAGAAAAATTATTTATTGTTGTTTTATTTGTTTTTTTTTTAACATAAAATGAAAAATGTTCCTGGTTTATCCTTTCTAAATTCATTCTCATGATTATTTTAGATCCTCAGAAAAACTCCTCAAGTATTATCACTTTGCTTTGTCAGCTTTCACATATATGTCCCGGCTGTCCTCTCTCACCTCGGGGCCCTGAGGGCCCCGGGGGCCCCTGGGGGCCCGGGGGCCCCTGGGGGCTCGGCAGCTGACCGCAGCTCATAGGAACCATCAGGCAGGAAACACAGTAGAGAAACCAAAGCTTCATCTTATCCATGTAGTCTTGGATTCTGTAAAACAAATAGTTGTCCTTCCTGTTTTCCTAGCAAGATTTTTCTCAACAAACGAGTAGATAACGGTTGAAGTATTATCTTTATAACGAATAAGGTCTAGTTAAACTAAATTTGCAGTAAATTACATGTTATCATTTGTGTACAAGACAAGAGCCTGAAAAGCTCTAAACTTCAGGTAAATCACCAGTAAATAAGTCTATGTAAAGGAGTTCTTTAGTTATATTTACTAAAAACTACAAGTTTTTATGATGCACTAATGAGACCGACCAGAAGTTGCACATTGATTAAAAATAAGAATAGAGAAACTCACTGTCAGAATATGATTATCCAGGATGTGTTTATTCTTTGCTAGTTAAACACTTACTGTGGCTAAAGATTTTGGAGTCCAGCCCCCAGAAATGATATTTAATCAGATATGTTAAAACATACAGAAGATAAGCAGAGGCTTCCTGTATTCTCAGAAATATGAGTCCGGATTGACCTTTTTCTCTTTAAAAACAAGTTTGCTGACTTCAGTCGTTAGAATTAAAAGTTTCTCATACAACTTGGAAAAAATAATTTTCTCCTAATAATTATGCATCCTAACATAGCAGAAGTTTTAAAAGCAAGATAAGTCTGTTCATATAGGGCATTTCAATAGGAAAGAGAGAAAAGAGATGCTCAGTGGTTTCACTGACGAACGCCTCAACCAATAGGAGGAGCTTGAGTTACCATCCATCATCCATCCATCCATCATCCATCCATCCTCCATCCATCCTCCATCCATCCATCCATCCATCCATCATTCATCCATCCATCATTCATCCATCCATCATCCATCCATCCTCCATCCATCCATCCATCATTCATCCATCCATCCATCCATCCTCCATCCATCCATCCATCCATCCTCCATCCATCCATCCATCCATCATCCATCCATCCATCCATCATCCATCATTCATCCATCCATCCATCCATCATTCATCCATCCATCCATCCATCCTCCATCCATCCATCCATCAATCCATCCATCATTCATCCATCCATCATTCATCCATCCATCCATCCATCCTCCATCCATCCATCCATCCATCATCCATCCATCCATCCATCATCCATCATTCATCCATCCATCCATCCATCATTCATCCATCCATCATTCATCCATCCATCCATCCATCCATCCATCATCCATCCATCCATCCATCATTCATCAATCCATCCATCCATCCATCAATCATTCATCCATCATCCATCCATCATCCATCCATCCATCATTCATCCATCCATCATTCATCCATCCATCCATCATTCATCCATCCATCCATCCATCCATCCATCCATCCATCCATCCATCCATCCATCCATCCATCATTCATCCATCCATCCATCATTCATCCATCATCCATCCATCATCCATCCATCCATCATTCATCCATCCATCATCCATCCATCCATCCATCCATCATTCATCCATCCATCATTCATCCATCCATCCATCCATCATTCATCCATCCATCCATCATTCATCCATCCATCATTCATCCATCCATCATCCATCCATCATTCATCCATCCATCCATCCATCATTCATCCATCCATCATCCATCCATCATCCATCCATCATCCATCCATCATTCATCCATCCATCCATCATCCATCCATCCATCCATCATCCATCCATCCATCCATCATTCATCCATCCATCCATCATTCATCCATCCATCATCCATCCATCATCCATCCATCCATCCATCCATCCATCCATCCATCATCCATCCATCCATCCATCCATCATTCATCAATCCATCCATCCATCCATCCATCATTCATCCATCATCCATCCATCATCCATCCATCCATCATTCATCCATCCATCATTCATCAATCCATCCATCATTCATCCATCCATCCATCCATCCATCATTCATCCATCCATCCATCCATCATTCATCCATCATCCATCCATCATCCATCCATCCATCATTCATCTATCCATCATCCATCCATCCATCCATCATCCATCCATCATTCATCCATCCATCATTCATCCATCCATCCATGCATCATTCATCCATCCATCCATCCATCCATCATTCATCCATCCATCATCCATCCATCATTCATCCATCCATCCATCCATCATTCATCCATCCATCATCCATCCATCATCCATCCATCATTCATCCATCCATCCATCCATCATCCATCCATCCATCCATCATCCATCCATCCATCATCCATCCATCCATCCATCATCCATCCATCCATCCATCATCCATCCATCATCCATCCATCCATCATTCATCCATCCATCCATCCATCTTCCATCCATCCATCCATCCATCCATCCATCATCCATCCATCCATCCATCATTCATCCATCCATCCATCCATCATTCATCCATCCATCATTCATCCATCCATCCATCCATCCATCCATCATTCATCCATCCATCATTCATCCATCCATCCATCCATCATCCATCCATCCATCATTCATCCATCCATCCATCCATCCATCCATCCATCATTCATCGTTCCATCCATCATTCATCCATCATCCATCCATCCATCATTCATCCATCCACCCATCCATCATTCATCCATCCATCATCCATCCATCATCCATCCATCCATCATCCATCCATCCATCATTCATCCATCCATCCATCCATCGTCCATCATTCATCCATCCATCATCCATCCATCCATCATCCATCCATCCATCCATCCATCATTCATCCATCCATCATCCATCCATCCATCATTCATCCATCCATCATTCATCCATCTATCCATCCATCATTCATCCATCCATCATCCCTCCATCATCCATCCATCCATCATTCATCCATCCATCCATCCATCCATCATTCATCCATCCATCATCCATCCATCATTCATCCATCCATCCATCCATCATTCATCCATCCATCATCCATCCATCATCCATCCATCATTCATCCATCCATCCATCCATCATCCATCCATCCATCCATCATCCATCCATCCATCCATCCATCATCCATCCATCCATCCATCATCCATCCATCATCCATCCATCCATCCATCCATCTTCCATCCATCCATCCATCCATCCATCCATCATCCATCCATCCATCCATCATTCATCCATCCATCGATCATTCATCCATCCATCATTCATCCATCCATCCATCCATCCATCATTCATCCATCCATCATTCATCCATCCATCCATCCATCCATCATCCATCCATCCATCATTCATCCATCCATCCATCCATCCATCCATCCATCATTCATCGTTCCATCCATCATTCATCCATCATCCATCCATCCATCATTCATCCATCCACCCATCCATCATTCATCCATCCATCATCCATCCATCATCCATCCATCCATCATCCATCCATCCATCATTCATCCATCCATCCATCCATCGTCCATCATTCATCCATCCATCATCCATCCATCCATCATCCATCCATCCATCCATCCATCATTCATCCATCCATCATCCATCCATCCATCATTCATCCATCCATCATTCATCCATCTATCCATCCATCATTCATCCATCCATCATCCCTCCATCATCCATCCATCCATCATTCATCCATCCATCCATCCATCATTCATCCATCCATCCATCCATCTTCCATCCATCCATCATCCATCCATCCATCATTCATCCATCCATCCATCATTCATCCATCATCCATCCATCCATCATCCATCCATCCATCCATCCATCCATCCATCCATCCATCATTCATCCACCCATCCATCATCCATCCATCCATCATTCATCCATCCATCATTCATCCATCTATCCATCCATCATTCATACATCCATCATCCCTCCATCATCCATCCATCCATCCATCTTCCATCCATCCATCATTCATCCATCCATCCATCATTCATCCATCATCCATCCATCCATCCATCCATCCATCCATCCATCCATCATCCATCCATCCATCATCCATCCATCCATCCATCCATCCATCATCCATCCATCATCCATCATCCATCCATCCATCCATCCATCATCCATCATCCATCAATCCATCATCCATCCATCCATCCATCCATCATCCATCCATCATCCATCATCCTTCTGCCGAAGAATATTATGGTCAACTGTATCAAATGCAGCACTAAGATCCAACAGGACGAGCACAGATACAAGTCCATTATCTGAGGCCATGAGAATATCATTAGTGACTTTCACCAGAGCTGTTTCAGTGCTATGATGAGCTCTAAAGCCAGACTGAAACTCTTCAAAAAGTTCATTATGGTGTAAGTGGTCGCAAACTTGTTTGGCAACTACTTTCTCAAGAATTTTGGATAAGAAAGGAAGATTGGATATAGGTCTATAATTAACCAAGTCATCTGGGTCAAGAGACGGTTTCTTAAGCAGAGGTTTAATTCCAGCAACCTTAAAAGCTTTAGGTACATATCCCTGTAACAGAGATAGATTAATCACATCTAAAATGGAGGAGGAGATCAAAGGGAATACCTCCTTAAATAACCTGGTTGGAACTGGATCTAACATACAAGTTGAAGGCTTAGATGAAGACAATAATTTTGCTAATTCAGAAAGTTCAACTGGATCAAAGCAGTCTAAACCCGGTTCAGATTCCATGACTACCTCAGGTACAATCGCGGATAGAGGAGTGCTTATGATCTTATTTTTAATAAGATCAATCTTATTTATAAAGAATCCCATAAAATCATTGCTGTTAAGAGCAGGTGGAATGGACGGTTCAACAGAGCTATGGCTCTGGGTGAGTTTGGCAACTGTATTAAAAAGAAATCTAGGATTATTCTTATTCTCCTCTATTAATGAGGAGAAGTATGCTGCTCTTGCTTTACAAAGGGTCCATCATCCATCCATCCATCATTCATCCATCCATCCATCCATCATCCATCCATCCATTCATCCATCCATCATCCATCCATCCATCATTCATCCATCCATCCATCCATCCATCCATCATCCATCCATCCATCCATCCATCCATCATCCATCATCCCTCCATCATCCATCCATCCATCATTCATCCATCCATCATTCATCCATCCATCCATCATCCATCCATCCATCCATCCATCATCCATCCATCCATCATTCATCCATCCATCATCCATCCATCCATCCATCCATCCATCATCCATCCATCCATCTTTCATTCATCCATCCATCATCCATCCATCATTCATCATCCATCCATCCATCATCCATCCATCCATCATTCATCCATCCATCATCCATCCATCCATCCATCATTCATCCATCATCCATCATCATTCATCATCCATCCATCCATCATCCATCCATCCATCATCCATCCATCCATCATTCATCCATCCATCATTCATCCATCATCCATCCATCATTCATCCATCCATCCATCCATCATCGATCCATCCATCCATTCATCATTCATCCATCATCCATCCATCCATCATTCATCCATCCATCCACCATCCATCCATCCATCCATCATCCATCAATCCATTCATCCATCCATCATCCATCCATCATCCATCCATCCATCCATCCATCCATCCATCATCCATCCATCCATCCATCATCCATCATCCATCCATCATCCATCCATCCATCATTCATCCATCCATCATTCATCCATCCATCCATCATCCATCCATCCATCCATCATCCATCCATCCATCATTCATCCATCCATCATCCATCCATCCATCCATCCATCATCCATCCATCCATCCATCATTCATTCATCCATCCATCATCCATCCATCATTCATCATCCATCCATCCATCATCCATCCATCCATCATTCATCCATCCATCATCCATCCATCCATCCATCCATCATTCATCCATCATCCATCATCATTCATCATCCATCCATCCATCCATCCATCATCCATCCATCCATCATTCATCCATCCATCATTCATCCATCATCCATCCATCATTCATCCATCCATCCATCCATCATCGATCCATCCATCCATCCATCATTCATCCATCCATCCATCATTCATCCATCCATCCATCATTCATCCATCCATCCATCCATCCATCATCCACCCATCCATCCATCATTCATCAATCCATCCATCCATCCATCCATCATTCATCCATCCATCATCCATCCATCCATCATCCATCCATCCATCCATCATTCATTCATCCATCCATCATCCATCCATCATTCATCATCCATCCATCATCCATCCATCCATCATTCATCCATCCATCATCCATCCATCCATCCATCCATCCATCCATCATTCATCCATCATCCATCATCATTCATCATCCATCCATCCATCATCCATCCATCCATCATTTATCCATCCATCATTCATCCATCATCCATCCATCATTCATCCATCCATCCATCCATCCATCCATCATTCATCCATCATCCATCCATCCATCATTCATCCATCCAACCATCCATCCATCATTCATCCATCTATCCATCATTCATCCATCCATCCATCATTCATCCATCCATCATCCATCCATCCATCCATCCATCATTCATCCATCCATCCATCATTCATCCATCCATCCATCCATCCATCTTCCATCCATCCATCCATCCATCATTCATTCATCCATCCATCCATCCATCCATCCATCCATCATCCATCATCCATCCATCCATCATCCACCCATCCATCCATCATTCATCAATCCATCCATCCATCCATCCATCATTCATCCATCCATCCATCCATCCATCCATCATCCATCCATCCATCCATCCATCATCCATCCATCTATCATCCATCCATCTATCATCCATCCATCCATCATCCATCCATCCATCCATCCATCCATCATCCATCCATCATCCATCTATCCATCCATCCATCATCCATCATCCATCCATCCATCATCCATCCATCCATCCATCCACCATCCATCCATCCATCCATCCTTCATCCATCCATCCATCCATCCATCATCCATCATTCATCATCCATCCATCCATCATCCATCCATCCATCATTCATCCATCCATCATCCATCCATCCATCCATCATTCATCCATCATCCATCATCATTCATCATCCATCCATCCATCATCCATCCATCCATCATCCATCCATCCATCATTCATCCATCCATCATTCATCCATCATCCATCCATCATTCATCCATCCATCCATCCATCATCGATCCATCCATCCATCCATCATTCATCCATCATCCATCCATCCATCATTCATCCATCCATCCACCATCCATCCATCCATCCATCATCCATCAATCCATTCATCCATCCATCATCCATCCATCATCCATCCATCCATCATTCATCCATCATCCATCATCCATCATCCATCCATCATTCATCCATCCATCCATCCATCCATCCATCCATCATTCATCCATCATCCATCATCCATCCATCCATCCATCCATCCATCATCCATCCATCCATCTTCCATCCATCCATCATCCATCCATCCATCCATCATTCATCCATCATCCATCCATCCATCCATCCATCCATCATCCATCATCCATCCATCCATCCATCATCCATCATCCATCCATCCATCATCCATCCATCCATCCATCATCCATCCATCATCCATCATCCATCCATCCATCCATCCACCATCCATCCATCCAGCCATCCTTCATCCATCCATCCATCCATCATCCATCCATCCATCCATCCATCATTCATCCATCCATCATCCATCCATCCATCATTCATCCATCCATCATTCATCCATCTATCCATCCATCATTCATCCATCCATCATCCCTCCTTCATCCATCCATCCATCTATCATTCATCCATCCATCCATCCATCCATCCATCCATCATTCATCCATCCATCCATCCATCTTCCATCCATCCATCATCCATCCATCCATCATTCATCCATCTATCCATCATTCATCCATCATCATCCATCCATCATCCATCTATCCATCATCCATCCATCCATCATCCATCCATCCATCCACCATCCATCCATCCATCCATCCTTCATCCATCCATCCATCCATCCATCCATCATCCATCATTCATCCATCCATCATTCATCCATCCATCCATCCATCCATCCATCATTCATCCATCCATCCATCCATCCATCCATCCATCCATCAATCCATCCATCATTCATCCATCCATCCATCATTCATCCATCCATCATTCATCCATCCATTCATCCATCCATCCATCCATCATTCATCCATCCTCCCATCCATCCATCCATCCATCCACCATCCATCCATCCATCCATCCTTCATCCATCCATCCATCCATCCATCCATCATCCATCATCCATCCATCCATCATTCATCCATCCATCCTTCATCCATCCATTCATCCATCCATCCATCCATCCATCATTCATCCATCCATCCATCCATCCATCCATCCATCATTCATCCATCCATCCATCCATCAATCCATCCATCCATCCATCCATCCATCCATCCATCATTCATCCATCCATCCATCCATCATTCATCCATCCATTCATCCATCCATCCATCCATCATTCATCCATCCTCCCATCCATCCATCCATCCATCCACCATCCATCCATCCTTCATCCATCCATCCATCATCCATCATCCATCCATCCATCATTCATCCATCCATTCATCCATCCATCCATCCATCCATCCATCCATCCATCATCCATCCATCCATCCATCTTCTTCCTCCTATCCGGGGTCGGGTTGTGGGGGTAGCAGCTTCGGTAGGGAGGCCCAGACGTCCCTCTCTCCAGCCTCTTGGTCCAGCTCCTCCGGGGGAATCCCAAGGTGCTCCCAGGCCAGCAGAGACACATAGTCCCTCCAGCGTGTCCTGGGTCTCCCCCTGGGCTTCCTCCTGGTGGGGCGTGCCTCAACCAGGAAGACGTCCAGGAGGCATCCTAACCACCTCTACTGGCTCCTCTCCATGTGGAGGAGCAGCGGCTCTACTCTGAGTCCTCCCCGGATGACTGAGCTCCTCCCCCACCTCTAAGGGAGAGCCCAGACACACTACGGAGAAAACTAGTCTTCTATATCTGCTGTTATTATTATCATTTTATTTATTACAGATTTTATTTCTTATGAATTGTTCATTTATTTATTTTTCATCTTATTTTGTGTTAAAAAATAAAGAGTTTTGAAAACATTGGAATGTTTTTGTAAGAGCTTTTCTGGTGGAAAACCAGATGCGGCTCAGCCCCACTCAGACCCCCCACCCCCCTCCCCCCACACACACACACACACACACACACACGCACACACACTCGCAGACACGTTGTGAGCTGGCAGCTCTGAGGTCTGAAGGAAAAATCTGTATACATGTGTATATATATATATATATATATATATATATATATATATATATGAACTTAAAGTTATCTGAATATCTGTTACTTCGAAACTTATTGACATATAATTTCCTTTTATTTCTTTACCTTTGAAATCTGATTAACTTGTGCCATAATCATCATAAACCAGACAGGACACACATGCATGTCAGGTTAATCGATGGTGTAGTTAGTTTATTTATAGAAGCGTTAAGTAATGCCAAATACTACACGATTGAATATTTATAAACAGAGATATTTGGCTATGCAGGTCACTTAACAGGCGTTTGCTTATGTAAAAGTTATAGGCTATAAAGATGATATAATCCGGGCAAAAGGAAAGACAAAAACTGTGAAAAGGCAGAGAAGCTGTATGTTAGATTTCTATATCTGACAGATGATGTAAGCGTCCAGAGAGCAGTCTTTGGTCAGTCTCCAGGTGCCGTTCTCAGTGACCACGCTGCAGCCAGTATCCTGAACGGTTGGATCCGGCTGACTTTCTCCCCATCTGGTAAAATTCAGGGCTTGATTTTTCATGTCAGCCTGGAAATTCCCCTCTGCTTTCTGACTGTTGATGTTGATCCAGGCTCTTTTATCGGCTTCACCAAGCAGCTGAATCAGTTTCCGGTTCTCCTCCTCACTCTGGGGCAGAGCCACTTCTAAGCCATGTTGGGAGCAGAACTCCACGGCCGTCAGGAACGATCCTCTCTCCTTGTTGGACACAAAGTATCTCTGATCTATCTTCCTCACAAAGTCAAAGCTAACAGCTGGATAAAAAGGAGAAAATCAGCATCACATTATT
>CM060063.1:49348030-49463030 GCA_030533445.1 Cyprinodon diabolis | reverse complement strand
ATGATGAGCTCTAAAGCCATACTGAAACTCTTCAAAAAGTTCATTATGGTGTAAGTGGTCGCAAACTTGTTTGACAACTACTTTCTCAAGAATTTTGGATAAGAAAGGAAGATTGGATATAGGTCTATAATTAACCAAGTCATCTGGGTCAAGAGACGGTTTCTTAAGCAGAGGTTTAATTCCAGCAACCTTAAAAGCTTTAGGTACATATCCCTGTAACAGAGATAGATTAATCACATCTAAAATGGAGGAGGAGATCAAAGGGAATACCTCCTTAAATAACCTGGTTGGAACTGGATCTAACATACAAGTTGAAGGCTTAGATGAAGACAATAATTTTGCTAATTCAGAAAGTTCAACTGGATCAAAGCAGTCTAAACCCGGTTCAGATTCCATGACTACCTCAGGTACAATCGCGGATAGAGGAGTGCTTATGATCTTATTTTTAATAAGATCAATCTTATTTATAAAGAATCCCATAAAATCATTGCTGTTAAGAGCAGGTGGAATGGACGGTTCAACAGAGCTATGGCTCTGGGTGAGTTTGGCAACTGTATTAAAAAGAAATCTAGGATTATTCTTATTCTCCTCTATTAATGAGGAGAAGTATGCTGCTCTTGCTTTACAAAGGGTCCATCATCCATCCATCCATCATTCATCCATCCATCCATCCATCATCCATCCATCCATTCATCCATCCATCATCCATCCATCCATCATTCATCCATCCATCCATCCATCCATCCATCATCCATCCATCCATCCATCCATCATCCATCCATCATCCATCCATCCATCATTCATCCATCCATCATTCATCCATCCATCCATCCATCATCCATCCATCCATCCATCCATCATCCATCCATCCATCATTCATCCATCCATCATCCATCCATCCATCCATCCATCCATCCATCATCCATCCATCATTCATTCATCCATCCATCATCCATCCATCATTCATCATCCATCCATCCATCATCCATCCATCCATCATTCATCCATCCATCATCCATCCATCCATCCATCCATCATTCATCCATCATCCATCATCATTCATCATCCATCCATCCATCATCCATCCATCCATCATCCATCAATCCATCATTCATCCATCCATCATTCATCCATCATCCATCCATCATTCATCCATCCATCCATCCATCATCGATCCATCCATCCATCCATCATTCATCCATCATCCATCCATCCATCATTCATCCATCCATCCATCATCCATCCATCCATCCATCCATCCATCCATCCATCCATCCATCCATCATCCATCCATCCATTCATCCATCCATCATCCATCCATCCATCATCCATCCATCCATCATTCATCCATCCATCCATCCATCATCCATCCATCCATCCATCCATCATCCATCATCCATCATCCATCCATCATCCATCCATCCATCATTCATCCATCCATCATTCATCCATCCATCCATCCATCATCCATCCATCCATCCATCATCCATCCATCCATCATTCATCCATCCATCATCCATCCATCCATCCATCCATCATCCATCCATCCATCCATCCATCATTCATTCATCCATCCATCATCCATCCATCATTCATCATCCATCCATCCATCATCCATCCATCCATCATTCATCCATCCATCATCCATCCATCCATCCATCCATCATTCATCCATCATCCATCATCATTCATCATCCATCCATCCATCAATCCATCATCCATCCATCCATCATTCATCCATCCATCATTCATCCATCATCCATCCATCATTCATCCATCCATCCATCATCGATCCATCCATCCATCCATCATTCATCCATCATCCATCCATCCATCATTCATCAATCCATCCATCCATCCATCATTCATCCATCTATCCATCCATCATTCATCCATCCATCCATCATTCATCCATCCATCCATCCATCCATCATCCATCCATCCATCATCCATCATCCATCATCCATCATCCATCCATCCATCATTCATCCATCCATCATTCATCCATCCATCCATCTTCCATCCATCCATCCATCCATCCATCATCCATCCATCCATCATTCATCCATCCATCATCCATCCATCCATCCATCCATCCATCCATCCATCCATCATCCATCCATCCATCCATCATTCATTCATCCATCCATCATCCATCCATCATTCATCATCCATCCATCCATCATCCATCCATCCATCATTCATCCATCCATCATCCATCCATCCATCCATCATTCATCCATCATCCATCATCATTCATCATCCATCCATCCATCATCCATCCATCCATCATTCATCCATCCATCATTCATCCATCATCCATCCATCATTCATCCATCCATCCATCCATCATCGATCCATCCATCCATCCATCATTCATCCATCATCCATCCATCCATCATTCATCCATCCATCCATCCATCCATCATCCATCCATCCATTCATCCATCCATTCATCCATCCATCATCCATCCATCCATCATCCATCCATCCATCATCCATCCATCATCCATCCATCCATCATTCATCCATCCATCATTCATCCATCCATCCATCATCCATCCATCCATCCATCATCCATCCATCCATCATTCATCCATCCATCATCCATCCATCCATCCATCCATCCATCCATCCATCCATCCATCCATCCATCATCCATCCATCCATCCATCCATCATTCATTCATCCATCCATCATCCATCCATCATTCATCATCCATCCATCCATCATCCATCCATCCATCATTCATCCATCCATCATCCATCCATCCATCCATCCATCATTCATCCATCATCCATCATCATTCATCATCCATCCATCCATCATCCATCCATCCATCATCCATCCATCCATCATTCATCCATCCATCATTCATCCATCATCCATCCATCATTCATCCATCCATCCATCCATCCATCATCGATCCATCCATCCATCCATCATTCATCCATCATCCATCCATCCATCATTCATCCATCCATCCATCCATCATTCATCCATCTATCCATCCATCATTCATCCATCCATCCATCATTCATCCATCCATCATCCATGCATCATCCATCCATCCATCCATCATTCATCCATCCATCATTCATCCATTCATCCATCCATCCATCCATCTTCCATCCATCCATCATCCATCCATCCATCCATCATTCATTCATCCATCCATCCATCCATCCATCCATTATTCATCCATCCATCCATCCATCATTCATCCATCCATCATCCATCCATCCATCATCCACCCATCCATCCATCATTCATCAATCCATCCATCCATCCATCCATCCATCATTCATCCATCCATCCATCCATCCATCCATCATCCATCCATCCATCATCCATCCATCTATCATCCATCCATCTATCATCCATCCATCCATCCATCCATCCGTCATTCATCAATCCATCCATCCATTCATCCATCCATCCATCCATCCATCATCCATCCATCCATCCATCCATCCATCATCCATCCGTCATCCATCCATCCATCATCCATCCATCCATCCATCATTCATCAATCCATCCATCCATCCATCATTCATCCATCCATCCATCCATCCATCATCCATCCATCCATCCATCCATCCATCCATCCATCTTCCATCCATCCATCATTCATCCATCCATCCATCATTCATCCATCATCCATCCATCCATCCATCCATCATCCATCCATCCATCATCCATCCATCCATCCATCATCCATCCATCATCCATCATCCATCCATCCATCCATCCATCATCCATCATCCATCATCCATCAATCCATCATCCATCCATCCATCCATCCATCATCCATCCATCATCCTTCTGCCCGAAGAATATTATGGTCAACTGTATCAAATGCAGCACTAAGATCCAACAGGACGAGCACAGATACGAGTCCATTATCTGAGGCCATGAGAATATCATTAGTGACTTTCACCAGAGCTGTTTCAGTGCTATGATGAGCTCTAAAGCCATACTGAAACTCTTCAAAAAGTTCATTATGGTGTAAGTGGTCGCAAACTTGTTTGACAACTACTTTCTCAAGAATTTTGGATAAGAAAGGAAGATTGGATATAGGTCTATAATTAACCAAGTCATCTGGGTCAAGAGACGGTTTCTTAAGCAGAGGTTTAATTCCAGCAACCTTAAAAGCTTTAGGTACATATCCCTGTAACAGAGATAGATTAATCACATCTAAAATGGAGGAGGAGATCAAAGGGAATACCTCCTTAAATAACCTGGTTGGAACTGGATCTAACATACAAGTTGAAGGCTTAGATGAAGACAATAATTTTGCTAATTCAGAAAGTTCAACTGGATCAAAGCAGTCTAAACCCGGTTCAGATTCCATGACTACCTCAGGTACAATCGCGGATAGAGGAGTGCTTATGATCTTATTTTTAATAAGATCAATCTTATTTATAAAGAATCCCATAAAATCATTGCTGTTAAGAGCAGGTGGAATGGACGGTTCAACAGAGCTATGGCTCTGGGTGAGTTTGGCAACTGTATTAAAAAGAAATCTAGGATTATTCTTATTCTCCTCTATTAATGAGGAGAAGTATGCTGCTCTTGCTTTACAAAGGGTCCATCATCCATCCATCCATCATTCATCCATCCATCCATCCATCATCCATCCATCCATTCATCCATCCATCATCCATCCATCCATCATTCATCCATCCATCCATCCATCCATCCATCATCCATCCATCCATCCATCCATCATCCATCCATCATCCATCCATCCATCATTCATCCATCCATCATTCATCCATCCATCCATCCATCATCCATCCATCCATCCATCCATCATCCATCCATCCATCATTCATCCATCCATCATCCATCCATCCATCCATCCATCCATCCATCATCCATCCATCATTCATTCATCCATCCATCATCCATCCATCATTCATCATCCATCCATCCATCATCCATCCATCCATCATTCATCCATCCATCATCCATCCATCCATCCATCCATCATTCATCCATCATCCATCATCATTCATCATCCATCCATCCATCATCCATCCATCCATCATCCATCAATCCATCATTCATCCATCCATCATTCATCCATCATCCATCCATCATTCATCCATCCATCCATCCATCATCGATCCATCCATCCATCCATCATTCATCCATCATCCATCCATCCATCATTCATCCATCCATCCATCATCCATCCATCCATCCATCCATCCATCCATCCATCCATCCATCCATCCATCATCCATCCATCCATTCATCCATCCATCATCCATCCATCCATCATCCATCCATCCATCATTCATCCATCCATCCATCCATCATCCATCCATCCATCCATCCATCATCCATCATCCATCATCCATCCATCATCCATCCATCCATCATTCATCCATCCATCATTCATCCATCCATCCATCCATCATCCATCCATCCATCCATCATCCATCCATCCATCATTCATCCATCCATCATCCATCCATCCATCCATCCATCATCCATCCATCCATCCATCCATCATTCATTCATCCATCCATCATCCATCCATCATTCATCATCCATCCATCCATCATCCATCCATCCATCATTCATCCATCCATCATCCATCCATCCATCCATCCATCATTCATCCATCATCCATCATCATTCATCATCCATCCATCCATCAATCCATCATCCATCCATCCATCATTCATCCATCCATCATTCATCCATCATCCATCCATCATTCATCCATCCATCCATCATCGATCCATCCATCCATCCATCATTCATCCATCATCCATCCATCCATCATTCATCAATCCATCCATCCATCCATCATTCATCCATCTATCCATCCATCATTCATCCATCCATCCATCATTCATCCATCCATCCATCCATCCATCATCCATCCATCCATCATCCATCATCCATCATCCATCATCCATCCATCCATCATTCATCCATCCATCATTCATCCATCCATCCATCTTCCATCCATCCATCCATCCATCCATCCATCATCCATCCATCCATCATTCATCCATCCATCATCCATCCATCCATCCATCCATCCATCCATCCATCCATCATCCATCCATCCATCCATCATTCATTCATCCATCCATCATCCATCCATCATTCATCATCCATCCATCCATCATCCATCCATCCATCATTCATCCATCCATCATCCATCCATCCATCCATCATTCATCCATCATCCATCATCATTCATCATCCATCCATCCATCATCCATCCATCCATCATTCATCCATCCATCATTCATCCATCATCCATCCATCATTCATCCATCCATCCATCCATCATCGATCCATCCATCCATCCATCATTCATCCATCATCCATCCATCCATCATTCATCCATCCATCCATCCATCCATCATCCATCCATCCATTCATCCATCCATTCATCCATCCATCATCCATCCATCCATCATCCATCCATCCATCATCCATCCATCATCCATCCATCCATCATTCATCCATCCATCATTCATCCATCCATCCATCATCCATCCATCCATCCATCATCCATCCATCCATCATTCATCCATCCATCATCCATCCATCCATCCATCCATCCATCCATCCATCCATCCATCCATCATCCATCCATCCATCCATCCATCATTCATTCATCCATCCATCATCCATCCATCATTCATCATCCATCCATCCATCATCCATCCATCCATCATTCATCCATCCATCATCCATCCATCCATCCATCCATCATTCATCCATCATCCATCATCATTCATCATCCATCCATCCATCATCCATCCATCCATCATCCATCCATCCATCATTCATCCATCCATCATTCATCCATCATCCATCCATCATTCATCCATCCATCCATCCATCCATCATCGATCCATCCATCCATCCATCATTCATCCATCATCCATCCATCCATCATTCATCCATCCATCCATCCATCATTCATCCATCTATCCATCCATCATTCATCCATCCATCCATCATTCATCCATCCATCATCCATGCATCATCCATCCATCCATCCATCATTCATCCATCCATCATTCATCCATTCATCCATCCATCCATCCATCTTCCATCCATCCATCATCCATCCATCCATCCATCATTCATTCATCCATCCATCCATCCATCCATCCATTATTCATCCATCCATCCATCCATCATTCATCCATCCATCATCCATCCATCCATCATCCACCCATCCATCCATCATTCATCAATCCATCCATCCATCCATCCATCCATCATTCATCCATCCATCCATCCATCCATCCATCATCCATCCATCCATCATCCATCCATCTATCATCCATCCATCTATCATCCATCCATCCATCCATCCATCCGTCATTCATCAATCCATCCATCCATTCATCCATCCATCCATCCATCCATCATCCATCCATCCATCCATCCATCCATCATCCATCCGTCATCCATCCATCCATCATCCATCCATCCATCCATCATTCATCAATCCATCCATCCATCCATCATTCATCCATCCATCCATCCATCCATCATCCATCCATCCATCCATCCATCATCCATCCATCTATCATCCATCCATCCATCCATCCATCCATCCATCCATCCATCCATCCATCCATCATTCATCCATCATCCATCCATCCATCATTCATCCATCCACCCATCCATCATTCATCCATCCATCATCCATCCATCATCCATCCATCCATCATCCATCCATCCATCATTCATCCATCCATCCATCCATCGTCCATCATTCATCCATCCATCATCCATCCATCCATCATCCATCCATCCATCCATCCATCATTCATCCATCCATCATCCATCCATCCATCATTCATCCATCCATCATTCATCCATCTATCCATCCATCATTCATCCATCCATCATCCCTCCATCATCCATCCATCCATCATTCATCCATCCATCCATCATTCATCCATCCATCCATCCATCTTCCATCCATCCATCATCCATCCATCCATCATTCATCCATCCATCCATCATTCATCCATCATCCATCCATCCATCAACCATCCATCCATCCATCCATCCATCATCCATCCATCCATCCATCCATCATCCATCCATCATTCATTCATCCATCCATCATTCATCCATCTATCCATCCATCATTCATACATCCATCATCCCTCCATCATCCATCCATCCATCCATCATTCATCCATCCATCCATCCATCCATCCATCCATCCATCATTCATCCATCCATCCATCCATCCATCCATCCATCCATCCATCCATCCATCCATCATCCATCCATCCATCATTCATCCATCCATCCATCATTCATCCATCATCCATCCATCCATCCATCCATCATCCATCCATCCATCATCCATCCATCCATCCATCCATCCATCCATCATCCATCCATCCATCTTCCATCCATCCATCCATCATCCATCCATCCATCATTCATCCAGCATCCATCCATCCATCCATCCATCCATCCATCCATCATCCATCATCCATCCATCCATCATCCATCATCCATCCATCATCCATCCATCCATCCATCCATCCATCATCCATCCATCATCCATCATCCATCTATCCATCCATCCATCATCCATCATCCATCCATCCATCATCCATCCATCCATCCATCCATCCACCATCCATCCATCCATCCATCCATCCATCCATCCATCCATCCATCCTTCATCCATCCATCCATCCATCATCCATCATCCATCCATCCATGCATCCATCATTCATCCATCCATCATTCATCCATCTATCCATCCATCATTCATCCATCCATCATCCCTCCATCATCCATCCATCCATCCATCATTCATCCATCCATCCATCCATCATTCATCCATCCATCTTCCATCCATCCATCATCCATCCATCCATCATTAATCCATCTATCCATCCATCATCCATCCATCCATCCATCCATCATCCATCCATCATCCATCATCCATCTATCCATCCATCCATCATCCATCCATCCATCATTCATCCATCCATCATTCATCCATCCATCCATCATTCATCCATCCATCATTCATCCATCCATCCATCCATCCATCCATCATCCATCCATCCATCCATCCATCCATCCATCCATCCATCATTCATCCATCCATCATTCATCCATCCATCCATCCATCATCCATCCATCCATCCATCCATCCATCATCCATCATTCATCCATCCATCCATCATCCATCTATCCATCATTCATCCATCCATCATCCATCCATCATTCATCCATCCATCCATCCATCCATCATTCATCCATCATCCATCCATCATTCATCCATCCATCCATCCATCATTCATCCATCATCCATCCATCCATCCATCCATCATCCATCCATCCATCTTCCATCCATCATCCATCCATCCATCATTCATCCATCATCCATCCATCCATCCATCATACATCCATCATCCATCATCCATCCATCCATCCATCCATCATCCATCATCCATCCATCCATCATCCATCCATCCATCCATCATCCATCCATCATCCATCATCCATCCATCCATCCATCCACCATCCATCCATCCATCCATCCATCCTTCATCCATTGATCCATCCATCCATCATCCATCCATCCATCCATCCATCATTCATCCATCCATCATTCATCCATCTATCCATCCATCATTCATCCATCCATCATCCATCCATCATCCATCCATCCATCATTCATCCATCCATCCATCATCCATCCATCTATCCATCCATCCATCCATCATTCATCCATCCATCATCCATCCATCCATCATCCATCCATCCATCATTCATCCATCATCCATCCATCCATCCATCCATCATCCATCCATCATCCATCCATCCATCATCCATCCATCCATCATTCATCCATCATCCATCCATCCATCATCCATCCATCCATCCATCCACCATCCATCCATCCATCCATCCATCCATCCTTCATCCATTGATCCATCCATCCATCATCCATCCATCCATCCATCCATCATTCATCCATCCATCATTCATCCATCTATCCATCCATCATTCATCCATCCATCATCCATCCATCATCCATCCATCCATCATTCATCCATCCATCCATCATCCATCCATCTATCCATCCATCCATCCATCATTCATCCATCCATCATCCATCCATCCATCATCCATCCATCCATCATTCATCCATCCATCCATCATCCATCCATCCATCCATCCATCATCCATCCATCATCCATCCATCCATCATCCATCCATCCATCATTCATCCATCATCCATCCATCCATCATCCATCCATCCATCATTCATCCATCCATCATCCATCCATCATCCATCCATCCATAATCCATTCATCCATCCATCATCCATCCATCCATCATTCATCCATCATCATCCATCATCCATCCATCATTCATCATCCATCCATCCATCCATCCATCCATCATTCATCCATCCATTATCCATCCATCCATCATTCATCCATCCATCATCCATCCATCCATCCATCATCCATCCATCCATCATCCATCCATCATTCATCCATCCATCCATCCATCATTCATCCATCCATCATTCATCTATCCATCCATCCATCATTCATCCATCCATCCATCATTCATCCATCCATCCATCCATCCATCATCCATCATTCATCCATCCATCCATCCATCCATCCATCCATCATTCATCCATCCATCCATCCATCCATCATCCATTCATCCATCCATCATTCATCCATCCATCCATCCATCATTCATCCATCCATCATTCATCATCCATCCATCCATCATTCATCCATCCATCATCCATCCATCCATCCATCCATCCATCATCCATCCATCATTCATCATCATCCATCCATCCATCCATCATCCATCCATCCATCCATCATCCATCCATCCATCCATCATCCATCCATCATCCATCCATCATTCATCCATCCATCATCCATCCATCCATCATCCATCCATTCATCCATCATCCATCCATCATCCATCCATCCATCCATCATCCATCCATCCATCATCCATCATCCATCATCCATTATCCATCATCCATCCATCCATCATCCATCCATCCATCCATCCATCCACCATCCATCCATCCATCCTCCACCCATCCATCCATCCATCATTCATCCATCCATCATTCATCCATCCATCATTCATCCATCCATCCATCCATCATCCATCCATCCATTCATCCATCCATCATCCATCCATCCATCATCCATCCATCCATCCATCCATCATTCATTCATCCATCCAACCATCATTCATCCATCCATCATCCATCCATCCATCCATCCATCCATCATCCATCCATCCATCATTCATCCATCATTCATCCATCCATCCATCATTCATCCATCCATCCATCCATCATCGATCCATCCATCCATCCATCATTCATCCATCATCCATCCATCCATCATTTATCCATCCATACATCCATCCATCATTCATCCATCTATCCATCCATCATTCATCCATCCATCCATCATTCATCCCTCCATCATCCATGCATCATCCATCCATCCATCCATCCATCCATCATTCATCCATCCATCATTCATCCATCCATCCATCCATCATTCATCCATCCATCCATCATTCATCCATCCATCCATCCATCCATGATCCATCATTCATCCATCCATCCATCCATCCATCATCCATCATTCATCCATCCATCCATCCATCCTTCATTCATCCATCCATCATTCATCCATCCATCATCCATCCATCCATCATTCATCCATCCATCCATCATCCATCATCCATCCATCCATCCATCCATCCATCCATCCATCATTCATCCACCCATCATTCATCCATCCATCCATCATCCATCCATCCATCCATCATCCATCATTCATCCATCCATCATCCATCCATTATCCATCCATCCATCATCCATCCATCCATCATCCATCCATTCATCATTCATCCATCCATCATCCATCCATCCATCATTCATCCATCATCCATCATCATCCATCATCCATCCATCATTCATCATCCATCCATCCATCCATCCATCATTCATCCATCCATCATCCATCCATCCATCATTCATCCATCCATCATCCATCCATCCATCATCCATCCATCCATCCATCCATCCATCATTCATCCATCCATCATTCATCCATCCATCCATCCATCATTCATCCATCCATCCATCATTCATCCATCCATCCATCCATCATCCATCATTCATCCATCCATCCATCATTCATCCATCCATCCATCCATCATCAATTCATCCATCCATCATTCATCCATCCATCCATCATTCATCTATCCATCATTCATCCATCCATCATTCATCCATCCATCATGCATCCATCCATCATTCATCCATCCATCATCCATCCATCCATCCATCCATCCATCATCCATCCATCATTCATCATCCATCCATCCATCCATCATCCATCCATCCATCCATCCATCCATCATCCATCCATCCATCCATCCATCCATCCATCATCCATCCATCCATCCATCCATCCATCTTCTTCCTCTTATCCGGGGTCGGGTCGTGGGGGTAGCAGCTTCAGTAGGGAGACTCCTCCGGGGGAATCCCAAGGCGCTCCCAGGCCAGCAGAGAAACATAGTCCCTCCAGCGTGTCCTGGGTCTCCCCCTGGGCCTCCTCCCAGTGGGGCGTGCCTCTACAGGGTGACGCCCAGGAGGCATTCCAACCAGATACAACCGAGCCTCCTCAACTGGCTCCTTTCGATGTGGAGGAGCAGCGGCTCTACTCTTATTCCTCCCTAGATGACTGAGCTCCTCCCCCTATCTCTAAGGGAGAGCCCAGAAACACTACCGAGAAAACTAATTTCAGCCGCTTGGATCCGGGATCTCGTTCTTTCTGTCATGACCAAAAGCTCATGACCATAGATGAGGGTCGGAACGTAGATCGACTGGTAAATCAAAAGCTTTGCTTTTTTGCTCAGCTCTCTCTTCACCACAACAGACCAGTACAGCGCACGCTTTACAGCAGACGCCTCACCAATCCGCCTATCGATCTCCCGCTCCATCTTCCCCTCATTTGTGAACAACACCCTAAGATACATCTCGAGTGAGACCTGTAGATCACACCCTGATGAAGCCAATAGAACCACATCATCTGCGAATAACAGAGATGCAACCCTAAGGCCACCAAGACAGATCCCCTCAACACCTTTGCTGTGCCTAGAAATTCTGTCCATAAAAGTTATGAACAGAATCGGTGACGAAGGGCAACCTTGGCGGAGTCCAACCCTCACCGGAAACGAGTCAGACTTACTGCCGGCAATGCGGACCAGGCTCTAAAACCGGTCATACAGAGACCTAACAGCCCCCTTTTAAAGGGCCCGGTACTACATACTCCTGGAGTACCCCCCACAGGACTCCACAAAACACATGTAGACTGGTTGAGCAAACTCCCATGAACCCTCCAGAATCCTGCTGAGGGTATAGAGCTGATCCTATGTTCCATTGCCTGGATAAAAACCACACTGCTCCTCCTGAATCCGAGACTCGACTATCCAACAGACCCTCCTTTCCAGAACCCCGGAATAGACCTTACCAGGGAGGCTTATGAGTGTTATTCCTCTGTAGTTGGAACACACCCTCTACTCCCCTTTTTTTTAATAGAGGGACCACCACCCCAGTCTGCCAATCCAGGGGAACTGCTGATGTCCACGCAATGTTGCAGCGTTAACCAACACAGCCCCACAACATCCAGAGCCCTAAGGTACTCAGGGCGAATCTCATCCACCCCTGGGCCTTGCCACTGAGGAGCTTTTTAACCACCTCAGTGACTTCAGCAACAGAGATTGGAGAACTCAAGCAGGAGCCCCCAGCCTCTGCTTCCTCAATGGAAGACGTGTTGGTGGGATTAAGGAAGTCTTCGAAGTACTCCGCCCACCGCCATAAAACGTCCTGAGTCGAGGTCAGCAGCAAACCCCCCCACTATAAATAGTATTGGTACTGCACTGATTCCCCCTCCCGAGACGCTGGATTGTGAACCAGAATCACTTCGAAGCCGTATGGAAGTCTTTCTCCATGGTCTCTTCAAACTCTTCCCACGTCTGAGTTTTTGCCTCAGTAACCAGCCGAGCCACCTGCCGCTTTGACTGCCGGTAAATATCAGCTGCTTCTGGAGTCCAACAGGTCAATACAGCCCGATAGGACTCCTTCTTCAGCCTGACAGCTTCCCTCACTGCTGGTGTCCACCAGCATGTTTGAGGGTTGCCGCCGCGACATGCACCGACAACCTTGCAGCCACAGCTCCGACTAGCTGCCTCAATAATAGAGGCATGGAACATGGTCCACTCAGACTCAATGTCCCCCACCTCCCTCTCTTCACCCGAGGGTCCAAGACATGCGGTCGCAGGTCAGATGAAACAACAACAAAGTCGTTAATTGAACTACAGCCTAGGGTGTCCTGGTGCCAAGAGCACATATGGACACCCTTATGCTTGAACATGGTGTTCATTATGGACAATCTATGACGAACACAGAAGTCCAACAGAACACCACTCGAGTTCAGGTCAGGTGGGCCATTCCTTCCAACCACGCCTCCCCAGGTCTCACTGTCATTGCCCATGTGAGCGTTGAAGTCCCGCAGAAGAACAAGGGAGTCCCCAGGAGGGGCACTCTCCAGTACTCCCTCTAAAGACTCCAAAAAGGGTAGGTAATCTGAACTGCTGTTTGGCGCATAAGCACAAACAACAGTCAGAACCCGTCCCCCCACACGTATGCAGAGGGAGGCCACTCTCTCCTTCACCGGGGTGAACCCCAGCCAACAGGCACCAAGATGAGGGGCAGCAAGTACGCCCACTCGTGCTCGGCGCCTCACACCAGGGGCAACTCCAGAGTGGAAGAATGTCCAGGCCCTCTCAAGGAGAATGGTTCCAAAGCCAGAGCCATGCGTCGAGGTAAGTCCAACTATCTCTAGTCGGAACCTTTCAACCTCGCGCACTAACTCAGGCTCCTTCCCTACCAGAGAGGCGACATTCCATGTCCCAAGAGCCAGCTTCTTCAGCCGAGGGTCAGAACGCCAAGGTCCCCACCCTCAACTGCCACCCATCACACATTGCACCCGACCCCTTTGGCCCCTCCTACAGGTGGTGAGCCCATTGGAAGGGGGTAAATTGCCTTGAGATGATATGTTCTGTGAAGTGGCAATATATAAATAAACTATTAGTGGGGTTAGAAGGGAGAGCGCTTTACCCTGGCTACTTCTCCAACTGAGGAAGTTTTTGTTCAAACTTTTACTTTAGTTCAAATGCAGTTGTCCCACTTTAGTGGGAAAAAGTCAACCATGTTTCAGTTTTAGTTAAACTAAACAATTAGTACAAAATGTATTATTCAAAACATATTTTCTGGTATAATCCATTATAAACCTGATTAGTTTGACCACACCAAACCAAAAACAGATTTATAACATATTTAGATGTTATCAATATTTTATTCCACTAGACAAAATGTGTGCTTAAAAAATAAAGGAATTGCTGTTTTGTATTGTTGCTAAAATGTTCCAAATGCATTGTTACCAATCAGAGGTTTCCAAAGTATTCATGTTTATTCCTCCAGTATAAATCCTCCTGTTTAAAAATACTTTTCTAGAAGTTATGGGATCAACTTCAGCTTTGTACTCCAGTAAAAGTGTAAAAGTACCATTTTTAAAGTATAAGTAATGCAGGAAAAAAAATGGTAACAGAGTCACTTTTAACTGTGCATCATCTGGAAAAACTATTTATTTTGGTACGTGGTGAGCAACAAGTTGGGGCAGCACCGAGTCCAACCACAAAGAAATGAATTGTCCGGATGAAACTAATTATTTTTATCGTTTTCTTTTTTTATATATACCAACAGGCCTGAATGAAAATGAGCTTAAATGAAAAAAACAACTAATGAGTCTATTTTTAAAATGTAAGGAGAAAGTAAAAATAATGACTCCAGTAAAGTATAGATAGCAGACAGTTCTACGGAAGTAAAGTAATGAAGTATTTGAACCTTGTTACTTGACTCCTCTGTTACCAAGGAAGCAGCTTGCTGCTCATTTCCTCAAGACGGACGGACGGACAGACGGACAGACAGTGCTGTGCAATGGATGGCTCCCATTGGTCCTGTGGACTCTTCACCTCTGGACTAAATAAAATCAATGTACTGATTTATGTTTCATAATTTTAGTTTTTTACATTTGGAAGTTTTTATTTTTATTGCCCCCATCTTTTCAGATTGTGACAAACTGTTTTAATGGATAAGAATAAAATGATAGAATCACCTTTAAAAAAAAAAAAAAACATACATTTCTGTTTTTTTAAGAGCATAAACTTTATTGCTTTTTAGTTAAGAAACAAGCTTTTCATGGCTGTGGATTAGTGTACTTATCACAGAGGGAGAGATTATCACTCAGTAACACAGAGAAAGATCAATCTTTGGGTTTATTTGTTATAAGTCATAAAGCATTTGAGGATAATCGTACTTGGAAAGGAGAACAAACTCTTTGCATTGGCGTTTATACGTCACAGCTGAGGGGCGCCTTTTACCTGGAGGCTACGGTGTTTCTATCCTGGCCAGTCTTTTACCAACTTTCATTCTTAGCTGAGCTTGGTGCAGAGCTACTGTAGTTTGCTAATCGTCTCAGACTTTAGCTGCTTAGACACAATGAGGAGAGGAAGGTTTAAAAAGAAAGTTAAAGGGTAGAATGCACCTCCTCTAAAGAAGAATGGATAATGCAAAACATCTCAAGCAGAAAAAGGGCAATGTTAATTTTGATTACATTTCTATAATAGCGTTCATCTGTGTATAGAATGCATATTTTATATAGGCAAGCTTATACAGGAGTGCTGGATCATATGTGAATGTTGGTTAGTGTCGATATCTGGCAACAATGAACGCAGCTATGTAAAGAACCACTGCTAAAATCAGCAGGACCGTGGCAGCGATGTTGAGATTGCGAGCAGTAGAGGCAGAACTTCGGGCACGTTTCAGATCTCCAAGCACTTTCCAATCTCTGGCCTGAAAACAGAAAAAAGTATTAATTTAAAAACTGGAAAAGCATAGGGGAATTTGTATCTTGAAATAGAGAACATTGGATTTATCATGGATGACTCTTAACTTTCTGCCACTGAATGCAGACAAAACAGAAGTTATAGTCTTTGGACCAGAGTCTTAGAAAAAGAAGCTGATTAGCCAGTCACTTCATTTGGATGGGATTAAACTGATTTCAGATAATAAAGTAAAACATCTTGGTGTTGTTTTTGATCAGGACCTGTCATTTAAATCCCAGATCAAAGAGGTTTCTTGAATTTCTAAAGGTAGAATGGGAGGCAGGTTATCCTGATCTATCTCTATAGTTCTGCTGCTATAGGCTTAGACTGCTGGAGGACATAGGGACCCCTTTTTCATCATTCTGCTTCATTCTATCTCTATTCTCCCACTCTGTAGAATCTGTTAGTTCAATCTCTAACGTTCTGCTCTCTCTGCTTTTTCTCATAGTAGCTTCATCTGGTCTGTTCCTGTTTGGCTGTGACTCCATCCTGGAGAGAAATATCAGCTGTGCTGCTGCCATCAACACCTTTGTTTCTAGATGTTGGAGCTTGGCCTGTTTTCCAGTGTAGTCCTGTTTCTCTGACTGTGACTAACTGGATGTGCTCTCTTCATCCTCTGACATGGGAGCTGGCTCGGAGCTCGTCTGCCTGGCTGTGTGTTTCCTGGACGGGGCCGCCTGTGGAGCTGGTTGACAGTTGCCTTTTGTATCTATGCTTCTTTTTCTATGTCCGCTTCTGTCTCCTTGAACCCCAGTGGGCCTCAGCAGATGGCCGCTCACACTGAGCCTGGTTCTGCTGGAGGTTTCTTCCTGTTCAAAGGGAGTTTTTCCTCTCCACTGTCGCTACAAGCATGCTTAGTGTGAGGGATTGCTGAAGAGTCAATGAGTCGATGCAATCAGCTGGTTTTCCTTAGATAGAAAACTTATAATCAATCTGACTGGATGATCTGATGAACTGGAAAGTGACCTGAGATGACATGATGTGCATTGACGCTATAGAAATAAAATGAATAGAATTGAATCAGGTTTTGCTATATTTTTTGTTGAAACATTGCCTTGGCTGCAGGGTAGGCTAGGGTTGGAATTTGACCAAGAAGCTAGTTATTAAAAGACTTTTATCAGATCACACAAAGATGCAAGTGGATCTTACATTTTTATTTAAATGTTTTTTTTTGTTTGTTTGTTTTTCACGGCACCATAACATGGTGGGGGGGTTTCGGTGCTCGGATGATCCTAGAGTCTATGTTGTAAATATTGTCAGACAGCATAACACTAAATACATGAGTATTATCTCCCTTGTTATTTTCAAAATACACAAATAAAATGCGATATGACGCAGAAAATGAGACATTGATCAAATATGCCGACGACATGGCTTTGGTTGCATGTCTCCGCTGCTCCTTCGATGGCTCTCTGTGGAAAAGCAACAATCGATCTCATGAAATGGTTTCAGAACAGGAATCTCCAGCTAAATGTAAATAAAACTAAAGAAATGTTCCTCAGCAGCCAACGGAACCTGGAGCTCTCAAATCCGCTCTTTAAACCACTTCAATTAAACCGACTGGATGTAAAGCAAGTGGACTTTAAAATAGTTAGGAATCATTTTGTCCAATTCTTTCACATTTAATGAACATGTTTATAAAAAAGCGCAGCAGAGGCTGTTCCTGCTGCACCAGCAGAGGGGGTTTAAAGGCAAGACCATCTTATCGAGGGTTTACCAGTGTTTAATTGAGAGTCTACTAACATTTAGCATTGTTTCTTGGTTTGGTCTTTTAACTGCCAAAAGCTGTCATGATCTGCTCTGATAGCTGGCCTTAATTGCTCATTTTACTCACCTGCCTAGTTCTGCCCAGTTCCTAATCATCTCTGATCTCATCCACCTGTAGGTTCTGCTTTATATTCGGTCCAGCCCAGCTATTGGGGCCAGATCTTTTTTGCTGCCCGTTTGTTTGTCTGTTTAGTTTATTCTATGGTTCATGTCCTGGTTCCCAACAGCCAGTGGAGTGAGAGGGTTTCTGTGTCTGTCTTGTCCTCTGATTGTGTCCTGGTCCCTCTCTGCGGAGCCCTCAGGGTTAAGTTTTATTCCTGTAAGCCTGGCTCCTAGGAGGAGACCAGTTTTAAGTCCTGCTGAAATCTGGTACCACGTCATTTCTTTGCTTCCCTCTAACCCTGAGCCTGCTCCTCTGCATCTGAGACTTCCTGTCTGCATCTGTGCATGCTTGTCTGCATCTGTACATGCTTGTCTGCATCAGTGCATGCTCGTCTGCATCTTGTCGTGCTCGTCTGCATCTGGTTGAGCTCGTCTGCATCTGTGCATGCTTGTCTGCATCTGTACATGCCTGTCTGCATCAGTGCATGCTCGTCTGCATCTTGTCGTGCTTGTCTGCATCTGGTTGAGCTCGTCTGCATCTGTGCATGCTTGTCTGCATCTTTACATGCCTGTCTGCATCAGTGCATGCTCGTCTGCATCTTGTCTTGCTTGTCTGCATCTGGTTGAGCTCGTCTGCATCAGTGCATGCTCGTCTGCATCTTGTCGTGCTTGTCTGCATCTGGTCGTGCTTGTCTGCATCTGGTTGAGCTCGTCTGCATCTGTGCATGCTTGTCTGCATCTGTACATGCCTGTCTGCATCAGTTCCTGCTCGTCTGCATCTTGTCGTGCTTGTCTGCATCTGGTCGTGCTTGTCTGCATCTGGTTGAGCTCGTCTGCATCTGTGCATGCTTGTCTGCATCTGTACATGCCTGTCTGCATCAGTGCATGCTTGTCTGCATCTGGTCGTGCTTGTCTGCATCTTGTCGTGCTTGTCTGCATCTGGTTGAGCTCGTCTGCATCTGTGCATGCTTGTCTGCATCTGTACATGCCTGTCTGCATCAGTGCATGCTTGTCTGCATCTGGTCGTGCTTGTCTGCATCTGGTCGTGCTTGTCTGCATCTGGTCGTGCTTGTCTGCATCTGGTTGAGCTCGTCTGCATCTGTGCATGCTTGTCTGCATCTGTACATGCCTGTCTGCATCAGTGCATGCTTGTCTGCATCTGGTCGTGCTTGTCTGCATCTGGTTGAGCTCGTCTGCATCTGTGCATGCTTGTCTGCATCTGTACATGCCTGTCTGCATCAGTGCATGCTCGTCTGCATCTTGTCGTGCTTGTCTGCATCTGGTTGAGCTCGTCTGCATCTGTGCATGCTTGTCTGCATCTGTACATGCCTGTCTGCATCAGTGCATGCTTGTCTGCATCTGGTCGTGCTTGTCTGCATCTTGTCGTGCTTGTCTGCATCTGGTTGAGCTCGTCTGCATCTGTGCATGCTTGTCTGCATCTGTACATGCCTGTCTGCATCAGTGCATGCTTGTCTGCATCTGGTCGTGCTTGTCTGCATCTGGTCGTGCTTGTCTGCATCTGGTCGTGCTTGTCTGCATCTGGTTGAGCTCGTCTGCATCTGTGCATGCTTGTCTGCATCTGTACATGCCTGTCTGCATCAGTGCATGCTTGTCTGCATCTGGTCGTGCTTGTCTGCATCTGGTTGAGCTCGTCTGCATCTGTGCATGCTTGTCTGCATCTGTACATGCCTGTCTGCATCAGTGCATGCTCGTCTGCATCTTGTCGTGCTTGTCTGCATCTGGTTGAGCTCGTCTGCATCTGTGCATGCTTGTCTGCATCTGTACATGCCTGTCTGCATCAGTGCATGCTCGTCTGCATCTTGTCGTGCTTGTCTGCATCTGGTTGAGCTCGTCTGCATCTGTGCATGCTTGTCTGCATCTGTACATGCCTGTCTGCATCAGTGCATGCTCGTCTGCATCTTGTCGTACTTGTCTGCATCTGGTTGAGCTCGTCTGCATCTGGTTAAGCTCATCTGCATCTGTGCATGCTTGTCTGCATCTGTACATGCCTGTCTGCATCAGTGCATGCTCGTCTGCATCTGGTCGTGCTTGTCTGCATCTGGTTGAGCTCGTCTGCATCTGTGCATGCTTGTCTGCATCTGTACATGCTTGTCTGCATCAGTGCATGCTCGTCTGCATCTGGTCGTGCTTGTCTGCATCAGTGCATGCTCGTCTGCATCTGGTCGTGCTTGTCTGCATCTGGTCGAGCTCGTCTGCATTTGGTCTGCCTGTGCTTCTGCGCCTGTCTGACTCTGGACTCTGAACCTGCCTGAAAGCTCTGTGGAGTCCTGGAAGTCTGGATCCTGCTGTTCCTGTTTGGGTGCAAACCTTTGATAGAGCGGCGTTTGTTTTGGATTCCTGAACTCTTCCTGCCTGCTCTGTCTTGTTGTTTTGAACTTTCCTACTGGCTGTCTCACCTTGATTACGGGTCCATCTGTCCCATTTTATGAAAAAGACAAAGCTAAACTTGGTAGAGTTGTTAAAAAAGGCAGTAAGATTAAAGGCAAACAACAAATCTATTTGTCTCAGCATCTGGTGCTGCTACAGTTGGGGCAAGACAGAAGTTTTAACACTGTTGCTCATATTAATAGAAGTGGTCATAAAGTAAGAGCTTGAAGTATTCCTGAGGTAGTCTTACATGGGAGGTGTGTTTTGGTTAGATTTCAAAAGAATGAATCATTTGAAGTGAGTCTGCATTGGTTAGTTTGAGGAGAAGCTTAAGTCTCCCTAAAAACAGCTCAGTTTATTCCAAGACAGAGGAGTATGACGTGCCTGACCAAATATGGTCATAGCACTGTATCTAAGGAATGTATTAGATAAATAAAACCAGATGTAGATAACTGCTGGAAAATCATCCAGCCGCCTCGAGCTCTATAGCTGCTGCTTTTTGTTGAGATCAAAAAGTCTCACTTTTATCTTTCTGAACTAAACGTCTTCAGAATCACTTTATATCACAGAACCTTCAAATGTTCTGTTAGACGTGTGTTCCTGTAGAGCCAGAAAGAGTCTGAAATGTCCTGATTTATTTTCATCACAAGTAAAAGAGGATATTGAAAAAAATACACGTCCGAACTTTTCTCACCGACTTTATCACGACAACAACAGCTAGAAAATAAGTTTAAAAGGAAGCAGAAGTTTTTAATCCAGCCAGTTATCATTTTCAGTTAGGAGTTATTCAAACTTTGAAAGTTTGCATATTTATCCTGATGATCTTTGTAGTTCTGGTCCTGACAATCCAGTTATAACGTTTTTGATTAGTTTAAATTGAAGTGAAAACCCTAGAATAGAAATTCTCTCATTTCTAATTTTGTGAATCTGTATTTAAATAATTTGACATTTTTCGCCTCTAGATTTTCTATTATGATTATTCGTGTCCAAGTGTGACAATAAACGAATTGATTTACTGTATTTCCATTTTGTTTTATTTGCTTTGCTTTTTTTAACATCAGAAGCTGCTCGTATTAAAGGATTATTTTTTTGCATGAACTCACCCTGACAGAAAAAACCACAGCCACCAACCCAAGACAGCAAAGGTTTCCATAGAAAAAGTTGAAGAGCGACCAGACGAAATGGTCTCTTAGAGGCTCTGCAGGGATCTTGATAGCGGTGTGCTGAACCTTTCCTGCAGACTCTGACCCAGGAGAGCTGCTGTACTGCATGGGAACAGCCAGGAAAGGCTTGCTGGGGGCTCCAGGGTTCATCGCTCTCCGCTCAGCAAACTTTTAACAAGGATCTGGAGAATCTGCTTCCCTGCTTCCAGTCACTTTCCTCTAAAGATGCCTGCTGTGAAAAGCAATGATTGTAATCCTGCAGCAGCTGGATTATTATGCAGCAATAGGAGGAGTGACTCACTGACCCCCCCCCCCCCCCCACACACACACACACATAAAAAAGCTCTGCTAAAAGACTGGGGGCTATTTCTCCATTTTTAGTTAAATCTATTCAGATGATTTAGTTTGATTTGTTATTTAGAATCGGTGGTTGATTAGTGATTCACTTTATTAGTTAATTAATTTAAACTTCAATGGAAAAAAAAGAAACTTATTGTGTCTTAATTTTGTATTTCAAAGCAAAAATCAAATAACCACTGAAATCTGTATAATTTGTTCTGTTTGTTGTTTTTCCATTTTTGAAGCAACTCTGCATTAATTTTGAATTAAAAATGCACCTAAAGGTAAAATAAAGGATTATTCAGGTCATGATGACTGAACAGGTCAGGATTAAAGGTCAGGATTAAAAATATTTGCTGAAATGTATGTAATGTCAGCTATGACCCCTGAGCTTCTTAATGAAGCTCAGGGGTCATAGCTGACATTTTAACCCTTTTTAGGCTCACCTCTGCAGTCACTCTGGAAAGCATATTTCATGCTAACCACCAAACCATTCAGTCCCTGACTTATGCTCCCTCAGCTGTGAGTGTTACTTTTAATCTTAAATAAGAGATAAATATTCAACCTAACTGTACAGGTAGAAACATAATAATGTATTTTGGAGTTAGCAGAACCTGCACCTGTTAAGATAACCCAGAACTGACAACTCATTCAATTATATTTAACATTATAACTGCCTTCTTTTTGTTTTGTTATTTAATCAAATTCTAGTCACTATTTAATGCAGTTGTTCAGGTTTTAAAAAGCAAAAAAAGGGTTTAAGCTCAAAAGTTAAAAACTTTAGATTCTCTGCAGTTGTTCCAGGTTTGCAGGAAAGACCCGATTTCAAATATTTAGGTTACCACAACTTTGGTTAAGCTAAAAACCAACATAGTTCTTTCAACCTTTACAATGTTATCAATGATTTAAGAGAAACATGAATTAAAATAAAGCTGATCAGTCTGATAGCAAATAAACCAAACTACATTTAACCCTTTAATATAGTTTAATGCCTTTTATTCCCCTGTGCTTAAAAAGAGTTGAACGTTATTCGGGTTATTGCAAAGGAGCAGCTCACTTTTATACACTTAATTAAAGTAAAGTATTAATTTATGCCTCACAATTTGAGATTTCACTTCTAGAAAGAAGGAGTTTTTGTTTTAATTATCAACACTTTTTCACTTTGTGAGAAAATAGATTTTATAGAGAATGAAATTGGAGAATTCCCACTCAACAAAAAAACCATTTCTGTATTTTAAAGATCACATCAGATTTTTTTTTGTATCACAAAAGAAGCTTTTCTTTCATCTGAGCAAAGACACATTGCAGATTTTATATTAAAACAAACTTTTAACTGCTGTATTCCTTAGAACTTCTACTACTGTAAAGTTTTAATTTGGTGCTGCTGCAAAAACAGAACAACCAAACTATGGTGTTCAAGGATGGCCGCATACCATAAGAAAATGATTGATTGATTCACTTTATTGATCTCACAGTGGAGAAGTTTACCTGTTATAGCAGCTCAAATAGTCAGTGATAAGTAATTTAAGTAATTTCCCTTTGGGATTATTAAAGTATTTCCGATTAACCCTTTTTACGCTCTTAACCCTTTATAGGGCACTCAGTGAAATTTCAAGTGTCAGTGGAATCCAGGACCAGAGCTTATTACCTTTGTAACGTTCAAAAAATATGGATATTTTTCAAGGTTAAGATTTATGTCAAAGTATTAACAAGAAACTTCAACTTCCCCGAATATCTTAAGAAAAATAACAAAAGTGCTTCAAGAAGAAGTTCATGAAAAACACTGAGAGTGAAAGAAACACATTTTATTTAATCCAACATAACCTTAGAGGCATTAATGCTAAACCTAAATATCATTTTTAACTCGGCTTATTAAATGTTTACTCTTTATTTTTTAACTATTCAATTAACTTTCTACCTTTTTCTCTTGACTTGTTAACTTTCTTTTTCTAACCTAATTTCCAGTAGGTAATCAATCATTCAAGGGATAATCTGATTGTTCAAATGCCAAAATTAGATGTACAGCCGTGTAGCAGGATCTATGCTGAATGGACATAGATCTTGTGCTTCTAGACCTCACTGAGGGATGGGGGGGGATTCCATTTGTAAAGGGGCTGCAAGTGATCAATAAGGGTAATTACGGTAATTATAAGTTGAATAGTAGTATACTTGGATAGCAAAAATAATTATGGCAATAAGGACTAAAGTTTGTCTAAGTCTAAGGTTGCAGGCTTTTCAGAAGCTAAATCTGGAAGTTTTGCAGAGATCAGATTTTGTGCAAAATAAAACTTTTCATCCTAAACACACACCTGCAGCCGCTAAACCCCTTTAAAATAAAGCTTCATATTGTTTCACAGAAAATCAGGATAGTTTCTGTTGCTCAGGCTGGTTTTAATCAGAATCTCTGGAAGAAGTAGAACCGGAAGGCAATGCAAGGTTTAAGTTTAATTCAGATTTCAGCAATAAGACAATTTAAAGTGCCGCTAATGAGGTAAATAATGACAAAACATCAACACTTGAAAACAAATTAGTATAGATTAAAAAAATGGCTACAAAAATGAAAACTACAGTTTTTATAGTTGTTTTACCACATAAATTAAAGTTTATGATTACAATTCACAAAACAGTTTTTTTAATCTAAATTTGTGAAATTTGGCTTATTGCTCCATTAATAAAATATAATTATTTTCACACAGAAGCCTTTTGTGTCCCAAAGATGACCTTTTTGAGTGTAGAAGTATCCGGGAGCGAGAGTTTTGCTCTAGATATGACATGCAGCCCCCAGGATGTGGTCGATGTTTTGGTTTTGAAGCTCCGTTCAAACCCCCGGTTCCGAGAATTAGGAAAATATTTTAGCTGAACCACATAACCTAAACCCCCAGTCACTTTGAATAAAAACAATAAAACATGTTCCAGGAAGAACTGGCTCCTGTGCACAACATATAACCGCCCCCAGCACAAATACACACACAATCATGTCTCTCCATTCCTGTGGGGTCTTTTCATTGGCTACCAATAATTTTGAACACATTTCCACAGCCAAACTGTGACACTAACCCTGAACCTAACCAAGTCTCTACCTAACCCCAACCTAAACTCAATTCAGAACTTCGCTCTAAACCTAATTCCCAACCCAAGAAGATCAACTGTCCCCATAGGGACCAGCTGACTGGAAGTGGCTGGAAGTCCCCTCCTCATAATGGGAAATTAGCCATAAACAGTCTGACACGGTAATACACCCCAACACACACACAACACTTCTGAAACATCAGAAGTGTTTAAAGAACAACAACCTGCATCCTCCTGGGTAACCAAGAGCTCAGTTCGTTTTAAAATGATTCTTACTTCAGAAAACCAAAAGTACAATTGTCTTATTTTGTACTTCATCCTCCTACGTAGATTCTGTAGTCAATCTCTGTTATCTACAAAAAAAATGGATGAAGAGAAATGTATTCTTTGAATTGTTTGATATATTGCTTGAAATGTTGTGCTTTTGTCTGCTAATATGGACTTTAGGTTCGTCTTTTTTTTTAAATGAAAGTTTATTCTCATGCATGAGAGGCACTCTTTGAGCTTGGATCACTTTGATACAGAAACAGGTTTAATCTTCATCACCTGTGTCACTAATCATGAGTTTAGTCTAGGGCTCGGCGATATGACCTCAAATCAATATCACAATAAACAGTTTTACCTCAGTAAGGATAAATGCACAATAAATGCTCCGCCTCCTCTATCAGAAATAAAGGCATGTGCAGGAAATGCAACTGATCCATTTAATATGTATTTATTGAATAAATCACATTATGGAATAACTTTTAATTAAATATTAAAGTCTTGTAGCCATTCAAGTTTAAACATTCAACAATGTCTCATTGAACAGGAGAAAAACATTTCTGCTCAAAGGTAATGGAGCCTTTTGCACATCTTTGAACTCCACAGCGCGGCGGAGCTGCAGGTGGTGGAGGTCGGATGCGCTACTTTGGGAAGTTGCCAAAGTTTTCAGACTAACTTTCAGACTAACTAACTTTCCTGTTCTTTTGATCAACATCTATGGTGTAGTTTGAGAACAATGTGTGTTGTCTTTCTTCCATTTTGACCTTGGGACTTCCAGCCCATACTCATGGCAGATGTTCCTGTACACTATGACAGCTACCTGGTTGTGGCGTTCCATGTATGCACTTCCTGCCTGCATTTTACACCCTGCTGTTATGTGCTGTATTGTTTCAGAGGCATCTTTGCACAGTCTGCATCGGGGGTCCTGCCTGGTGTGGCAGACCCTGGCCTCTATTGATCTTGTACTGAGTGCCTGTTCTTGTGCTGCCATGATTAGTGCCTCTGTGCTGTCCTTCAGTCCAGCCTTCTCCAGCCACTGGTAGGATTTTTTGATATCAGCCACTTCTTCTATTTGTCTGTGGTATACGCCGTGCAGCGGCTTGTCCCTCCATGATGGTTCTCCTTCATCTTTCTTGTCCTCACTTTTGGTTTTCTTCTGCCTGAGGTATTCACCAAGCCATTTGTCTTTGGGGGCCATCGTCCTGATGTACTCCTGGATCTTAGTTGTTTCATCCTGGACAGTGGTCTTGACACTCACTAGCCCTCGGCCTCCCTCCACTCCCTGACTTTTCAGGACCTGCCTTACTCTTTGTAGGTATTTCGCTGTGGCAGTCTTTCTTGCCATCTCCTCGTGGTTTCCGTTAGCCAGTGGCACCCCAAGGTATTTGTAGCTGTCTTGAACATCTGTAATGTGGCCTTCTGGTAGTTCAACCCCCTCGGTTCTGATCATCTTCCCTCTCTTTTCGACCATGCGACCGCACTTGTCCAGTCCGAATGACATCCCAAGGTCGTTGCTGTAGATCCTGGTAGTGTGGATCAGTGAGTCGATGTCTCGCTCACTCCTGGCATACAGCTTGATGTCATCCATGTAGAGGAGGTGACTGATGATTGTTCCGCTTTGGAATTGGTATCCGTAGCCAGTCTTTGTGATGATCTGGCTAAGGGGGGTCAGGCCTATGCAGAACAGCAGCGGGGATAGTGCATCGCCCTGGTATATGCCGCACTTGATGGTGACTTGTGCAATTGGCTTTGCATTGGCTTCCAGACTTGTTTTCCACAGCTTCATTGAGTTCTTGATGAAGGCTATTAGAGTCCTGTTGATCTTGTACATTTCCAAGCATTCCAGTATCCATGTATGTGGCATTGAGTCATAGGCTTTCTTATAGTCAATCCAGGCAGTGCACAGATTTGTCTGCCTAATCTTAAAGTCTCGAGTGACTGCTCTATCCACTAGTAGCTGGTGTTTGGCTCCTCTGGTGTTACTGCCTAGTCCCTTCTGGGAAGGGTGCATGTATTGAGCCATGTGCCTACTCATCTTAGCCGCTATGATGCCTGACAGGAGCTTCCATGTTGTACATATGCAAGTTATTGACCAGTAGTAGAATTGTCTGTCCTTGGTGTGGAAGCTCATTGGTAGAATTCTCTTATGACAGAAAGAAGGCCTCAATTCACACCATCTTCATCCGAAGGGGGGCACATTTATTTACAAAACCGAATTCATACAGCTGTCTTAAACACTTCATACATTCAGCGCTATGTCCTCACATCTATTATTTCCCCCAACCTTCAATCCATTGTGGGCGGCATTTATAGGCTCCCCATCGCACTGTGTGGATGCACGTGCACGACTGGACGCTCTTCCTGGAAATCTCTTAGCCCATGACCTGATTACGTGTGAGTCAGCCAGTAAGAACCCTGTTTTTGCCAAGATTCGTACGTGACTCCCAGCTTGTAGGCTCTCTGTTTACATGTTGCATTCTCTGTGTTGCTAAGTGGGCATAAGGTCAGAAACAGCGCTACATAACCCAGTACAACTGCTTCCATATTCCATAGCCAGCCAGATATTTATATTCTACAGCATTAGAGACTTTATTATTGCTAAGACTCATACTTGAACTTCAAGATGTACTGTTTTGTTGCTAAGTGAGTATAGGGCCATGTTGTAGGATATATTCTGATTCTGATTTCTTATATAAGACAATAAAACTGCTGCTACATTGGGTTAACCATTCTGGGTGGGTCCCATCCATCAGCAGTTGCTTCATTTGTGCTGCCAGGCGTGCATGATGTGCGGTTAGTTTTTCCAGCCAGTAGGTGTGGATCATGTCAGGGCCTGGTGCTGTCCAGCTCTTCATACCTGCCACTCTTTCTTGGACATCTGCCGTTGTAATGGTTACTGGTTTTTGTTCTGGGAGATTGCTGTGATCTGTTCTTAGATCTTCTAGCCACTGAGCATTGGTGTTGTGGGATGCCTCCTTCTCCCATATGTTCCTCCAGTAATGTTCAATCTTGAATTACCCTGCCGCTGTGAGTACACTTTGGATGGGTTGGTGGAGAACACCTGGTTTATACTCCTGGCTTCTGCTTCTCCCTTGTATCTCTTTAGGGGGGTGGCCAGGGCGGCGAGTCTTCGTTTGGCAGTTTCTAGAGCCTCAGGAATCGACAGCTTGTTGTACTTAGGTAACCTCTTCCCTACACCTTTCTGCAGGTCTGAGAGCTGACTAACCTCTCTTCGTGTTTTTTTCGTGGAATTGTCACCTAATAGTGGAAATAAGAAAAAAAAAAGGGCAAGGCAAGGCAAGGCAAATTTATTTGTGTAGCACAAATCAGTACAAAGACAATGCAAAGTGCTTCACATGAATAAAGTATAGGAAAATAAAACAGAATCAAGGCAAGTAGGAAAAAATAAAAACAAATAAATAAAATAAAAAATGCAGAAACAAAAAAGAATCTATTATATATTGTATAAAAGGGGAGGAAAGTAAGAAATAACAAAGCTTCTTAAAGCAGCGGCCATTTTTTAATGTTTGGCCTCACTCTGTTAGTCCCGCCCTGATCCCACCTTTGGATTAAATTTCTTTCTTTCCAGACAGATTAAAATGTCTTTCTCTTTATCCTCTTAGAGCTCAGGAAGACTGTAGTGGCCAACGGACTGTTTGGAATTTGTTGCTGTTCTTCTCTTTGGCCACCAGATGTCAGCGTGGAGCTCAGAGGCTGGATCCTCAGAGGTATTTCCAGCCTGTTGGTGCTCAACGGGTTTATTAGGGGCCTGCTGTCATCCTTTCAGGGCCTGACTGTTGACCTTTGCTGTTCCTTCCTCCAACTCTAGTGATGAAGCCTTCCAACCCAATGCTTTGCCTAAAGGTTCATTACCTGATGCATCATTTGTTGCTCACCAGTGACACCTGCTGCTGCACAGACACTATGACAGCAGTCATATTTCGAAAATCATAAAACAGCAATGTGTGCATGACGCTCAAAATAACGTTTTTTGTTAAACACTGGTGTGAAAACTTTTGAGTTATTATTTATACCAAAACTAATCCTTTGAATATGTTGACAGTCTGTTGTTTTAGTTTATCTCCTGGCCGGTTTGTTCAATAGAAGTTTTATGCTTTCTATTGGTGAATTCTCTTTTTATGAGACTTCTGCTTGAGATCCTTTAAAGTCAGCGGCAAAAACAACTTCAATGATCTAAAAGTATTCAATCATTCAAAAATGGGACTTTTTTCACAGTGTCTGGTTTAAGGCAGTTTCTTATTTAGATAATATAAGCAATAAATGAAATTGCTCTTTTATTTTGAAATCTGAAATACTGAAGCAGTGACGTGAGAATGACTAAATCCCAAACCGTGCCCTAATCACTAACCTTTAACTGTCAGCTGTCACTCACAATAAATGCTGATTTCCATTTTAACAGCTGTATCCTCCAAGGACCCGGTCTACCTGGACTGGGTCCATGAAGATGAGGAGGCCGGAAGAGTTTGGCTGTAGATTCAAACAGGTCCAGCCTTCCATTAAAACAAATATTTCCATTCATTTCAGACGGAACTGTTCAACAGTAGATCCATCCCACGCCGCCAAGTTGCACCTCAGACTGTCCAGGATCTTAGTGATGCCCTGGTCCAGATCTGGGAGGAGATACCCCAGGACGCCATCCATCGCCTCATTAGGAGCGTGCCCCGATGTTGTCAGGCATGCAGACACGCACGCGGGGGCCATACAAATGACTGAATACCATTTTGAGTTGCTGCAATGAAATTTCAGCAGAATGGACTATAGCCTGCTGCATCATTTATTCACTGTAATTGTTGGGGTGTCTTGAATTCAGCCCACTGTAGGTTGATCATTTTCCTTTCCATCAAATGATGTGGCATCCTTTGTTCCTAACACATCACCCAGTCCATATCAGGATAAAGAAACAGCAGGATTTTTTCCCCATTGAGATCTGATGTGTTTTCAAAGTGTTCCTTTAATTTCTTTGAGCTGTTTATATTTTCCCAGTTAACTTTTTTTAGTCCCAGAAACTTTTTATCTCCTCTCATTGATTCTGATTTTCTCTGCCTTCTGATTGGCTTGTTCTGTGCGGTTGATGACATACGCCAAGAATAAAATGAGTTTCTCTACCTTCGCAATGAAGTTATCTTCTCTTTCTAATTTTTTTTGCTTTTGTACCTGATTCTGATCTTGATTCATTTCTCCTTCCTTTGTCCCTGAACAACAGCTTCTAGTTGTTGTAGTTCTATCCTGTTGTAACTGCTTTCTTTCTCTCCTCCCATCCTCCATAGTGAACTCTGTGCTGCCTCCGCAGCTGCAGCACCTTTGCTTTCACCTACAAACTGCTGCCAGGTGTGCGTAGCGCTGACACCTGCAGCACCTGAGTGAAGGTGGAATGTTTTATTCTGTCCTTCCTCAGTGTTCAACATCCAATGCTTTGATTTTCTCATTTTTGCAAATTACCAGAAATTTTCCATCTAATTCAACTTCCCTAATTTTCTTATTTCTCTAAAAAAAAGGGGGCTCAAATTTCTTTTTCTTTGCACTAAATCTAAATATTTTTATTTCTTCTCTATCAGCCTTCCTTCATGCAACTGTTCCTTCCTCTGAACTCCTGTCTTCTAATTCCATTTTATTTCCTTGATTCTCAAACCAACTTTCTCCACTTTCACCTCCTCTATCCTCTCTTTCCCATTTAACTGTTGGTCCAACCTTCCTAATCTTCCTCCTCATCATCATCTTCTTCCTCATCCTCCTCATCATCATCTTCTTCCTCATCCTCCTCATCATCATCTACCTGATTTGCCATTTTGGTTCATCGACCGATCATTCAAGCAAAAAAAGTTTTAACAAATGACTGTCGGTCCCAAAACGACGTGAAGTTCCTGCCAAACACAAGCGTTGCCTCCTTTGTAACTATTAAAATAAATATGGGCCAAATATCGGAAACTGAAAAAAAATCTGAAAGTAAAAAACAAAAAAAACAAAAAAAAAAGTGTCCTCAAATATAAAAATATGGAAAAGAAAAGATAAAAAAAAAAAGATTTTCTTCTTCCAGAGGTAGATTAATATTTTATTTAAACCGGAAAAAAACTTGAAAGCATATTTTTATTTTCAATGGATGGTTGCATTTTTTTTTAAAAATTCCATTAAAAACATTCTGTGTTCAATTTCAAATTTTTTTTTTTTCAATTAAATTTTTTTTTTCAAACAACATTTCTGGCTCCAATTTACCTCCATACAATACTTCTAAATTAAGGCGATGAAACAAATCAATATCATGACACAGTATAATTATTTTATTTCATAATAGTATCATATTATTATATGAGGTAAAATGATGAAATATACAAAGTTATATCATTACATACTTATATGATAGGTTTCCAGAGTCGTCACTAATTGCTGCGTAATCTAGCAGGTTAAACAGCATTTCTACATTTTTCACTGCTGTTCTATGTTTCGTTTGATGCTGAGGTTTAATCTCACCTCCTACTTTATGATGAAATGAAAGATTAGCAGAATTCTCTTTGGGTAAAAAGAAGAGACTGGTGCTGTCCAGCAGCATCTGTAGTGTCTATTTTAAACACTCATCATTTCAGCAACCAGCTTTACAGCAACGTTTTTACATAATTCAAACAAAGGCAAAAATGCAGCTTTAAAGCGTTTCCACCATCAGTACAGATCTTGCTTTAGGTTTCGACAAAGACAACAGGTGAACATCATCCCTACCAGCTGAAACAGAAGTACAGAGCCCGTTAGTTCCTCAAATTTCCAATATTCTTCTGTAGTTCCCCACTTTACCTGTAAAAATGCTATTCCAACGCCCACTGCCCCGAGAATATACAAATGGCTTTTGAGGAAATTCTCTACTTGCTCAATGCATCCTCCCTGGATGGAAATAAAAGAAATAAAGGAGAACATTTGTTAGAGGATCATTGTCTGTTGGCCTTTTTCTCATTTTATCAGGTTATAACCTCAAACTTTAATGTAAATTGGTGCGATAGACCAACAATGAGAGGAGTATTAAGAGAAGGAAACAGACAAAAGGTTTTTTTCTAAAAATGCTTCATGAATATAAATATGAAAGGTTGTGTGTGCATGGTTTTTATTCACCCCCCTTTACCCTAATGCCTCTAAATAAAATGCAGTGTGACTGCAAAAAGGACTAGCACCACCAACCAGGTTAGTAGTTAAAGTCCAGCTGTGTGAAGTTTACTGCCTGCACACATACAGCAGTTTTTGAAGATCTCAGAGGTTAAAAAAAACAAACAGGATGATGAAGATCAAGGAAAACAAAAGACAGAATAAGGGAAAATGTTTCCGGATTTCAATCAGATTAAAAAAGAAAACAATGAAAAATCTTTAATTATCTGAAAGACATTGCTGTAATGCTGAGACACGTCGATCGACCTAAAAATGAAAGCAGATGATTGGTCTCAGGAACAGCAAAGAGGCTAACGGTAGCTCTGCAGGAGTTTCAGGGATCCTCAGCCTGTGGAAAAGCTGCTAATGACACAAGGCTAGTTTTATGCAAGAGTTGCCAAAAAGGCCTAATGGGCAATATTCACAAGATACAGATGGGACTATGCCAGAGGTAACTAGTACATAGGTTTAGATTCACACAAATATTTACTTCTGTAACTTCATTTAAATAAAAAAAAAAAACATTCTGGGTATTTTATTGCACCATAGATTTTATGTATTTTATGGCTTTTTGGTGACCAGTGAGCAAACAGCAGACATCAGATATTATTACTGCCTTTAACTGTCGACATGTATCATTATGTACTTTTAGGTTGTGGAAAAGTGAGATTTGGTGATGTGGTTTTCTCCTTCTTCCTCTCCACTGTCGCTACAAGCATGCTTAGTGTGAGGGATTGCTGAAGAGTCAATGAGTCGATGCAATCAGCTGGTTTTCCTTAGATAGAAAACTTTGAATCAATCTGACTGGATGATCTGGTGAACTGGAAAGTGACCTGAGATGACATGATGTGAATTGGAGCTATAGAAATAAACTGATTAGAATTTAATTAAATGGGTTCTAATCAATTTAGTTGAGTTTTTACCAAAAACTTAAAAAAATCTTTCTTTAGTGTTTGGTTACTCAGCTCTCCTCTGAACACAGTTCAGATGCCTTCAAACTTGATCATGAAGATTTTATAAACACACAGCCTTCCTGTGACGGTGGCAGCATCATGATGGGGAGAGATGGAGGATCCATGGAAACAAGGTGTTAAAACCTGAAAGGGATTTAAGGCGGGATGATGAGAGCTACAGCCAGGGTTCTAATGGCAGAGATCAGATCAGAGCATATTCCTATGAATATTATACGAATATATAAATACATTTAATAATAATATAATTATGAAATCTAATCATGATTCGCTGCCACAACTTTAGGTCAATGTTCAGAAACCACTTTCCTCCATTAATTGTTTGAGCTGTTTATGCGGAGAAGAATTATTAAAGGAAAAGTCGCTCATATTCAGAATTCAAACTTCTTAAAGTTCTTTAAATCTGAAATGATTCCATCCTGTTCAATAAATGATCAGTGTTTTTAATTCAGAGTCATTTTCATGTGAATGTGCTTTACTGGAGGCATCCATGTTTGTCAAAGAACACTACTGCCACCTACTGGTTAGTGACATTGTCACGGTGCGGTATCGGCTGTTGATCAAGTCCCAGTGCTGTATCTGGTGTTTGTCACAACGCGCTATTATCCAAGTCATCTTGAAAACATTCTTCTTCCAAATGTTGGCTACATATTACGGGTTTTTTCTCTGGCCAGAAGTTCGATGGCAAATCCTCCCTCTTCAAGTTGGCGATCCAACGACCAACCCGTCCGTGGAGGATCAGGAATCAGAAAGGTGGAATAACTCTTTGTTTCACTTTTACCCGATGTATTCCAGCATCCAGCTGCCATGCACGTGGGCATTGTCAGTTTCACTATAGCTCTGGTGAATTTCAATGGTGAAGTCCTCTGGAAATCTTCAATAATTGTTGTTGATTGCAGATGTGTCTAGTAGTTCCCATTGATTTAGCTTGTAAAGCAGGGAGAATGGCGCTAGGCTTACCGCACCGTGACGTCACTGCTGGAAGATGGCAGGAGGGAGGGGCTACTATATTTGGGCTAAAATGGCCGCTCCCAGACTCAGTGATCGCCACGAAAATTATTCTTTTTATTTTTTTACTGATTCTAGCTAAATTCATTAAATCACAGCAAACGTTTGGTTTTCAGTATAAATAATGATCCATTGATTATTCCTGCTGACTTTTCCTTTAAAATGTTGGTAGAGACAAATCTTAGGTTTAGAGCTTTAAGTTTAATGACAAGAAGCTCTACAGAGATATTGGACTTTGAGGGACTGGAGACGATGCATTGATTTCCCCCCAAAATCTGCAATAAAAACATTTTTGTATTACTTTGTCCAATGAGATCTGATTAGGCGGCTGAAAGCTGTTGGTGGAACATATAACAGGTGATAAATGGCGCCTGTACCTCCACCCTGTAGATGTTGGATGGATGATCTCTGCGACCGCAGAGTTCACTGGGAGTTTTACAGCAGCTGTCAGGAACAAGCCGCTCATTTCCGACACTCTGGATCCACTTACTGTCCGTCCAGTCAGAGAAGTTCTGACTCCCACAGCACTTAAACTGGAAGACAGGAACAAACAAAGGGAAGAATGAGAAATTCAGATTAAATTGAATATTTAAATGACATTTACAGTAATAGTGCTCTGATTGGTCACATGGATTTCACTCTTCAAACCTGTTGTTGCAGCTTGTCAACAGACTGTGTGATGCTCTCCTGGCCAGGCTGCTGGTATTTCTGCTGCATGTTGGACTTTAGGTTCAGTTTGAGCTCATCATGCAGCTGTGAGGCAACAGAAACATTTTATTCTACCTGAGCCACGCCCTCGCATAACTCAGAGCACATTTTCTCTAACCCCGGCCTCACCGCCGGTTTTTAACAGGATTTTTCCAGTAAAAAATATTTTACTCTATTGTGCATAAATCAGGTGATAACAAACAGGTGATATATTAAATACACTGACATCAAATTTTATTAATTCTGGACCTTTTGGGATGCATATAAATCACGCTGCAAAAAGTTTAAAGTCGTAGGGAAGCGGCCGTTCCAACCGCTGCATTTCCGAATTCTCCCGAGTGGTGCCCGACTTTACATGAGTGAATAAAGTGAATGTGATTGGTCGATTATCAAGGGGGCGGGATTGTTGTGGCGGAAGGTTAGCAAGCATATTTTGTTGTGGCCGGTTTGTTTGAAGCATCTTGCTAACCAGTTAGCATCTTAGTGCTAGTAGGTTCCCAATGGGAAATTCCATTGGGACCAAGTAGCACTAAATTGGTGCCTTAGAAACGACGCTGTCAAGGAACGCTATGGACAGAGGAAACATGCAAGAGGAGGAGAGTTTAGTGTCGGAGGTCGTGGATGAGTCTCCTCCGTCATCCATTTTTTATTTAGAGGAGGAAAGCGGGGAGGAAGATGTTGTGGAAGAGGACGCCAGGGCGGCAGAAGCTTGGTTTGGTGTAGAAGGCTTCCAGCCGTACATGTTTGAGCCCTTGCCTCGCAACGCTGCCAGTTCTGTTAGCTCTACGCCTGCCGAAGACACAGACGTCCATCCCCGTGAACACTGGGACGCAACTCAATGGGAAAGGAAAGGATTCTGATTTCAACCGTTGCGTATATTAGCTGCGACATATGAATCAAGATGCTATGATTGAAAACATTTGATTGACAGATGAGCGTTGATATATGATTGGCCGAATTTAGGTGTTCAGGCTGACGTAGAACTAACTGGCCTGCAGAAGATAACGGAAAAAACAGATTTTAAGACTGGATTTATTTAAAAATAGTAATTTTCTAAAGTTTGGGACAATATGGTCTGATAAAAGTAAATTTATATACATGTTTAAGCCGGAATGATTTGATATTTAAATTTGGTTTCCCTACAACTTTAAAGAATTTGATTCTTAATTTTCACCTGATGACTTTTATTACATATTAGAAATTTCACATTTAGCTAAAATACCAGATTCAGGCTTCATCAAATTTCCATCCAGCCACTTTATTTCCATAAAATCAATAAGTTCAAACCAGAATTCCTGGTGACCATTTAACATCAGAAAACAGTTAATGTCATAGACCTGCTTTTCATGCATAACCCTCACATTTGGAATGGGGTTGATAGTAATTATTACTTATTAACCTTGTTTGGTTTAGTTCAGACATTTGTTCTACTTTAACGCCTACTTGTGTGCAAATCTCCAACTGGAAAAGAGAAAAAATATGTTTGGGGAGAATAGAAAGGAACAAAATAAGGAGGATAAAGGACTGATTAATCAATAGTTAGATGGTTGGACATGATGATGGGCAACAATTCATTCATTAAAACTTGTTCTGTTTTATTCAGGTAAATCATGTGTTCATTTGTTATACGTTCCCTTAAGCTAGATTTAAGAAAAAACTACTTTTAATGTGTTAATCAAGCTAAAGCAATGCCATTCATGCCCATTAGTGAGGAATTTTAGCTGTTTACTAAAATGGTTCATGAACTGGGAGGAAAAGAGAAACACAGGAGAACAGTTTACCTGGTGGCAGAGAGGGAAACACTGCAGCAGAGAAATAGAGGAAGAAACAGAAAGTGTGAGAAGAATGGATGAAAAAAAAAGAGATATAAAATGAAGAGCGTGCAGAGAAACGCATGTGGAGGGAATTTACAGACCGCAGCCGGAAAGTTCATATTTAGTAAAGTCAAATTCCTGCATTTTTTTATTTAAAAAAAGAAAGAAGTGTGTTTCTGGTGGTAAAGACACAGTGTTGGTTTTTAGTCACTTTTGCTTTAGACTATCAAACAAATATTAACCTCAGAAACAAATAAGATGAAATACGGTTTCCCTCCATCAACAAATGATTCTGGGAATTATTTTAGATTAACACAAAGTTTTATGGGACAATTTCAGCCAAATGTATTCCTGATATGCAGGATCAAGAATCCCCTAAACAACATTTCTGACAACATGTAGAAAGTTAATAAAGAAAGAACTATCAGCCCCTAAAATAAAAAAAAGATATTTTAGAACAGATCATTTCTAAGGCTTTGGGACTTCAGGGGGAGAAATTGTTCCCAAATGTAGAAAAGATGGAGGATATTCCCAGGAGAGGCTGCAGACTTTTCCCCAGTTAATTCATGGTCATGTTTTAATATAAGAGAAATACTAGAAATAGAATCAGTGGGAGAAGTTAAATTAACTGGTGACAAAACAGAAAAGAAAAGCTGAACAACATATGCTAAAAAAAAAAGATCCGTCCAAAACTTCAGCAGAATATCTCGCTGACTGACGAGACTAAAGTGCTATTTTGTGGAACTTTAATGTCTTTAAATTAGGCTCAGAACTAAAACGTCATCTTAGAAAAAAAAAACCACATTGACCAAAAGACAAATCTGCTGGTGTTAGCGTGTTAATCTCAGAACAAAGACCAGAACCGTGATCTGAAGCATCCCAGCTATCAACAGCTCAGAAAGAAAGAAACAGGCCATTCAAATAAAAACTATAAAAATAAACCAGTAAAACTTTATGCTTCTTCATTCAAAGCACGGCGATCATAAAACCAATAACTCTGGTTAACATTTTAATGTCATTGTTGCTACTCCAGATCTGCCCTCAGGTTTATCAGGTGGAAAATGTGTTTTCACTTTAATCCAAGTGGGAATGGATACCTGCATTACTTTAATAATAAAAATAATCAACATTTGCAAAGTGAGGTTTAGATCTACTCGGGTTATTATGTCAGAATGAATTCAGCTACATTTAAAAAGAATAAATAGATAAAGGAGGATGAGGTTTCTCACAGCACTGCTGGTAGATTTAAGGACCGCCTGTTAATAGGAGCTTATATGTAGAAACAAACTCACCTGTTGGTTGTTAACATAAGCCAGGATTCCTGCAGTGATTTCCAGCAGGAAGATAGAGAGCAGCAACACCAGATACTACAGAGGAAATACATGAGAGCAAAACAAGTCAAGAGTCTTTATCCTTTTGCTAGATCAGTGCATTTAAAATGATTCAAAAGAAGGTTTAGAGATAATTAAAGACTGAAGAGGATGAAAAAGGCAACAGTTCTATTAAACCAATCAACAGGAGGAAGGAAAGGAGAGACTTTAAAAAAGGCAGTGGAATAAAAATAGACATGACGTGTTTCTGGAAGATTGCTTTTGTATGAACAGAGGCGTCATGTAACAAAACAAATACTGTGTTACTCTGAGTAAAAATGTTAGTGATCTATACTTTAATGGAGGAATTATTTCTTAGACAACTTTTTACTTTCTACTCCTTACATTTTAAAAATAGACTCGTTAGTTTTATTTCATTTAAGCTCATTTTCATTATGGACAGTTAAATAAATCCATCAAAATAATAAGTTTCATCCAGACAATTAATTTCTTTGTAGTTGGACCCAGTGCTGCCCCAACTTGTTGCTCACCACATCCCAAAATAAATAGTTTTCTTGAGATGATGCAAATTAAATTTGACACCATAAGTTCTACAACTAAGAAAATGAAGTCTAAGGAAGTTATCAACCAGAATAGTAGAAAAATGTTCCTTTAATAGGGTCAAGCAGTAAAGCTTCTGATCTTAACAGTTTGTCCTGCATTACTTTTACTTTGATACTTTTAGTATCTTCTAAAAAGGTAATTTTAAGCAGCAGGATTCATACTTCTACTGGAGTAATAAACATGGATCCTCCATAATGTCTGGTCTCACTGAGTGTGTCTGCTCCTCTCCCTCCCACACTCTGAGGCCTGAGCGGCCGCTTGTGATGCTCCTCATTCTTCTAGCATGAGCCCAGCTCTAAATCTACTCTTAAAGGAATAGTACACCCAAAACATGATTAGCCTTCATTTTCTACTCACCCCCATGCTGAACAACACTCTGGAGTACTTTTTTGATATCTCAAATGCATCTGGAGATCTGGGAGGCTTCTTGCTGTCTGCTGACATTCAAATAATGGAGGTCTATGGCGCCCGAGGCAGAAAGGTCCATAAAAGTCCACAAAAAACGTGTCAATATTCCTCCATACTGCTCGTCCAATGTATTCCAAGTGTCCTGAGTGGGTAGCGTAGTGTATAGGACTTCCTAAAAGCGCACGCCTGCGAGTTCACGAGCCTACGGAAACCGCGGCAGACCAAACCAGATGAAAGTGCGCATTCAGCGTCTGCTCTTGATAATGCAAGCATAGAAGAAGAAATGTGCTGTTTACCTGTGCAAAGAAAGAAACAACGAAAGAAAAATGTCTGAGGACTTCAGTGTTGAGGAAGAGCATGAGTTCTTTGCCGAGCTGAATGCGCACTTTCATCTGGTTTGGTCTGCCGCGGTTTCCGTAGAGTCGTGAACGCGCTTTTAGGAAATCCTATACACTACTGTTTATGCTCTAAAAACATTCTAAATGACTTCGTTTCAGTAAATTATGGACGCTACCCACTCAGGACACTTGGAATACATTGGACGAGCAGTATGGAGGAATATTGACACGTTTTTTGTGGACTTTTATGGACCTTTCTGCCTCGGGCGCCATAGACCTCCATTATTTGAATGTCAGCAGACAGCAAGAAGCCTCCCAGATCTCCAGATGCATTTGAGATATCAAAAAAGTACTCCAGAGTGTTGTTCAGCATGGGGGTCAGTAGAAAATGAAGGCTAATCATGTTTTGGGTGTACTGTTCCTTTAAAGACACACGCTGCATGGCTTTATCTGCTCCATGTGACCAGTGCAGAAAATCACACACAGTTACCTTTCAACACACAGTATTCAATCTCTTCCTGTGCTGTGAGGAGAAACTGGACTAGAAATGCATGTTGGGCGTATTAAGCAGGAAATGGTGACCAATGTAGGCCTCTGTGTGTTTTTAGCTTTTTGTTGGAGTCGCCATCTTACCACAATCAAGAGGCTCCTCCTCTCCTTCAGAGTGGCGCAGCATCCGATCATCCCAGTCACAATCACGACGCCTCCAGCGGCGATCAGGATGTAAGCAGAGGCCGAGTAGAAGCTGGAGTTCAGTAAACTGATGTAGTCGCTGTTTTCCACCAGAGTCCACACCCCCACCGCCAGCACGGCCCCCCCGCCCAGCTGAGAGCAAACAGGATGAACCACGTCACCTGAAGCACCTTCAGCCTGAAAACCTCTGAACACCTGAGTTTTATTTATCCATAAAATGCAAGGAAATAAATTCACTTATGTTGAGCAAATATAAAGATATGCTTAAATGAGGCATTTATTTCTGGATAGATGATGGATGGATGGATGATGGATGGATGGATGGATGGATGATGGATGGATGATGGATGATGGATGGATGGATGATGGATGGATGGATGATGGATGATGGATGGATGGATGATGGATGGATGGATGGATGGATGATGGATGGATGATGGATGATGGATGGATGATGGATGGATGGATGGATGATGGATGGATGGATGGATGGATGATGGATGGATGGATGGATGGATGGATGGATGGATGGATGGATGGATGGATGGATGGATGATGGATGGATGATGGATGATGGATGGATGATGGATGGATGGATGATGGATGGATGATGGATGATGGATGGATGATGGATGGATGGATGGATGGATGGATGATGGATGGATGATGGATGGATGGATGATGGATGGATGATGGATGGATGGATGATGGATGGATGGATGGATGGATGATGGATGGATGATGGATGGATGGATGGATGGATGGATGGATGATGGATGGATGATGGATGGATGATGGATGGATGATGGATGGATGATGGATGATGGATAGATGGATGATGGATGGATGGATGGATGATGGATGGATGATGGATGATGGATGGCTGATGGATGGATGGATGGATGGATGATGGATGGATGGATGGATGGTTGGATGGATGGATGGATGGATGGATGGATGGATGGATGGATGGATGGATGATGGATGGATGATGGATGATGGATGGATGATGGATGGATGGATGGATGGATGATGGATGGATGGATGGATGGATGGATGATGGATGGATGATGGATGGATGGATGGATGGATGGATGGATGATGGATGGATGATGGATGGATGATGGATGGATGATGGATGATGGATGGATGATGGATGATGGATGATGGATGGATGATGGATGGATGATGGATGGATGATGAATGATGGATGGATGGATGGATGGATGATGGATGGATGATGGATGATGGATGATGGATGGATGGATGGATGGATGATGGATGGATGATGGATGATGGATGATGGATGGATGGATGGATGGATGATGGATGGATGGATGGATGATGGATGGATGGATGGATGGATGATGGATGGATGATAGATGGATGGATGGATGGATGATGGATGGATGGATGGATGGATGGATGGATGGATGGATGATGGATGATGGATGATGGATGGATGATGGATGATGGATGGATGATGGATGATGGATGGATGGATGGATGATGGATGGATGATGGATGGATGGATGATGGATGGATGATGGATGATGGATGGATAATGGATGGATGATGGATGGATGATGGATGATGGATGGATGGATGGATGATGGATGGATGATGGATGATGGATGATGGATGGATGGATGGATGATGGATGGATGGATGATGGATGGATGGATGGATGATGGATGGATGATGAATGGATGATGGATGGATGATGGATGGATGAATGATGGATGGATGATGGATGGATGGATGATGGATGGATGAATGATGGATGGATGGAGGATGGATGGATGATGGATGGATGATGGATGAATGATGGATGGATGATGGATGGATGGATGATGGATGAATGATGGATGGATGAATGATGGATGGATGATGGATGGATGATGGATGGATGAATGATGGATGGATGGATGATGGATGGATGGATGATGGATGGATGATGGATGGATGAATGATGGATGGATGATGGATGGATGGATGATGGATGGATGAATGATGGATGGATGATGGATGGATGGATGATGGATGGATGAATGATGGATGGATGATGGATGGATGGATGGATTATGGATGGATGAATGATGGATGGATGATGGATGGATGGATGGATGATGGATGAATGGATGATGGATGGATGAATGATGGAGGGATGGATGGATGATGGATGGATGAATGATGGATGAATGAATGATGGATGGATGGATGATGGATGGATGGATGGATGATGGATGGATGAATGATGGATGGATGGATGATGGATGGATGGATGATGGATGGATGAATGATGGATGGATGGATGATAGATGGATGATGGATGGATGGATGGATGATGGATGGATGAATGATGGATGGATGAATGATGGATGGATGGATGATGGATGAATGATGGATGGATGGATGATGGATGGATGATGGATGGATGAATGATGGATGGATGGATGATGGATGGATGATGGATGGATGAATGATGGATGATGGATGGATGGATGATGGATGGATGGATGATGGATGGATGAATGATGGATGGATGATGGATGGATGGATGGATGATGGATGGATGAATGATGGATGGATGAATGATGGATGGATGATGGATGGATGGATGGATGATGGATGGATGGATGATGGATGGATGGATGATGGATGGATGGATGGATGATGGATGGATGAATGATGGATGGATGAATGATGGATGGATGGATGATGGATGGATGGATGGATGGATGATGGATGGATGAATGATGGATGGATGGATGATAGATGGATGATGGATGGATGGATGGATGATGGATGGATGAATGATGGATGGATGAATGATGGATGGATGGATGATGGATGAATGATGGATGGATGATGGATGGATGATGGATGGATGATGGATGGATGAATGATGGATGGATGGATGGATGATGGATGGATGAATGATGGATGGATGATGGATGGATGAATGATGGATGGATGAAGGATGGATGGATGAATGATGGATGGATGATGGATGAATGATGGATGGATGATGGATGGATGAATGATGGATGGATGGATGATGGATGGATGGATGGATGGATGATGGATGGATGAATGATGGATGGATGAATGATGGATGGATGGATGATGGATGGATGGATGGATGATGGATGGATGAATGATGGATGGATGGATGATGGATGGATGGATGATGGATGGATGAATGATGGATGGATGGATGATAGATGGATGATGGATGGATGGATGAATGATGGATGGATGAAGGATGGATGGATGAAGGATGGATGGATGAATGATGGATGGATGATGGATGAATGATGGATGGATGATGGATGGATGATGGATGGATGGATGGATGATGGATGGATGAATGATGGATGGATGGATGATGGATGGATGGATGATGGATGGATGAATGATGGATGGATGATGGATTGATGGATGGATGATGGATGGATGAATGATGGATGGATGATGGATGGATGATGGATGGATGAATGATGGATGGATGAATGATGGATGGATGATGGACGTCAGTCTCTTGCAATCTTACCCAGAAACAAATGTTAAAGAGGAAAAGTAGATATTTCAGGCAGATGACCCCGCAGGAGTTTTTCTGCTTCTGATTTGCTTCCATTCTAAAAAAGAAATACATTTTTTAGCGGCTGTAAACCGGAGGAGGAAGGAAGTTTTCCCAAATCCTGAAGATTCGTTTTGATCTGATTTCAGATCCTAGAGATAAAATCATCAGATCAGAACCTAAAGCTCTGATGAAATTCACTGAGGCCTCATTTCACTTCAGCAATTCCTCTTTTGCTCGGCTTCACTTCCACCTTTCATATGAAAAGGTGACATATTTATGTGATTAAAACGCAGCTGGAACTTGTGAACAGATAAGACAGCATGGGGGGGGGGGTGAAATGAAATATGTTGTGGGGGAAACATACTTTACTACTTGTGTCACATGTGGTATGTTCCCCACCTCAGTAAGCTGAGCTCCTACTCTACACCTGATATGTTGAACTTTTGATTTTACAATGAAAAAGTTCCTTTTCTAACTGAAGCTTGGAGCTTACAATAATAAAACTTAAACCAAACAATAAAGGCATGACTTAAAGATAAGCTGATTGAAAGAGCAAAGTAAAAAACAAACTAGACAATGTTTAATGTTTGCATGAAGTTATTTATAACCTAGTGTGTAAAGCAAAGCTCTGCTCTGGTTGAGGAGAAAACAATCCTACCTTAGTCCTGACGAGGGTGGACGACTTCTGGGCTGATCCTTCCAATTCTGCTCCGACCGTTTGAACGTCGCTGAAGCAGAACTGAATTCACTCCCAGCCTCCAACAGGAACCTCCTCACAGAGACCCCCCCCCCCTCCACACAGAGGACACGTCTGCCCCCATCTGGCTGCAGGGTCACAAGGCTCTAGATCAGTGACAACCCTTCCCATGTGTGCTTTACAAAAGGACACCAAAACATTTAGAAAACATATATTCTTTTATAATAAATACACAGAAATACAAAGGAAAGTTATATTGAGAGAACTTTAGAGGAAACTGTTTGTTGTATTTGGGAATGACTTGGGCAGTCCTTGTTGGTGTGATCTGGGACCAAAATACTGAAACTTTTTCAGTAAGACAGCTTCTGAGCAAAGCTCTGCTATTTATTGGGGCCACAACAACTTTTCTGAGCGCCGGCGTCTGTCAGTAAAAACGCTTCCTCACATTGATGATCATCCTTCATCATCAGCATCCTGAAAGAAAGAGAATTTATAAAAGCACATCATTAAAATATACGTATGACTGAGCAGTGAGCTGTAATTATCAACAGTTTTTACTCCACCAATGAGATCTGGAGCAGTTTAAAAGGTTTAAAAGGTTTATTGATTCTTCAAATACTTAATGTAGCAAAAGCTTTGCTTTATTTACTGCACATAAAGCTGAGGAAACATGTTCTGCTTTACTAGTTTAGTCAGAAAAGTATTAAAGTCATCCTGAGATCCAGAAGCCATGCAGCATTTTAGGCTAGAAAAACTGTTCTCTACATCCAGTCTGTTCTCTGCATTCAAACTGTTCTCTACATCCAGTCTGTTCTCTGCATCCAAACTGTTCTCTACATCCAGACTGTTCTCTACATCCAGACTGTTCTCTACATCCAGTCTGTTCTCTGCATCCAAACTGTTCTCTACATCCAGTCTGTTCTCTGCATCCAAACTGTTCTCTACATCCAGTCTGTTCTCTGCATCCAAACTGTTCTCTACATCCAGTCTGTTCTCTGCATCCAAACTGTTCTCTACATCCAGTCTGTTCTCTACATCCAGACTGTTCTCTACATCCAGTCTGTTCTCTGCATCCAGACTGTTCTCTACATCCAGACTGTTCTCTACATCCAGTCTGTTCTCTGCATCCAAACTGTTCTCTACATCCAGTCTGTTCTCTACATCCAGACTGTTCTCTACATCCAGTCTGTTCTCTACATCCAGACTGTTCTCTACATCCAGTCTGTTCTCTACATCCAGACTGTTCTCTACATCCAGTCTGTTCTCTGCATCCAGTCTGTTCTCTACATCCAGACTGTTCTCTACATCCAGACTGTTCTCTACATCCAGACTGTTCTCTACATCCAGACTGTTCTCTAAATCCAGTCTGTTCTCTACATCCAGACTGTTCTCTACATCGTCTGTTCTCTGCATCCAGTCTGTTCTCTACATCCAGACTGTTCTCTACATCCAGTCTGTTCTCTGCATCCAGTCTGTTCTCTACATCCAGTCTGTTCTCTACATCCAGTCTGTTCTCTACATCCAGTCTGTTCTCTACAGACTGTTCTCTACATCCAGTCTGTTCTCTACATCCAGACTGTTCTCTGCATCCAGACTGTTCTCTACATCCGGTCTGTTCTCTACATCCAGTCTGTTCTCCACATCCAGTCTGTTCTCCACATCCAGTCTGTTCTCTGCATCCAGACTGTTCTCTGCATCCAGTCTGCTCTCTGCATCCAGACTGTTCTCTGCTGCATCCAGTCTGTTCTCTACATACAGACTGTTCTCTGCATCCAGACTGTTCTCTACATCCAGTCTGTTCTCTACATCCAGACTGTTCTCTACATCCAGTCTGTTCTCTACAGACTGTTCTCTACATCCAAACTGTTCTCTACATCCAGACTGTTCTCTGCATCCAGACTGTTCTCTACATCCAGTCTGTTCTCTACATCCAGACTGTTCTCTGCATCCAGTCTGTTCTCTGCATCCAGTCTGTTCTCTACATCCAGACTGTTCTCTGCATCCAGACTGTTCTCTACATCCAGACTGTTCTCTGCATCCAGACTGTTCTCTACATCCAGACTGTTCTCTACATCCAGACTGTTCTCTGCATCCAGTCTGTTCTCTACATCCAGACTGTTCTCTACATCCAGACTGTTCTCTGCATCCAGTCTGTTCTCTACATCCAGACTGTTCTCTACATCCAGACTGTTCTCTGCATCCAGTCTGTTCTCTGCATCCAGTCTGTTCTCTACATCCAGACTGTTCTCTACATCCAGTCTGTTCTCTACATCCAGTCTGTTCTCTACATCCAGACTGTTCTCTGCATCCAGTCTGTTCTCTACATCCAGACTGTTCTCTACATCCAGACTGTTCTCTGCATCCAGTCTGTTCTCTGCATCCAGTCTGTTCTCTACATCCAGACTGTTCTCTACAGAATGTTCTCTACATCCAGTCTGTTCTCTACATCCAGACTGTTCTCTGCATCCAGACTGTTCTCTACATCCAGTCTGTTCTCTACATCCAGACTGTTCTCTACATCCAGTCTGTTCTCCACATCCAGTCTGTTCTCTGCATCCAGACTGTTCTCTGCATCCAGTCTGCTCTCTGCATCCAGACTGTTCTCTGCTGCATCCAGTCTGTTCTCTACATACAGACTGTTCTCTGCATCCAGACTGTTCTCTACATCCAGTCTGTTCTCTACATCCAGACTGTTCTCTACATCCAGTCTGTTCTCTACAGACTGTTCTCTACATCCAAACTGTTCTCTACATCCAGACTGTTCTCTGCATCCAGACTGTTCTCTACATCCAGTCTGTTCTCTGCATCCAGTCTGTTCTCTGCATCCAGTCTGTTCTCTACATCCAGACTGTTCTCTACATCCAGACTGTTCTCTGCATCCAGACTGTTCTCTACATCCAGACTGTTCTCTACATCCAGACTGTTCTCTGCATCCAGTCTGTTCTCTACATCCAGACTGTTCTCTACATCCAGACTGTTCTCTGCATCCAGTCTGTTCTCTGCATCCAGACTGTTCTCTACAGACTGTTCTCTACATCCAAACTGTTCTCTACATCCAGACTGTTCTCTGCATCCAGACTGTTCTCTACATCCAGTCTGTTCTCTACATCCAGACTGTTCTCTACATCCAGTCTGTTCTCTACATCCAGACTGTTCTCTGCATCCAGTCTGTTCTCTACATCCAGACTGTTCTCTACATCCAGTCTGTTCTCTACATCCAGACTGTTCTCTACAGACTTTTCTCTACATCCAGTCTGTTCTCTACATCCAGACTGTTCTCTGCATCCAGACTGTTCTCTACATCCAGTCTGTTCTCTACATCCAGACTGTTCTCTACATCCAGTCTGTTCTCCACATCCAGTCTGTTCTCTGCATCCAGACTGTTCTCTGCATCCAGTCTGCTCTCTGCATCCAGACTGTTCTCTGCTGCATCCAGTCTGTTCTCTACATACAGACTGTTCTCTGCATCCAGACTGTTCTCTACATCCAGTCTGTTCTCTACATCCAGACTGTTCTCTACATCCAGTCTGTTCTCTACAGACTGTTCTCTACATCCAAACTGTTCTCTACATCCAGACTGTTCTCTGCATCCAGACTGTTCTCTGCATCCAGACTGTTCTCTACATCCAGTCTGTTCTCTACATCCAGACTGTTCTCTGCATCCAGTCTGTTCTCTGCATCCAGTCTGTTCTCTACATCCAGACTGTTCTCTGCATCCAGACTGTTCTCTACATCCAGACTGTTCTCTGCATCCAGACTGTTCTCTACATCCAGACTGTTCTCTACATCCAGACTGTTCTCTGCATCCAGTCTGTTCTCTACATCCAGACTGTTCTCTACATCCAGACTGTTCTCTGCATCCAGTCTGTTCTCTGCATCCAGACTGTTCTCTACAGACTGTTCTCTACATCCAAACTGTTCTCTACATCCAGACTGTTCTCTGCATCCAGACTGTTCTCTACATCCAGTCTGTTCTCTACATCCAGACTGTTCTCTACATCCAGTCTGTTCTCTACATCCAGACTGTTCTCTGCATCCAGTCTGTTCTCTACATCCAGACTGTTCTCTACATCCAGACTGTTCTCTGCATCCAGTCTGTTCTCTGCATCCAGTCTGTTCTCTACATCCAGACTGTTCTCTACATCCAGTCTGTTCTCTACATCCAGTCTGTTCTCTACATCCAGACTGTTCTCTGCATCCAGTCTGTTCTCTACACCCAGACTGTTCTCTACATCCAGACTGTTCTCTGCATCCAGTCTGTTCTCTGCATCCAGTCTGTTCTCTACATCCAGACTGTTCTCTACATCCAGTCTGTTCTCTACTTCCAGACTGTTCTCTACATCCAGTCTGTTCTCTGCATCCAGTCTGTTCTCTGCATCCAGTCTGTTCTCTACTTCCAGTCTGTTCTCTACATCCAGACTGTTCTCTACTTCCAGTCTGTTCTCTACATCCAGACTGTTCTCTACATCCAGTCTGTTCTCTGCATCCAGTCTGTTCTCTACTTCCAGTCTGTTCTCTACATCCAGACTGTTCTCTACTTCCAGTCTGTTCTCTACATCCAGACTGTTCTCTACATCCAGTCTGTTCTCTACATCCAGTCTGTTCTCTGCATCCAGTCTGTTCTCTACATCCAGACTGTTCTCTACTTCCAGTCTGTTCTCTACATCCAGACTGTTCTCTACTTCCAGTCTGTTCTCTACATCCAGACTGTTCTCTACATCCAGTCTGTTCTCTACATCCAGACTGTTCTCTACTTCCAGTCTGTTCTCTACATCCAGACTGTTCTCTACATCCAGACTGTTCTCTACATCCAGACTGTTCTCTACATCCAGACTGTTCTCTACTTCCAGTCTGTTCTCTACATCCAGACTGTTCTCTACTTCCAGTCTGTTCTCTACATCCAGACTGTTCTCTACATCCAGTCTGTTCTCTACATCCAGACTGTTCTCTACATCCAGACTGTTCTCTACATCCAGACTGTTCTCTACTTCCAGTCTGTTCTCTACATCCAGACTGTTCTCTACATCCAGTCTGTTCTCTACATCCAGTCTGTTCTCTGCATGCAGTCTGTGGCATTAAGCCCTGGTATTGAAGTCTATGGCTGCATCATAAAACGTGAACATGTCAGAAGTTTGTCAGAGCGTCTCAGGTGGATGGGAAGAGTCATACTCAGCTAGATGAACCATCAGCTCCTCCATGTTATATCCAGTCTTGGCACTGCACTCATGAAAAAAAGCCTGGTAATGCTGCACAAAGACAAACAACAAACATTTGATTTATCCTGATTTTGGGATGAAGTTGGTTTCATATTGGCAGCAGCTTGGAGCGAATCAGTGCAGAAAGTTCTTTGAATATTCAAACGCTGCTCACCTCTGCCAGCCTCTCTCCTTCTGCTCGCATCACTTCTCTGTTGGCATCATCGGCTAAGTCCACCTTGTTTCCCAGCAGCATCAGAACAGTCCCTTCACACATCTTATCCTGCAGAAAACAAACAACTAGAAAAAAATCTCCTTCTGCTCAAGTGTAAAAGTATTAGAGTTTTTGGGGTTCACATCATTTTAAAACCACTAAGGTTTATGGTTCTCATTCGCTTCAATAAGCTCGCCGTCTATTCAAATGACAGATTTGCATTCGGCAGCTCCGCCCACTTACCCTCACAGAATCCAACCATCCTCTCACCGCCAGGAAGGAGGCGCCGTGCGTGACGTCGTACACGGCCAGGATGCCGTCCGCCTTCCGGTAATATTGTTCAGTGATGCTGCAGAACCTGCAGAATTCAGTCCAAACTAGAACCAGAAACTAGAACTGGTTACAGATTCTGCAGCTTAAAGCGAGGAATCTGACCTCTCCTGGCCCGCCGTGTCCCATAGCTGCAAAGTGATGGCGGTGGAATCCAGAAATAAAGTCTTCATCTGGAAATCTATACCTGAAAATCAAACTATTTCATCAAAACAGCCTCCAACAATCCGACTGCAGCTAAAACCTGGTTTAACTCACAGCACAGATATGGAGGAACACTCAGTTTCTTTTTTTTTAAGAGATTTAACATCTTTTTATAGTTATATATGTTTTAGATTTGGTCAAAATAATCAGAAGGATATCCTGGAGGGGAAACTGTTAGAGGCTTAAAAAAAGACTGAACACTGTGGTGGAGGTTTGCCTTCCATACCTTAATGCACATTATTTAATGTGCATTCAAACCATTTTAATCAAAGTATTTTCATGAGTTAGAATGGTCTAGTCAAAGTTCGGACATAGATCCCTTTAAAAATCTGTGGGAAGTAACGTCCTCGATCTAAAACGGTTTGGGTTTCTAAAGGTTGCTGGAAACATTCAGCTCATTCTGCTTTTCGCTGAAAACTCTGCACCCTGTTGGTTGAATATTAAACTGCACTGACAGCTTTATTCTGAAGCTTGCAGTAGAAATGTGACCAAATGCTAAAAAGTTCAAGGAGACGAATACTTCAGTAAAATCTTCCGTTTCCTCGGCTGTTTTTTACTTCATTCAGAGTTTATTTTCTAACCCTCCTCCCTCCCTCCTGGCGTCCGGCAGCAGCTCCCATGTGACACAGCGTAAACACCAGGCGTGTATCTCTGTCATGACGGAGTCATTTGCCATGTGACTGTTTACACAGCAGGGCGTTTGGCCTCTCAAGGACAGACTACTTAAAACTCCTTTGCTGCTGTAGCATGAATCTGCCTGAGGAATATTGACTTAACTTAAACTCGTTTACTTTCAACAAGTCTGAGTCCGACCAAACAAATGCTTGTATATTTATGCCGAGCGATAAAGAAGCAAGGAGTTGGGCTTCGATGTTCGACATGAACGAGTAAAACAGCTCTGCTCCCCCCAGCGCAGCATGATGGCTGAGAGGCTGAAGTGACGTTTCTCAGACCTGCAGAGTAAAAGTAGTGAAACCTTACGCTGATTCACACACAGTGGGTCAAAGGTCACCGGGTTCAGCTGTCAGCTGGGAAACGGTTAGACCCCCGTCACACACGGCGCCGCCAAACGTCACAGAGGACGTTACCTCAGCTCTGCTCTCATTTTCTAACCTCACTGGTTCAACATGGAAGCTTCTCTCCGTTTTACTCCCATTTAAACATTAATATTAGATTAATACTGATTCAGATCTCCACTATTCTTGCAAAAGTTATTTTAAAAACAGCATTTTAAGAAGATAAATGTTTTATACTTTTGAAACCTTTATGGTTTAATGTTTTCCTTTTCTTCATTTCTTTTTGTGCTGTTAAAGATGCATTTGTTTTGCATTTATATGCATGTGTTTAAACATGCCGCTTTCCCCACTGCTGCTGCTGTTCCTGCTAAAAGTCTTTACATTAAAAAAATCTGCAGCAATGCATGAAACCAGCAGCGTTAAAGGGAAGCATGCTGATTTTTTTATTTTTCCAAAATCTTTCTAGATCCACATCTCTTTGGTTTGGTTTTATTCTGTGTGGTTTAGATCTGGAGGCTGAGATCACAGGTGCTTTGCCTTGTTCCTGTTGAACCACTTTTGGACCATTACCTATCAGTAACGTCCCATTTTGGCTTTCTGACCCATTTCTCCACATTTTAAACATGCTGGTGATTTAAATAGCGAACGCTGCTTTAACTGGACATCGTGAGAGAAACAGTCCAACAGCCTCACAGATGGTTTAACATCAGCTAAAAATGCTTTTTCACATGTTTTAATTTCTATTTGGCTGCTTATGATCAAAGTACAGAGATTAGGGCTCCTACAAAGGCAGTTATTCTATCTTTATTTATATGATTCAATATTTCACTGCTTTAATTAAGAGTTCTAAATGATCTAATTCAATAATTTGATATAATGCATTCTTAGCTCCAACACATTTAGCAAAGTTTGCTTTCTGTTTTTCTGACTCAAACGTTCAATTTTCACTTCTTATGTTTATTTAACTTAACTTTTTTATTTTCAAATGTAAAATATCAATATATTTATCACTTTATTGGAGATGACAAGGAAGGAAGGAAGGAAGGACAGAAGAGAGCAGCGAGACACTGATGGGAAGAAGGAAAGACAAAGGAAGAATAAAGGAGGACAGAACTCAACAGGAAGCAACTTCCTAAGCGTTAAAAGAGAAACCATTCAGGCAAAGAGATGGAAACTGAAAATATAGACGTATTCCTGAGCTAATCTAGATCAGGTTTCAGACGGACAGCTACAGACCTACGTTTAGCAAAGTTCACATGTTTATGTTTGTGTTGGTAGGTCAGCAAAAAACCAGTAACAACCAGTTTAATGTAGTTCTCCACCAGAGCTGTGGAGATTTTCAGTAAAAGAAATAAAAATTAAAAGCTCAAGTTACGTTTATTTTGTTTGAATTGTACAGATAAGTTTGGCACAAGTGACTTTATTGCTGGTTATTATTTAGACATTCAGGCAGAACAAATGTTGAGATTTAAACAGAACTGGATCAATTAATCAGATTCATTATAGAAATAATGAAATAATTCATTAATCAATGAATCGTTAACAGGATTATAGAGACTTTAAAACAGGCCTGTTTCATAAAAAGCTTCTTTAGGAAACCTTTAGCCGTCTGATTATTCATCGATTCATCAGATTGATCAATTAATCAATTAATTGTTAGTTGCAGCCCTGATCTGAACCATTTCAAGCAATAACATGTCTGAGCTGATATAATGGAGGAAGTTCTTACCCACGGTGGAGGTGACCGTACTGCTGTAGTGTCCTGTGCAGTAGTGCTGAATGAAGGAGGTCTTACCCACCCCCGAGTTCCCCAGAAACACCACCTTGAACACTCGCTGTGGGCTCAACCGTTTGCTCTACAAATCAGAATAAATTTAACACCTAACGCTTCTAGTTTTAGATTTCTGAGCGACTAGTTTAGATTCTGCCCACCTGCATGTGCATCGGCTCCACATGTTGACCTATGACCTTACATGAGGGCAGGCGCGCCTCGGATGAATCGGTCTGCTCCGACTCACCAGATGAGCTCAGCTGTCTTCAGAACCAACAGAGGGAGAAAAGCTCAATGTTTTGCTTTTTCATCTCATGACGTTAAAATGAGAAACGTAAGAATTTATTCGTACAAACCTCCTCAGCGGCTGCATGTCTTGCAGCAAGTAGTTGCTTAAAATTGAGCCTCTCTTCTGCAGAGACTTGCTGGAGTTTGGATTCTAAAGGTTTATGTGGAGTAAAAGAAATCAGAACCAATTCGGATTTGTAGATAATTTGTAAATTAATATTTTGGTTTTCATTAAGAACTTTAACACAAATTAAATAACCATGAATGTCTTCTTTTAGTGAAAAAAAAAAACAGCTTTATTTAAAAGGAGGTTACGGAGACAAAAATACTTTTATTTATTCTGCTGCAAAATAATTTAACATGAGATTCTTTTTTTTTTTCCAACAATACACTTTTCATATATAAATGATAAATTATGTTATTTGTAATACTTATCCAAACAGTTCCTTGAATGTAAATGAAACAGTGGATGAAATAAACAGAGTTTCCTCTGACGGACGTTCAGCCTGGATGGTTTATTTACTGGATTTAATAAAAGAAACAAACATTTTTCTTCACATTGGAACAGGATGCTAAACGTGTTCTATCACAATCCTTCACTGTTTCCACAGAACATTGAGCAGATCTTTATTAGCTGCCTGAGTGCTGCTTAGTCCAGAGGATGGAGGGAGGCGGAGGACTGGGCTCAGGTTGGGTAAACCTGCCTGCTCCACGGCTCCCCGCTCAGGTAATACGGTAACGGCGAGGGGGAAAGGACAGAGTGTCGGTGACTAACCATCTTAAGCGACTGCTGAGCATCTTTCTCATCTCGCAGATTTCTGTTCATATCCCTAATGAAAACATTAAAAGGAGATTAGAAACACGTGGCTAGAGATCAATATTAAAAACGAATATTTGAGGAATAAAACAATGACGACAATTCCATCTTTTAAAAATATGTTTTAACCACAAAATGCTAAAAAATGTGTTTGTAAAATAAACCGGCTGCTTCCATCTGAGCAGACCAAAGGAAAGTTTAGTGGAAGGAAGACATCTTTGGGTTAGAGACACAAGCAAGAGCTGCTGGAGTTTCTCCAAAATCAGCAGATTCACTCCTCTGCTGCGCATTTTTATTCTTTCCTAATCTGACAGATTTATTTTACCAGCAGAAGTTGGTTCCTTCCCACACGGTCAAAGTATTAATAACAGCTTTAATAACTCTGGGATACCAGAAAACCTGCCTGACCGGGTCCCTCAGAAAGGACCAGCTAACATGCTAATGCAGCCTCCTTTAGTTTAGCATGCTAACAGTCGGAGCATCCAGGCTGCAGGAATGAGTCCTGATCGACCTGAAGGCTCCTGCTGCGATTTATTTCATATTAGCTCTGAGCCATAATCATTCCTTCTCTCTATCAGGTTTAGATTCACATACATTCCAAGTTTCTTTCTTTTTAGAATTCAGATTTATAAAATTCAGTTTCCCAAATTTAAATATGCATTGCAGAAATAAATCAGCTTTTCCAAGATCCTTATTCCTTTGACAGAAGGAAATGAAAAATGCAGACAGTTGAATCTGTTTAGATGCAGTCGGAGAAACAAACGTTTGTCGTCTGGTAAAAACTCACTGAATTTATTCAAACTGATTTCAGACAGGAGGAGAAAAAACTTGTAGTTTTAAAGCAACCAGAATAAATATTGGACTTTTACACAGTTTTAATTCAAATAAATTGATCACATTATAAAGTGTTACTATTTGGGTCAAAGTGCAGCTTTAAAATCTGTTGGATTAATAATAAAACTTACCTTAATATTTCCAGCTGTCTCAGCAGACTTTCCTTTTCCTTTTTGATGTTTCTTGATACCTTCATGACATTTCTGCAGTGACCCACAGGAGGAGAGAGTTTATGAATAACCGATCTGCCGATTATTAACCCTTCATCTCCACGTTTAATCAGATCAATATAATAAGTAACCTGGAACTGGCTGACTGCCGAGCTCAACAATCTAAACATGAAAGATTATCCAAAGCTAAACATTTTATCCAGATAAGTGGGTCCAGTAAAGGTTTAAAAGGGACTAATCTAGTCGCTGACCTGTGCCGGGCCGCCTGCTCCTGGACGGCGCTGGCCTGCAGCAGGCTGAGCTGACGCAGCGCAGACTGCAGCCGCTCTCTGCTGCTCTCCACCTGCTCCTGCAGCTGGCTGTTCAGGCTGCGCAGCTGCCGGTTCTGCTCCCTGATGCTGCTTTGCTCCTGATTCAGAGTTCGGATTCTGGTTTGGAGCTGGAAGGAAAGGAAGAGTCCCGTGAACACAAACGCCTCACAGAGAGACCTTTGCCACCGCTGAGATGCCCACCTCCTTCTGTTTGTTCATGGTGGTCTCCAACTCCTGCTCCCGCATGCGCAGCTCCTCCTCCAGCCGCTGGCCGCGCTGCTTCTCCTTAAAGCTGTCCTTCAAATCGGAAAGAAAATATCACAGCTTATAGAGAAACGCTGATGAAACTGTTGAAGCGTTCAACAAATCGTCCACATTTATTTCAACGTTTAGTAAAAAGAGGTTCAAACTATCTCCAATAAATTATGCTTAGAATAAAAACCCAAAACAATAAATTCGAGAGGGGGGGGGATCCTTGGAAAAAAACAAAACTATTCTATTCAGTTTATTTCTATAGATCCAATTCAAATCATGTCCATTAGGTCACTTTTTAGAGATCATTCAACCAGATCATCCAGTCAGATTGATCTAAAGTTTTCTATCTAAGGAAAACCAGCTGATTGCATCGACTCATTGACTCTTCAGCAATCCCTCACACTGAAGGCTGGTTTATGCTCAGAAACCAGGTGGTCTGCGTGTGTCGCAGTGAACGCAGATGTGCCCCGCCCCTTCCCCAGACACTCTGGTGCAACTCTCCAAAATTGTAGGTGAGAGCAGACAGGAGGCCTCTGATTGGTCAATTCTACATCCGCTCTACTCTATGCGTATTTCCTGTTTGGTTCCTTAGCGGCTTGTTTTGTTTGTCTGACGCCATTGTGGAAAACGACTGGTGAAGATGGAGCAGCTAGCAGAGCGAGGTGAGAACGCTGGGACCCTTTTTCCACTTGGATCCTCGCTCTTTTTGGCCCTCATGTCCCTCCGTTGTCGCACCAACTTGCCCCCACTTACTCGCCGCCTCGGCCGTATCTAGACCCACAGCTAGTTCCTGATTGGCCCTCTCACGTTGTGGCGTGGAATAACATAGCTCAGACCACGCTTCAATATTGGGCAGAAATCAAAAATATCTGCGACGCGCTGCTGGGGGAGGATAACCAGGCCTGAAGCATGCTTGTAGCGACAGTGGAGAGGAAAAACTCCCTTTGAACAGGAAGAAACCTCCAGCAGAACCAGGCTCAGTGTGAGCGGCCATCTGCTGAGGCCCACTGGGGTTCAAGGAGACAGAAGCAGACATAGAAAAAGAAGCATAGATACAACCCTTTTAAAAAGAAAAAGAATAATAAACAACCCCCTCCCCCCCACCCCCGATATAAATTTTAGAATGACACAAGGCTAAGCTACGTTTAGCCTCTCTTGCTAATAGGGAAGCACTCGAAATGCTAATGCTCACTGTTTAAGGGCTGAAGGACAGAAGATCCTTTTGGGATGAAAAAATGTTGGAACAAATATTTAGCAGGGATGCTAATGTTTGTAAAATATACCTGAGCGACCCATTTCTCTTTCTCCTCTCTGATCTGGCTCTCCATCTCCTCATAAATGGATCGGACCACCTGGTCGTGTTCACTCTCCCTTCTGAAGCACAGCAAATAAAAAAGAGTGACTCTTTTAAAACCTTAACCCTTTAAACTGATGTGCAATGCATCATGGGAAGGCTGACCTGCATAGAGCTTGTTCCAGGGTGTCTCTTTCTCTGACGGCGTCCTGCAGGTGGGACACGGCATGGACCAAAAGAGCCTCCATGGCGTTCAGCAGCTCAGGGCTGTCTCTCTGGAGATCATTCCACAGTGAGAAAAGCTCCTGCTGGCTGTTTGAAAAATACAAAACAACTTTATTTCACTAATCTGATAAATAAATGTTAGGAATAAAAACATGAGCTGAGTTTTCTCTTTCCTTAAACTCTAGACTAACTTTTTCCACGGGGAAAGTTTTGCCTAACTGGGTTCATCTACAGCTTAGTGTTGGCTAACAGCAGCAAACGTTTAACAGTCAAGGAGAATAAGAGATAAAAGACATTTGATCAAAAACTTGTTGGTTTTTGCAGCGATCCTTTAACAATAAAAATCCTCTTTTCATACGGATTCACATTTAATGTTTTTAAAGTTATATTCAGCTCCAACAATCGGACCGTTTTTACTGGCTGATTATATTCGGCCAATAAGAAGTCTTACTCCTTGAAGATCTTGTCCGCGCCGAGTTCCATCAGGATGTCAACGAATCGGACGGCGTTCGGGTGCCGGGACCAGTCTGCTTCCTGTTCGGCCTCCGCTCGGTCTGAGCCCCGTTCGGGCGCTTCCTCCACACCCATCAGTTCACCTGCAACACCAAGAAACACCACTGCATGTTTCATTTCTCCCAGAAATATTCACACCCCGCTTACTTCTCCTCCTTCTGTTCAACAATTAATAAAACAACAAGTATTATGACTGTAAATGGTAAAAGGCCTGTACTTATATGGCGCTTGACCAAAGCACTTTACGCTACATTCAGTCATTCACACACACACTCACACACAATCATGCTGCTTTTCTAAAACTAAAATCTTTAAAGCAGGGGTCTTCAACGTTTTCCAGGCCAAGGAAGCGTGGACCCCCTAATTATATATATTGTGTTCAATTGTGTTATATCAAACTGGTCCTATATGTAATGAAAGTAATTTCTCCGTGGGATTATTAAAGTATTTCTGATTCTGATTCCTGGTTGAAGGGTCAGGTGTTGTGAATGAATCGGTCCCCAGCTTGAAAGAGCTCCTGCACTGCAAAAACATTCTACAAATGAGTAAAAATGTTTTAAAATAAGTGTATTCACCCTTAATGTAAGCCGGAAAATAAGATGATCTGTGAATTAAATGAGCATTTTTACCCTTGAAATAAGATAATTAGATATTATGCCCTTGAAATAAGAGACTTCCGTTGTTTTTTCTTATTTTAAATGTTAATGGTCTTATTCCATTGGCAAAGTGTCTGCTCAATTTAAGAAGAAATCCACTTATTTTAAGAAATAATTACTAAATTAGATGAACAGTTTTTGCAGTGTGTGTGTCTCTGAATGTGAGCATTGATGACTGAAAGACATCCATTTATCTGTTTACTACAGTCTGTTCAATTCATGTTAATGTGGATTTAAAGACATTTCAACGAGTGGAAAAAATTGCAGGAGGGAAATTTAAAAAAAAGTCTAATCAAGCAAAACTTTCACGACCCCCATGCAGAACCTCCGTGGACCCCCTAGGGGTCGCGGACCCCCTGTTGAAGACCTCCGCTTTAAAGTATGAAGCACATCTTTAATTTAACGTCCACAAAGGCCCAACAGGCCAAACTCAGGGTTCAAAGCTATTGGAGATTTTATTTTTTTACTCTCTTGAACGTTTTTTCTGGATTCAGCTGTGGGGATGTTCGGTGTCCGGGAAGCTGAGGAGTTAACGGAAAGCTGGACCTGGGGAGCCAATAAAAAAATGTTTTCTGGTTTCCTATCACATCTCTCACCAAGTCCTGCTTTAAACTCAACAGGAGTGAGGAATCCGTTGTTCTCTCGGTCCAAACTTTCAAACACCGTCTCCAGCTGTTCGGGGGACAGCGGCAGCTCGCCCTCAAGCCTCTGAGCACAGAAACAAAGACATTAAGCTCAACACTTTACAATTAGATGAAACATTAATATTCTAGCTAACTAGCTGCCCTACCTGCATGTCTCGCTTTGTGATGAACCCTTTCCCTTCTTTGTCACACAGGACAAACAGCTCTTTGGCCTTCCCCATGGTCTCCGCCTGCGGGCTCAGCTGCATGGAATCTCTGGCGGACGGTGAAGCCAGAGGACTGCGTCTCTGAGCCGGCCTGGGACTGCCAGAGGGGAGGCTCCGCAGTCTGGGACTCAATGGGACCGCCTCGCCGCTGCCTTGGCCCACCAGCACCTCTCCATCGTTCAGCCACAGAGACATTCCTACAGAGACCAGGAAAAAGCTCCATCATTACATCCCGTCTGTCCATAAAACCACACGTTTCTGATTAACTGAAACTAATGGCTGTTTTGGCGCTGCTCCCTGGTTAAACACAAAGTGCAGCACGCTGCAACACCTGATCCTAAGCTAGCTCCAAGGCTGTTCTCCACACTACTTTTTATTACAGTCCTATCTTTTATCACTTTAGGGAATAATCCCTTTACATTTATTGCCAAATCAGTCCCAGGTTTGTCACCATCATTTATGGCTTAGCAGGGACCAAGCAGCTGTTGTGGGAAAGTGCAGCAGGATGTGCATGAGATTAAATACAGGATGGTGTCATATGAGAGGAATTATGTGTTCCTGAAGGGCGGAGAGCAAAGGGAGAGGAGATGCAAATTAAACATTTGCAGTAGTTTGCATTGTCTAAACTGCCACAATTACAGCAGATTTGACTCTTAAAAAGCTCCAGGGACTGAGCCATGGTGGCTGCAGCTTGTTTTCCTGTTCAATCAGATCAGAACAGCCTCATTATTTCCTGCTGTTTGCAGGTTCTGATCAGCTGCAGCAATTAGTCTATCTGGAGCATCTGGACCGGATTTTAAAAGAGGACTTGGACTTCCACAGGACTTCTGACACCTAAAGACCGGCTCCATCCAAAATTATCATTCCTAATAAATACTATGCCTTTTTTAGGGTGGGGGGGTTGCCTCAGTGAACTGCTGTTTAATACTAAATGAAGTTAAGCTCATGTTTGACCTTTCAGCTGTCTCTGCTCTGCTATCAGTAAAGACATAAAAACTAAACTCAGAAAATAGTTATAAATTATCTAAGCTAGTGGTCTGGCTGAAGGATATAGCAAACCAGATAAACAGACTTATGTAAACAGCCTGCTTTAAATTTAGTGCGTCAGCTGAGCTCCAAACCAACCAGGAGAAAAACTAAACTTTGGTGTTTATCCTGGATCTGATCTGATCTGAACCCAAAGTTTAGCTGAACTTTGGGTTCAGATCAACTCCTGCAGACCCAAAGTGGTGCAAAGCCAGAGGAGCTGCTCTGCGTCACTGTGTGGCTCAACTGCGAACATATGTTCTGCAAAATATGGAGACTTCTGATAAAACAGCTTAAACAAATAAAAAAAATACACATCTGCTCTGAAAAAATAAACTTTATCTAAACAACAAACAAACAAAGCGAAGGATCGCAGCTTGGACTGTTTTATTGAGGTAATAGAGCAGCATGCCTCCACATTAAGAAAAGCCAAATCCACATGGGACAGTAAAGTTCAGCAGGCAGTCAGTAGACTGACTGTTTCTGAATGGCACGTGCTTCCCGGCTGTTTGTTGCTGATCAGAGGTAGAAGAAGGCTGGTTACTCACCTGCGGCAGCCGCGTTCCTTCACTCAGTCCTCTGTTACCTTTGCTCACCTCACATATTCACTCAATTTCTCACCTCGGCCGCTAGAGGGCGAGCGCGCAATTACCAACTTCACCGTAATGTTTGCTGTAGCTGGGAAACTGGGATTTCTTTTTAAATTAAAAGACAAGCTATCTATAAAAAAAGAAAATAAGAGAACCTTAAAAAAAGTCACAGGTGGTTTATCATAATCATATTTTATATTTATAGTCGTATTTTTTTATTGTATGTTTTACAGATACTTCCCATGTTAACATAAACTAAAAATGTTAAATTTTTAATAAATATGAATGTTTTGTTACTTTAGGTAGCTTAAATCATTTCAACTTTAACTTTTTTCCAAATAAAAATATTTTCAATAAAGTGTATTTTATTTATTTGTATTTTATTATTTATTTATTTTTTGCATCTGGTTGAATAAACTACAATTGGGTAAAAGATTTTTGGGAATTTTTACTCAATTTTTCTCCCAATGAGGTTTAGCTCAATCCTCCAGATGTATCTTATATATATAAAAATAAGCAGCTAAGATTTATTAAATGTCATGATGGGGGATTTACTTGGCTACGTTAAATTTAAATATTTTAAATTTGAATCCATAAAACACACATATCAGATGTGGCTAACCGTGTACTTTGATTATGTTTGAGGTAAAGTTGATGTCAGTCTGGACATGATGAACATTTACACTGCAAAAATGATCTAGAAATAAGTCAAAACATCTTAAATTAAATGTATTTACCCTTAATTTGAGTAGGTAAATAAGATTAATTGCCAATGGGATGAGGAAATTTACTCTTAAAATAAGATAATATGCACTTCAAATAAGACAATAAATTGTTGTTTTTTTCATATTTTAAATGTAAATTGTCTTATTCCTTTGGCAAAGTGTCTCACTTACCCCCTAAATTCAAGAAAAAATGACTTATGTAGATTTTGATTTTTTCCAGTGTAGGCCACTGAAAGTTGCAGGGATCCTAATGTCTGCAGGCAATGCCAGGTCTATAATAGAAAACTGATCAATCTCCTGATTTTCATGCTTAGCTTTCAAGTCATGTTTCTGAAATTCATCCAAAAATAAAAATAACTCGAGGAACTTATTATTTTTTCAGCTGTAGTCTCTGCAACATTTAATCAGCTCCTAGATGTTACTGGCAGAATCCTGCCGACAGCAGGAAAATGGATAAAACTCATTTTTACAACTTCTGCAAAGTATCCATCGCTGGATTTACCGTTTCTGCTTGAAAGTTTATAAATCCTTACAATGAGCACAAAACAATCAGCTGCCATTAAAATAAATAAAAAATGACAAAAGTTTAATTAAGTTAAAAAAAAAAATCATGACATAGACTTTGAATATATAGATATATAAATATATAAATTCCTAATAGATGTATACCAAAAACCGATCAAACATTTACTAAGTTATCACACCAGTATATTTATATTAATGCCAACAATAAAAAATATTATAAAAACAGTTTATAAAAACGAAACATAATTTAATGTGCAGGTTTATTTTTTCCATAAATGTTGCTCTTCTGAGGCTGTGAAGGTTAATCTGGTCCAATATTCAGTCATGAACCTAAAAAAAATAGTTTTTTAATATATAAAAACTATTTTCTGAGAATGTTTATTTAAGAGCAACTATACAAAAGAACAAAGATCTAGAAAAAGTAGACTATATTCTATTATTTTCACTAATATGAATAATAATAATATTGTAATTACATTTTATTCTCATTATTGATTTCTTCAGTAAAACATTTTTCCATAACCTTAAATAGTAAATGCTGCTGAGCAAATGGGCTTGCCTCCCCTTACCTGGCATTACGGTAAAAATGAAGCGTTGCCATGGAATTACGGAAATACATGCGCAGGCTGCAGACCGGCTGGGGGGGGGGGCTCTGCGACCAACGATCAGGAGGGAAAGAAGCTACAGACTGACTTCCGGTGAGTAGATACTCTTCTTTGTTGCTTAATCCGAGTTTGTATAACAGCAGTTTTATAAGCAAAGGTCTGTAGATTATGTAGAAAATCCCCGATTTATCCGCCTCAGAGATTACCCCCCCCCCCCCAGACTGGCTCCATTAAAGGAGACCGAAGCAGATGGAGGAACAACAACAACAACAACACAGGAGATGGAAGCTTTACCTGCGAAATGTTCCCAGCGATAATCCGAGTTTTCTACATGGCTGCCTGCGTAACAGCAGGCTGCTCTACATGCATAGATCTATGGCTGCTCTACGTGCATGGATCTATGGCTGCTCTACATGCATAGCTCTATGGCTGCTCTACATGCATAGATCTGTGGCTGCTGAGGCACAGGACGTCCATCCGTGGACCTTTTCAGGGATCCTGGATGTTTTTATTGTGCAGAAAGTTTGACCTAGATCCGCCTGCTTGTTCCTCAGCCTCTATATTTCCCTTCCAGGTGACTGACTGATCCTCCTGATGCAGGATGCCATCATACAGGATCAAGCAAAGCAGGGATTCAGCCCATAGTTTGGATTTACTGCTTACCTTCGGCCAACATTCGACTTTTTCTTCTGTATTGAGAATGAAAGATGCAGGTTTAGAGAGAGTGAATGAAATCAGGGAAAGCGAAGGAGGACGGTGAAGATCAGGTCCAAGATGCTTCAGACTGGAAACTATTCCCTGGTTCTGCTGGTCCAACTGGTGCTGCTGACCTATGACCTCTTTGTGAACTCGTTCAGTGAACTTCTGAGAAGAGCTCCTGTCATCCAGCTGGTGCTTTTCATGTAAGTCCTAAACATATAACCAGATAATAAAAATATAATGACACACACCCACACACACCCACACACACACGACATTTTCTCAAATTTTCTTTTCAGATCCAAACATTTCTGACATCATAGCTTCGCCTTTTAATGATTTTTATTTTTCTGTTAACAGGAATTTATTTCTGAATTATTAATTCCAAGAATTAAAGTAGAAGTTAAACTTTTTTACATTAAAGAAGATAAAATGGCTTCAATAAATAATGAAAGTAAAGGATTGATCATCTAAACCAGCAGCTTTTCAATTTTCAATATAATCCCTGAAAACATCAGCAGCCATTTTTTTCACCCAGGAAATGTTTTAGATGTTTAATGCAGGAGGCAGAAACCTGCGTCTACTTTCACCGAGGTTTTCACTGCCCCTCCCCCACCTGTTGGCGTGTGCTGCAGGTCTGATGGCTGGAGGATGGATGCCACACCGTTGTCTTTGTTCACAAGAGAAAAAAATCCGTTTGGCCGTAGTGTAAAGATTAAAGGGGCGGCGGCCATCAGTCTTATTAAGGCTGAAGGCTTTACCTAAACAGTTAGCCCGGCTAACTTCAGATTATTGTTGTGTTACTATATAAAGAGCAGCAGATTATTCAGACTCTGCACAACTGTGTGAGTTTATTTCCTCACGCCGACCATAGTGAGAGAATTTATCACTGAGTGACACAAGCACAGAGGAAGAAAATAAAAAGGTTATTTTTTAAAGATAAATTTACTGACCGTTTCCTGAAAAACATCTGAACCTTAAAGTTCCTTAAAATACTCAATTAAACCTTTTCTTGTTAATTATAGTTTTGTAAAGATGTGTGCTAATGAAAGTTTTAACTGTAGAAGTTTTAAAAATGAAACATGTTTACAGGAAAGGTGTCACATCTTCATCCCATTTCATTAAAATCAGCCCAGCAGGATTTATTCATGTTTTATGACGTCACCATCTTTGAATGACATCAGCGCCTGTGTTTGCAGCATCCAGGACATCGGCATCCTCTTCAACGTCATCATCATCCTCCTGATGATGTTCAACACCTACGTGTTCCAGGTGGGCCTGGTTTCTGTCCTGCTGGGCAGATTTAAGGCTCTGCTGCTCTTCTCTGCTCTCTACCTGACCCTCAGCATCTGCTTCCACTGCTGGCTGCTGGTACGGCCACGCCTTCACACAGTCACACACAACCAGAAACAAACAGATTTAAATGATTAATTAGCTGTTTTAAGCGTTAATTGGTTTCCTTCGAAAGCTCAGTATTGATCGGATCTCTGTCAGCCTCTGGAATCAAACAAACACTTGAACTGAACCCGTCTGACAACAGGAAGTAGAACATCAACACGTCTGTGACTTCAGCAGCTCTACTCATCCAGAACAGCATGCAAAGCACTGCAGCGCTGCAGATATCAGGGATTAAATGCCTTTAGGGGGAAACTTTTGGTAAAAGATTGTCGCAAAATATCTAAACATAGATTTACGGAAGCAGCCATTCAAAATGTTCCTTCCCATCAAACGCCAGCCGAATAGCGGCCCCACTTCCCTCCATCTTCCAGCTCCTGCAGTGACCCCCCCCCCCTTACACATTTTTTATTCACTGAATTACAGGGTCTGACCAGCAGATGGCGTTTCTCTTTAGAGCTTAATGACCACAAATCATGACAGAATATTTTAATACAAAGATTGATGTTTAAAAAGTAATTGTAGGGGACCAGCCAGGGGCCCATCAAGGACCAGCCAGGGGCCCATCAAGAACCAGCCAGGGGCCCATAAAGGACCAGCCAGGGGCCCATCAAGGACCAGCCAGGGGCCCATCAAGAACCAGCCAGGGGCCCATAAAGGACCAGCCAGGGTCCCATAAAGGACCAGCCAGGGGCCCATAAAGGACCAGCCAAGGGCCAATCAAGGACCAGCCAGGGGCCCATTAAGGACCAGCCAAGGGCCCATAAAGGACCAGCCAGGGTCCCATAAAGGACCAGCCAGGGGCCCATAAAGGACCAGCCAGGGTCCCATAAAGGACCAGCCAAGGGCCCATCAAGGACCAGCCAGGGGCCCATTAAGGACCAGCCAGGGGCCCATAAAGGACCAGCCAAGGGCCCATCAAGGACCAGCCAGGGGCCCATCAAGAACCAGCCAGGGGCCCATAAAGGACCAGCCAGGGGCCAATAAAAGGACCAGCCAGGTTCCCATAAAGGACCAGCCAGGGGCCCATAAAGGACCAGCCAAGGGCCCATTAAGGACCAGCCAGGGGCCCATCAAGAACCAGCCAGGGGCCCATAAAGGACCAGCCAGGGTCCCATAAAGGACCAGCCAGGGGCCCATAAAGGACCAGCCAAGGGCCCATCAAGGACCAGCCAGGGGCCCATAAAGGACCAGCCAGGGGCCAATAAAAGGACCAGCCAGGGGCCCATAAAGGACCAGCCAGGGTCCCATAAAGGACCAGCCAGGGGCCCATAAAGGACCAGCCAAGGGCCCATCAAGGACCAGCCAGGGGCCCATTAAGGACCAGCCAGGGGCCCATAAAGGACCAGCCAAGGGCCCATCAAGGACCAGCCAGGGGCCCATCAAGAACCAGCCAGGGGCCCATAAAGGACCAGCCAGGGGCCAATAAAAGGACCAGCCAGGTTCCCATAAAGGACCAGCCAGGGGCCCATAAAGGACCAGCCAAGGGCCCATCAAGGAGCAACCAGGGGCCCATTAAGGACCAGCCAAGGGCCCATCAAGGACCAACCAGGGGCCCATTAAGGACCAGCCAAGGGCCCATCAAGGACCAACCAGGGGCCCATTAAGGACCAGCCAAGGGCCCATTAAGGACCAACCAGGGGCCCATCAAGGACCATCCAGGGGCCCATCAAGGACCAACCAGGGGCCCATCAAGGACCAACCAGGGGCCCATCAAGGAGCAACCAGGGGCCCATTAAGGACCAGCCAAGGGCCCATTAAGGACCAACCAGGGGCCCATTAAGGACCAGCCAAGGGCCCATCAAGGACCAACCAGGGGCCCATCAAGGAGCAACCAGGGGCCCATTAAGGACCAGCCAAGGGCCCATCAAGGACCAGCCAAGAACCCATCAAGGACCAACCAGGGGCCCATCAAGGAGCAACCAGGGGCCCATTAAGGACCAGCCAAGGGCCCATCAAGGACCAACCAGGGGCCCATTAAGGACCAGCCAAGGGCCCATCAAGGACCAACCAGGGGCCCATTAAGGACCAGCCAAGGGCCCATTAAGGACCAACCAGGGGCCCATCAAGGACCAACCAGGGGCCCATCAAGGAGCAACCAGGGGCCCATCAAGGAGCAACCAGGGGCCCATTAAAAGAAGTGGGGAAATGTTGAAAGGCTCCTACTGTAAGACTGATGGAGGCAGTTTCTTCCGCTAACGATGGCCGTTCAGTTTAATGCTGCGCGATTCGTTTCCTTTTTAGTAAAATGGTTCAGTTGGTTTGGATAAATTGATCTTATTAAATCAAAGCAACATTTTAAATCTGTTTCTGAGAAGTTCGTATTCAAAGTGTATTCTAGGTGTTTTATCTTCCTGTTCCCAGAACCTCCGATGGTTGGACTCCAACCGTTTCGTGTGGACAGACGGTCTCCTGGCTCTCTTTGTTTTCCAGAGGACAGGTAATTCCTCCCATTAGTCTCACAGATCCAGACCTCAGTGTCTGTCCCACTAACAGTTCCTGTCCTTTACCAGCGGCCGTGTTCTACTACTACTTATACAAGCGCACAGCCGAGCACATGGGGGACCCAAGGCTCTACGAGGACTCCATGTGGCTCAGGGAGCAATTCGCCAGAGCTCGCCAGTGACGGCGGGACGGAGACGACCATTGAGGACCAGGCTGGGCAGACTGATGGAGGACTGGGAGGACCAGACTAGACAGGCTGATGGAGGACCATTTAGGACTAGACTGGGCAGGCTGATGGAGGACTGGGAGGACCAGACTAGACAGGCTGATGGAGGACCATTTAGGACTAGACTGGGCAGGCTGATGGAGGACCATTTAGGACTAGACTGGGCAGGCTGATGGAGGACCATTTAGGACTAGACTGGGCAGGCTGATGGAGGACTGGGAGGACCAGACTGGGCCTGCTGATGGAGGACTGGGAGGACCATTGAGGGGGACCTGCTATCCCATGTTTACTGGCTCCTTGCTGTGAGCGCGGCGCTGGCAGGCGAGCCACAGGCGGCTCATGTGGACCAGCATTAATCAGGATTCAGCCTGTTCATCTTTGTGGCCTTTAAAAATAATCAACCAGACTTCCTGCAAATGAACGAATGGTTCAACTTTAGTCTGCCTTCATGTTCTGTCCTGTTTTCTACCCATCCACTAGCAGCTGTAACCCCCCCCCCAGGCTGCCTTAGTGCTGTTTACATGTTAAACATGAATTAAACCAGACATTTGATGTGCATTCTCTACAGGTTTATAGTTGGATTCTACTAATTTTGTATGATTAAATAATCCTTGTGGAACTGAGGTGTAATCCTTCATTAGTGGACGGTCAGTATGATCCAGCAGACAAGGTGAAACTGGCTGCCCTATTTTTAACCTAAAGATTAATCAGGGATTGAGGTTTTAAAGCGCTGCTAGTGAAACGCATTGCAAATAGCTTCAGTGTGACAAAAATAATCTCACTATTCTTAGCCTGCTTAGAGCTGCAGGCGGGTAATAAAGTCACCAATGTTTCTCCCCCCCGCAGCCTTGGAAACGTCTAAATGTCCCACTGAGCACTAAATCCATCTTTATACGCCGCCGCCGAAAGCTCTGCATGTTTCTGGGTGAACAGAAACTTTTTCTCACTAATGAAAATATGTAGAGGCGGCCATGTTTATATTCAGCAGGAACCTTTAGGTCAGTTTAATACTATTAATAAGATTTATTTTTATTTTTTGGCTCTTTTTTTCAACAGAAGGCTGACAGGAAAGAGGGTATGAGAGAGAGGGAAAGGATCACAGGTCGGATTCGAACCCGCGTCGCCGCCTCCGTACATGGTTCGTTCACGTTAACCCTTTCATATCACTTGTTGATACTAAAGGGTTACAGCAGCATCCAGCTCAGGTCCATCTACAGGCCTTAAAGGTCTAAACTTCCCTCAACCGTGACTCTGGAGCTCCGTTTCCACAGGCCTTATGAAACCGTGCTGTGATTGGTCCGAGGACGGTAACCCAGGTAACTGTTGAGTGTACATGTCACGCACGACTGAACTGGACCGCGCTAACATGGTACTACTTCATCAGTGATGAAACTCAACGTTTATCGTTGTTTCCTGCGTCTGGAAGCCCTGATTAGACGATCGTTTGTCGTTTCCACTTCTCAAAAGCCGACTCTCTCAAGTAAATCCACCAATGGCGGCCGCCTTCGCCAGACTCTCCGCAAACAATGAAAAATCACAATTGTTACCAAAACTTCCTGAACGTTACGAGCGCCGCCATGTTGATTTCCCTCTAGTAGTACCGTAGATCGTCACATATCGGGTTCAGAGGGCAGTGTAAACGGGGAATGTTTTCCAGTCAACCCCTCAGCATGATGCTCCCACCTCCATGCATCACTATGGCGCTCTCTCTACAGAACCATTGAGCTTTTCCATGTTAACCCTTTTTTTCTGGTCTCATCTGAAAACTCCTGTTTTCCTGCCAAACCAGAAACTTTATTTTCACTAAAGCTTATTGGAAAATTAAAAGTTATCAAATTAACAGCTTTAAAAATCTGAATGATTTTACTGGTGGACTTTTTTTAGCCGTAAGGTTCCTGCTGGCAGGTTTGCCGTTCTCCTCCCATCATCAGATCCTTTAACCAGGCTCCACCAGGCGCCTAAAGCCTGGGGAGCAGTTCTAATAACATAACTCTACGTCGCTCCTAAATGTGTGCTTAGTTTCCTGATGCTGTTTGTTCCCTCATTATTAGCAAACCTCCAAAGCCCTGAGGAAGCCTGTATTTATACTGAGGGGGTCTATTAATTCATGGGGCAACTTGATTAAAGTGAGCTGGATCCAAAGATGCGTCAGATTTTACAGTTTTATTCATAAAAAAACAAAACATCTCTTCGTCTTCGTTCTTTATTGCATGAAACTGCATCAAATGACCTGAAATCTGGTTTAATGTGACAAAATTCTGAAAAGTTTACGGGTATGAATATTTAGAGATGCTAAACAATCACTAATCAGGCTGAAAGAAGGACGGATCCCCTCTACTGGGGAATGACATCCAGAGTTCATGTGATTGTTCAGGATGTCCTTCGCTCCGCTGGAATGTGGAATAATCGTGGAATTCAGCCTCTTAAAAACAGGAAGCAAACAGAAACACTTTCAGCATGATTGTAATCTAAAGTCTATAATCCAGATTATATAATCCGTACCTTCATACATAGATGCCGACCCAGAGCAGTAAGAACAGAACACCGAAGCCCATGAAAAGCGAAGCTACCAGGGAGATCAGCAGCTCCTTATAAACATCCCTGGTGTACTTTGTTGATGTTACTTCATAACTGATGGAAAGTTCAGGTTAAATCGCACAGAAATATGAGCAAAAAAAGAACATTAAATAAAAGAATAAACCTTAAACTGTGGTTAGATTTCCTCTACATGACAGAGTTTTATAATCTATTCTTTAGAGGTTAATTTATGTTCTCATCTATTAAAACACATTAGTAACTGATAACATCCCAAGTTTTACTTTTCAAACTAACATGTTAAAAAAACAGAACTACCACTGATACCAATCTAACCTCCAAACTCCACCATCAGACTAATTAACTAACGCGCTGCAGAAAAACAGGCAGGTAGAAAATGTAGGAACCAATTTATGCTTCGGTTCAAACTCTGACCTACAAGCATCACTAGAAGAGTTTAAATTCACCAGAACTATGAAATGAAAGCTGAACGTTCGCGGCTTTTAAACACATATTGCTGCCGTTGTTCTGTCAGACCAACATACCCCATCAGACCAACATACCCATAGTACCACGCATGCAGGTCGTCAGATTGCCATACACTAAAAAAAAAAAACCGAGAATGAATTAAATAGTTTTTTCTGTACGTGAATAAAGGGAGACTTGCCCGCTGAGGACGTATAAAGTGTGTTTAGAGAAGGGTCTAGCTGCACCTGCAGCCGTCTACAAAACGCCTCCCGTATAAATCCCTCCTCCCGCCCCGCCAATCATGGGCGATACGGATTTGGACGTTTCGTCATCTGGGATGCAGCGGCTCGGTGGAGCAGAAGGCAGATTAACTGAAGTGAATCAAACTGAGAAGGATGCTAACTACTAGCAAGGTTGGAGTTGGCCCATTAAAAAGTAATAATAATCTCCTCTAATGCTGTAATTAAATAGTTCAATCCAAGAACAAATTTCTGTACAATGCTTTAAATGTTAAAATTAAAATGCTATAAAATCCTCCTGAAGTAGCGAACCCAGAAAGCAATGCTGTCTGCATTTAAAGCTGTTTAGCTTTAAATCCTGTTTACCTCAGAGAGAGACTTTATGTTTTCACACATTCATAAACTAGCCTACTTGACTTCCTGTATGCTAGAGGAGGATCTTTTATTTCCGGGTGGATCATCTCTATCAGTGGTCCTCTTAACTGTCAATCATTCTGGTGATGTGTTTACGTAAGGCCGTCCTACGCGCTCGTCCCGTTATCTTTTTCTGTGCACGTTCAGGCGTATATCTTTGGTGAGCTATGGAGTCAGACGGTCACTGAAGCTCACCTTTCTCCACGTTCTTTGAGGGTCGGAAGAGAAAAAGGTCGTTTCTCAATTCAATAGAAGGCGAGTACGGATTTGTGTTCTCACCAAGTCGGTTCCTGAGAACCCAGGAAAGTCTGGACTCGGGGAGAACGGGAGCAGGCAGAATAAATCTGGGTCAACTTGAACCTGACATCACCGCATTCAAAGCTAGTCTGGAGCTGCATTTCACCTCCTGTTATTAATAGTCTCTAGATAATAATAAATTTTGACTTTTTTCATTTAGTGGAGGAATAATAATGAACACAGTCAGATAAACACAAATTAAATGAACATTTGGCCAAATAAAACAAAAAACTCGCCATCAGAGGCAGCGGTGCTTCACATACGCTATGCAGAGAGGGCCGCTGCAGATGGGCCAACGTTAGCCCCGGGCCGCTGCAGACGGGCCAACGTTAGCCCCGGGCCGCTGCAGACGGGCCAACGTTAGCCCCGGGCCGCTGCAGACGGGCCAACGTTAGCCCTGGCCGCTGCAGACGGGCTAACGTTAGCCCCGGGCCGCTGCAGACGGGCTAACGTTAGCCCCGGGCCGCTGCAGACGGGCTAACGTTAGCCCCGGGCCGCTGCAGACGGGCTAACGTTAGCCCTGGCCGCTGCAGACTATAACATTTAAATTTGTCCAAAGCATATGCAGACTCAACAGATACAGCGCATGCGTGTTGACTCTAGGTATGCTGGACTGATGGGGTATGCTGGTATGATGGGGTATGCTGGACTGATGGGGTATGCTGGAATGATGGGGTATGCTGGTATGATGGGGTATGCTGGTATGATGGGGTATGCTGGACTGATGGGGTATGCTGGAATGATGGGGTATGCTGGACTGATGGGGTATGCTGGACTGATGGGGTATGCTGGAATGACAGACATATCAGCTAATATCTTAAAGGAAACTCAGTTAATGATCCTTATTTAGAATCTGCTCTCTGTCAGGTTCTGATGCTGCAGACAGACTCAGGGACACCCTGTGAGGGACACCCTGTGAGGGACAGACTGAGGGACACGCTGTGAGGGACACCCTTTGAGGGACAGACTGAGGGACATTCTGTGAGGGACACCCTGTGAGGGACAGACTGAGGAACAGTCTGTGAGGGACACCCTGTGAGGGACAGACTGAGGGACATTCTGTGAGGGACACCCTGTGAGGGACAGACTGAGGGACATTCTGTGAGGGACAGACTGAGGGACACCCTGTGAGGGACAGACTGAGGGACATTCTGTGAGGGACAGACTGAGGGACACCCTGTGAGCGACAGACTGAGGGACACGCTGTGAGGGACACCCTGTGAGGGACACGCTGTGGAAGCAGAGGGAGGATACACGAAGAACCAGGCGGTGAAGAACATCCCTATGGCCAGCAGCACCACAGTGAGGTGGGGGAACACCGCGGGGTTCACCGGGCTGGTGTATCTGCTCATAGCCTCCAGTTCCTGCAGGAAACACAAGCAGCTTCAGGAAATAAAGAAAAACTTTATCCGAAAAAAACAACAACTTGGATTTATTTCGATCATTACGTCAATAAAGGAAACGTCAACACTCGTTCAGAAGCGCGTGCATGGCTGCTAGCATCTAAAGCTAATAGTCTAGCAGACAAGAACGCAGCGGGTAGAGATAAACCTAGCGATATAAATGCTAGAGCTGCTTTCACAGAAATATAACAGAAATAGGAGAAATAGATGTAACTCAGACCATTTTGTAACGAAGAGATCCTCGCAGCTACCGCTCCAGATAAAAGGCCACGTACTGGTTTCTTCTTCCGGGTTTTACCTTGAACGTAACAGTGACGTGATCATATGTAGACGCCTCATTGGACGCTGGCCGACGTGCCTAGAGGGCGGCCATCTTGGATCGGACCACAGTTCAGACAGCTGCTATCAGAATGAACAGGAGGCGCCTTAGATCGCAAAGTGGATGAGATATATGCAAAGTTATATGTTTTGCAAATAAATATCATATATATACACACACACACAAAGAAGGAGTCTATATATATTATATATCACACATGCATAAATAATTATAGAACCAACAGTTTGAAAATGTTTTGGAATAAGTTTAGGCAAACTTATAAGGACAAAAATCCTGTAGTTAGACACAACATACATTTACTGTTCACTATGATTTGAAAAAAGTCTTGACAATCACAGAAAATAAGAAAATTTACATAAAAATAACAAAAAAAACTCTTTTGTGTATCACATTACTACAACTTTTCCTCTATAGATCATAATAATCATTATCAAAGAGCAATTCTTTGAAATATTGAATAGTAATAATATACTATATAGATATATAATATTCGTAAAAATAAATCTTATAATACATAAATATAAATGTTTGTGTTTATCATAAAAATATTTATTTGCAAAATATATAACTGCATATATCTCATCCATTGGAGTTCAGTTGTGTAATCTAAAAAAAATGTAATTTTAGAATTAATTTTGGTCTTTAAAGTTTGTGACGTATCAGAGATTATTGTAACATAAACTCTTTCATGTGATTAAAATGAAATCTAAGGCGCCCCCCGTTCATTCTGACAGCAGCTGTCTGAACTGTGGTCCGATCCAAGATGGCCGCCCTCTAGGCACGTCGGCCAGTGTCTAATGAGGCGTCCAGGCATATAATAGCTATGGACGCGAGGACGTGTATTTACGTTTTGCGTCGGTTTACTCTTTGACTGAAGTTTCCCTTTAATCCGAAGAGAGACGCAACAGTTGGACCAAAATAATAGAAATCTGCTCATTTAATGTTTTCAATAGAAATTCTGTGTGATCTACTGCCATCTAGCGGACAGAGTGAGCACTGATCTATCAGGTCAAAGGAAAAGGAAACACATTCAGGCAATGCAATAATCAATTTATTTACTGCATGCAGTCATAGTATTACAGCATATATTCTGACAAAGAGCTTTAATAATCAATGCTTTATAAAGTAATGATGTTATTCTAGCCAATCAATTGTTGCTTAAACTATTGTTGTTTTTCAAAAAGATCAAAAATACCAAATGTGTGCCCTTGTTTTCTCTCTCCCTCTCCACTAAGTTAATATATTATTGATATAAAACAAAACAAACAAAAAAGCACATCAGATAAAAAGGAGGTACAAATAAGAATAGAATAAAAGAATAGAATAAAATGCAGTTCTATTGTGTGTATCTGACACCATACTCATGCATTGGATGAAGCGAAAGCAGTTCATCTATATACAGTGAAAAAGTGCTACAGTGGTTTCATTATGTTTACTGGTGCTTTTTAAATAGCTAAAATAGAACATTACCCAAAGGAATAGACTGAGAGCATTATACAGAGTCTACATTATAAATTCTATAATCTTTGTCTGATGGCTGTTCTTCCTGCTCATTGTTAATGTTATTTTTGAGTTACTTTTTGTTGTTTTTCTTTATAATAGGTTAATTTAAAACACACAGTGAATGGGGGATTTTCATCAACACATTAATTCATGAAATTAAGCAGAAAAATAATAATAATCTAATTAAAACAAGAGAAAATACATTTGAATTATAAGGGTTTTCACTGCATAGTCTGAGCTTGTTTTAGGCACGGGGTAATCATATATTTAACAATACTCCAGAGAAATACACAGTGAAGTACAAAGTTTCCAAATGAATCAGCGCCCCCAGATTTCTGATCCAAAACCCATCTGAAGACCTTCCCTCTAACCGCTGATGCATCATTTTAAAGCAGTGATTGGAAATGCACTTGAATTGGAAGAAGAAATATCAGTTCATGCTTTACCAGCATTGTCCAGTTATCAGAGTACAATCTAAGCTACTCCAGTGTTTGTGGAAATGTTGTCAGTGAAGGACGTTCTTCTTTTTCGGCTCCACATGCTAAACAGTGTTTGCATGACGTTTGTTTCCAGTCATTTGCTCATTTTTCCAGTTTTATTCTACACACCAGTGATTCTGCAACAACATGCGACTCAGGGCTCACATCTCATCCATCAGCAGTGCTTTGCCTCCGCAGTGACTCCTGAGGAGTCACATGCATGAACATTTATCATGGTTTATACAGTGATATAACTCCAGTGTTTCGTTTGTTCCTTGATTAAAGACACAGTGGATTTTAATAACAGCTCCTAATGAAGCTCCACTGTGGAGACCAAGGAGATGCCAGTGTGCAGCGCTGAGGTATATTCAGTACTGAAGGCTTACAGTAAACATTCAGAGTTGGCTTAGACTACAGTTGGAAGACATTTGGATGAAATGTAAAAATACATGTTTGAACATTGCTCGGCCATGACAGTTCATCTCAGCCTCCATGATTATTGGCATCGCTGGTAAAAGTAAACAAAAACAGGTAAAAAGCCTCAAAATATTTCCATCTTTCTTGCAGAACCACAGGAAACGTCTAAAAACCTTTACTCGATATAAACATGTTAATTAGTTTTATAAACTAAACCAGGAAATCAATGGAAACAGAAAGAATTCAGATATACTCAGTTGAACTAAAGTATATTTGATATTTGACTATATTTCCTAATCGAATGAGAAAGTTGAACATTTAGAACAGATAACTTTGTTTCCACGGTGATAAAGATGACGTCACGCAAAGGCCAACCTTTACCCGCCGCTCTGCCTTAGTGATGGACGATGATGATGATCACATGTCACCAGGAAATTCATCAAAGTCTATAAAACTTCCATCCAACAGGCTGGAAAAGGAGAATTAATCGTCTGGATCCCGTGTAAAGTAGACAGGATGGGGGTGTGTGTGTGTTATTGATCTCATAATAGAGAAATTCCCTCCGTGCATTTAACCCCTCCCCCTGGGGAGCAGTGGGCTGCCTTTGTGTGGGGTTAAGGGGAGCAGTGGGGGGTTAAGGGTCTTGCTCGGGGACCCAGAGTGGCAGTCTGTGGGGATGGAACCGGGAACTGCAACCTTCTTAGAGCACAGACTGCTCCGACCATTAGACCACCTTCGACTGTGTGAAGCCTCCAGATCTCTATTTATTCTCTGGATTGCTGATCACCCATTTGTAGCATGGGGTTAAAGTGAAGCTGCCGGCCGCCATATTGGTACTCCCTAGTTAGACTGGTCATGATGTAAACAATCCATAAGCTACAGCATAGAACAACGATACTGTTTTCATTTTAAGGGAGATTTAAGTCTTTTAAAATAAAGATGAATTCATCACTTTGACACAGACTGGTTGTTTCATAGCATCAGTAGATTAACTTTAACTTTGAATAAAAAAATAAGCCCATCACACTGCAGCGTCATTATGAAACCAATGAAGTCTATAAATCATGTAATATAACATGTTATACAATCCATCACAATAAAATGAATGTGTTAATGGGGCAGAATAATACAGATGAGCCAAAAGTGATAAACTAATGATGTACATTACATGTACATCATTAGTTTATCACTTTTGGAAATGAAATATATAAATATATATATATATATTTTTTTTTTCGATCAAAATAACAAGCAATATATTTCAGCTCATTTTTTCAAACAAGAAATGAAACAAACTCCAAAAACGACATCATCATCCACTGAATAAAGAATTCCTACATTAACATTTCCCAGTGAATGACTTTCTATTTCCTCTACTTTCTATTTTCTAACGTTAGACCCAATGTCAGTGTCTAACTCAGTCAATGTCTTCCAGTCAGTCTGAGATAGCCAGACTAATGTTAGTCTGCAGACTAAACTATAGGATCCATCGGCTATAGATGGATTTATTGCTTAGTTCATCCACTGACTGGGAAATTACCAGTGGAACGTCTTCCTGCAGACAGAAAACTGCTGGTTTCTGCAGCTAAATGCTGCACAGGGAGGCATTATCACTGCGCATCTCCCTGGGAGAGGGGAGTACCAAGATGGTGGACGGGGGCTTCACTTTTTTCGGCCTATCAGCAATCCAGTGAATAAATCGAGATCAGTGGTGAAGCCGCCCTGTGCTTCCTGTTATGTGCGACGGAGAATCTATAATGTTGTTTGCCTGCAGCTCTGGAAGCTTTTATTTTATTGCTCAGCAGAATAAACAAAGATGTTGGGATTATTTCTCTGCTGCGTTTGCATCTGTCCAAACTAAAAATGGATAATCATTGGTATCTAAAACATATAAGATCCACAGAAATGTTTCACTCTCCTGTCGTTCTCAGTCTCCACCTATTAGAAAATATGCTGGAAGTCCTGCTGGAAAAAGATCATAGATTTTGGAGTCTAGAAACGTTATGCTTAGAGGTTCCTATCTCTGCCTTTCATGTAATAACATGAATAAATCTTTGAATAAATCAATTTTCAATCTGAGTCAATCCAAAGATTTTTTTTTAGGTTGTGAATGATTCTAGTCAAATCGAAGATGGATTTATTTTTTGGCTTTTTACACTCCTGAATGAAAGGTGCCAATAATCTGGGGGGGGGCGCTGTAATCCAGTTTTCACAGGGATTAGGGATTTATTCCGTAAATTCATTTGCTAGGGATTACAGCAGGGTCAGTGGCACAACCTGTTCTTCATGAATATCTTTAAAATATTGAACAGTGATAAGAAAAGTTCCCCTCCTATCATTAGAGTCTGCATCTAAAACCAGAAGCAGGAAATAAACGAGGCGCATCGTCGTCCTCGTCACACACAGTTACTGCGGATCAGAAAATGGTAGTCAGAGTGCAATGGCAGTTTTTCTTCTGTGGCACAGCTCACTTCTCCCTGTTCAGAGGAAAAGAAAACAGTCAGATTAGAATAATTTCACTTCTATTCAGTTTATTTCTATAGCTCCAATTCACATCATGTCATCTCAGGTCACTTTATAGATCCAGTTCACCAGATCATCCAGTCAGATTGATTCAAAGTTTTCTATCTAAGGAAAACCAGCTGATTGCATCGCGTCATTGACTCTTCAGCAATCCCTCACACTAAGCATGCTTGTAGCGACGGTGGAGAGGAAAAACTCCCTTTGAACAGGAAGAAACCTCCAGCAGAACCAGGCTCAGTGTGAGCGGCCATCTGCTGAGGCCCACTGGGGTTCAAGGAGACAGAAGCAGACATAGAAAAAGAAGCATAGATACTAAAGGCAACTTTTGGTGAATCCATACTTTCATATTTTGGTTCACTAAGTGAAAGAAAAGCAGGCAGCCAGGTTTCATGGTTCGTATCTGAGGTCAGGTTTACTCACAGAGTGAGAAACACGGAAGTGATAGGTGATGTCCTGGAAAGATGACACGGGCACCGACCACAGATGACGAGTCCCCTTAAAAACATACAAGCACATCTATGGTCAAAATCTACAGATACGAAAATAAGTCCAGTTTGGTCCCCAGAGGTGAAGAGGACTTTCTAATGGCAGCTCCTGGTCTGTGGAACCAGCTTCTTCATATCTACTCGCTTCCTCTGACACATTTTACTCACTGTTTAAATAAAGTAGTAGAATTGAACTTATGTCACGTTTAAACTCCAATCTAAATTTGTTGGTTTGTGGCATTTGGCCAAATGCAGACAATTTCAATGTTTATTTAATCTTAAGAAGTTAGAATATTTGGGAACATTTGAGCATTTTTTTCACTTATGTCAGAATTATATCATTTATCAAAAAGAGTGAAATCTAAATGAGTCGGGTTTTTGTTTTCTTAAAATAAGTGTTCTTGAATTGAGGAGGTATTTGACACACTTTCCCAATGGAACAAGACAATTTATATTTATTTATTTACTTATCTAATTATCTTATTTTAAGAGTAAAAAGTATTAATTCCGTTGGCAGATCATCTTATTTACCTGCTCAAATTCAGGATAAATACACTTAATTTAAGAAATGTTTACTTATTTCTTAATTGTATTTGCAGTGAGGGATATATTTCAAACCCTGAGTTCTTGTCATTCAGTGAATATTTCTCACAGATAATAAAAACATAAATCTCTGTATTAAAAATAGATTTTCTACCTGCTGGTGCAGATTCTCCATCATCCAGGTCAGAGTCATTCCAGAAAGTTAAAATCAATCCACTGGACTTTGCTTACAAGTTTGAAGACGTTTCTCTTCCCTTCCAGGAAGATTTTTCAATCAATTATTATTAAAAAAACGAAACATTTTCAAAGTTAGAAAAACAAAGTCCAGTGGATTGTTTTTATTGTTTTTATATTAATGTTGTGTAATACAGCACTGGGAATGTTGGGAAAAGCCTTAACTAGAACAGGAGCAGAAGTCCTTTAAACTCTCCACTACAAGCGCAGGGCGTGCAGCGTCTCTGGCACAGAGGGTTGCATCCAAGCAAACCTTATTTATGAATTTAGCTGCATTAAAATGAGTAGACTGATTCTAAAGTAAGCAGCCACTTCGTCTCTGTGTCTATCAGATGTAGGTAATCATGCAGAAGTCCCCCAGCTGTTATTCCCCAAAGCTGCGTTTTCTTCTGTGGTCATCCTATCAGGATGAAATATGGACACTGGCTCCCACTGTCCAAACGTATGATCATGGCACAGCAGTATTGAACTCAGGCAATATTGTAATTTTGTGAGAAGCTGAATTTTGGCGAGAAATAATTTCGACAGGCTTCAAGTTTGAAGATGTTTGTATTTTTCAATTTAAAAAAAGTTTTTTGAATTGAAATAATCTTCATGGATGGAAGAGAAACATCTTTAAACTTGGAAACAAAGTCCAGTGGATTGATTTTACTTTTCTGGAATGACGATGACCTGGATGACTGAGAATCTTCATCAGCTTGTAGAAAATGTATTTTTAACTCTGCAGTTTACCTTTTCAGACATAGAGATTTCTGTTTTTATTATCTGTGAGCAATAGTCATTGAATAATAAGAACTCAGGGTTTGAAATAGTTCACTCTTTTTGATAATTGATATTAATCTGAAATAAGTGAGAACAATGCTCAAATGTTCCCAAATATTCTAATTTCTTAAGATTAAATAAACATTGAATTTGTCTGCATTTGGCCAAATGCCACAAACCAACAAATGCCAGTAATTCCTCTGCATTAGTCCCTAACCATGTAGGGGCAGTGATAGCCATGCCAGTCCACACTGGAAAAAATCTAAATCATTTTTTTCTTAAAATAAGTGCATTTGTTCTTGAATTGAGGAGATAAAAGAGAAATTTTTCCAATGGAACAAGACAATTTAGATTTAAAATAAGAAAAAACAATTACATTGTCTTATTTCAAGTGCATTTTATCTAATTAACTTATTTTAAGAGTAAAAATACTAATTTCATAGGTATATTATCTCATTTCCCTGCTCAAATCAAGGGTAAATACACTTAATTTAAGAATTTTTTTCCTATTTACTTTATTTAGATTGTTTTTCCAGTCCAGGGACTGACTGCAGGTCAATGAGCGGCGTACCTGACATGGAACAACCAGGCCATACATAGAGCTTTACCTTAATAGACTAGATCAATTAGGGGAGGTATACTTCTAAACCATTCCCCTTCTTTAAAAAAAAATAAAAACTAAAAAACTAAATTACTGCTTGTAAGTAAAGTCCTTGTGTATAGAAATGTGGATCCTGTTCAGTCAGATGTACCTGTGTTGATGCTCTCAGGCCGCTATAGAGGTCAGTTTCTGTGCGGTTGAGACATAAACGTCCTTTAGTGGCTCCACACTGTTTCACCCACACATTATTTCTCGACCTGAAAAAAGAAAAGTATAAATTTGATCAGTATATTCCTCGCCGAGCAGTTTAGTGATCTGATGAGAATCTAAGGGCTGATCTACTAACAGCAGATTGTTTAGGTTGTTTTGTAGCAGGTCTGACATTGAGCTAAACTTTAACGGCTCCGTTCCTCTGAGCCCTTCTTTGTGTGACATCATCATCTAACTTTAGAGGTTCAAAGTTTACTTTTAACTGTAAAGGACAGAGGATTTATAAAGGAAGTGTTTGTTTGATCCTTTCTATGACATCATTTTCAAAAGTTAAACAGGTCAGGAGACTTTGGACCAAATTTTTTTTTACTCTTTCTTTAGAAAATTCTTGAAAGGCTCCTTTTTAACTTTCACTAATGCTAATAGAGTATTTATATATATTTTTACTTTATCCACCTCTGATCGTAACGTCTTTCCTTACATAAAAACTGTCTCCAGTCACTGAGCATCTACTCTATCACTAATGCAAGCAGACTTTGATGCTTGTTCTGTACGGGATGGCAGCCAAACTTTTTATTATAAAACCATTTAGAGTTGAAAGAAGAAAATTGCAAAATGATAAAACACTGATAGGGAAAACTTTACATTATCAGAGAAATTCATCCATGACTCAGTAATGTCTTACTGCTACTTTATAAAGTTTTCATTCCATAATTTTCTCATTTCTGTCCGTTTTGTTTTTCTTGTGTAATTTTACAGCAGCTATGTTTTCAGGTCAGACTTTAAAATCATTTGAGTGTCCATCGGAATAGAGAATAAAATAATAATAATTGATAAAATAATAATAATAAACCTTCTCAGAGCCCCAGCATACTGCTCTAACCACTAGGCCACCATTCCAGCTGTGACTGTGTGAAGTTCACTGATCTCTATTTATTCCCTGGACTGCTGACAGTCCGTTCATTATTACCAGGTTAAAGTCAAGCCACTGGCCGCCATATTGGTACTCCCTAGTTAGACCGGTCGCAATGTAAACAATCCATAAGCTACAGCATAGAACAATTTTCAGAGGGACTTAAGACTTTTAAAATAAAGATAAATCTCCCAAGAAGATTAGGAAGTATGTAAAAAAATGTAAGGTATACATTTCTATAAATGAGTAAAATATCACAAGGTTTGGACTTTATCAGCGCAGCAATGCCTGAAGCCTTTACTAAAGTGTGAAATGTTAATCTTACAATATAGAAAGACAGATATCAGAGCAGCCATGTCTATTGGATACAGACAGAAATAAAATAAGATCAGATTTAAGAGATTCAGTTTTAGTCTTAATGTCAGGGAGTCTGAAAATACAGAAGAAAAATAATCAGCAGAGATTCATTCATTTCCTGACCTTTCATGGCTTTGTAGAAATTCTGCAAGCATCATTCAGAACATATTCTTACTGTAGCTACGGTGCAGCCAGGCTTGTACTTACATCATATGCAGCGTAATTTGTGATATTGAAGCATTTTTCTGCCTAAGAAGTGACAGCGTGTAGCTAAGAGGGATAAAAAACATGGATTAACATTATGTGATAAATGATAAAATACTTGAAGGAAAAGTGAAGAGACAGAAAATAGTTCCAACCTGCAGCGCTCTGCGGGCTCACACCTTTGGGCTGTGATTTCTTGGTTTGTCTCTACAATGTGAACACTAGTTAGAGACGGCGCAGTAACTGCCCCTATGACAGGAAAACAAAACGCATCATGTGCAAAAAAAAGACTTATTTTTCTTTTAGACAAAATATCGGAATTTGGGTGCTGCAGTCAGAGTTCTGATGAAAATTAAAAAGAGAGATCATATCTCTCCTATCCTGGCTTCTCTTCATTGGCTTCCTGTTAAATCCAGAATAGAATTTAAAATCCTCCTTCTCACATATAAAGCCTTAAATGGCCAAGCTCCATCTGATATCAGAGATCTGATTGTTCCTTATGTTCCTAACAGAGCACTTCGCTCTCAATCTGCAGGTTTACTAGTGGTTCCTAGAACTTCTAAAAGTAGAATGGGAGGCAGATCTTTTAGTTCTCAGGCTCCTCTCCTGTGGAACCAACTACCAGTTTTAGTCCGTGAGGCAGACACCCTGTCTACTTTTAAGGCTAGGCTTAAAACTTTCCTTTTTGATAAAGCTTCTAGTTAGAGTGGCTCAGGTTATCCTGATCTATCTCTATAGTTCTGCTGCTATAGGCTTAGACTGCTGGAGGACATAGGGACTCAGCATAGTTTCTCCAACATATCCTCGCTCCCCCTGCATGTCCCATATTGACCAACAGGGGGAGTGCTGTTGCTGGGCTGTGTTCATGCAGCTACCATTCGTATGCAAGCTGCGCTGTCTCCTTGGTGCTGGCTGTTGACCTGGAGGAAGGCGGTTGGTGGTTCCCATTCCTTCTGCATTTGGGGACACAGGTCTTTTGGATTTGGCAAAGTACATGGGTGCTGAGGTGTGGCTGAGACGGTTCCTGTTGTGGCCATCTTTGTCCGTTTGCCTGGATTTTGCTTTCTTAACGATGGTGCCAGGCGTGGGAACTGGGACACTTATACCTGCAGAAGGCAAATCGTTCATCCATACACAGAAGACATCTTGACGTGAACTGGGAAGCATTGATCTGCTAATTATTCTTACCAGGTGTAGATTGGTTGTTACTCAATGTCAGAGTGGTTGCTGATTGGTTGTTTACAGCTGTGGATGAACAGCATGCTGCAGAAGTTTAAGATAAATTAAAAAATAGCCTCATGAAGTTGATTTAATTGATTTTAATACCTCTTACATTAAAGATGAAGCATAATCCTACAGGTAAATTACCTGGTAGAGATGTGGTGGAGACTGGAGAGAAGGGATTCTTGCGGGACGAATCCAGTGCTCTAGACCTGTACCAATCAGATGAAACACAAAGAGATTAAATAACAGAATTCAGAGGATTTAAAGATGCTTATATATGCACAAGATCCCATTTCAGTCAAAACAGAGTAAAATGAGTAGTTTAGGACACGACTGGAAGGGCTCGAGGAAACAAGCTGCAGGAAAAGATGGAAGTTGGCAGTGTACCATGTGTAGACAGGTGTAGAGACAGTTACAGTGGCAGTGAAGATAGGCATCCAAGAGATGTAGAGAACACAGGATGAAACATAGCTAGAGAACAAAGGGATAGAGTTCACAGGATGATTTCAGGGATGCACATAGACAGATGTTGAGGTAAACTCAGCTGCAACTGAAAAGCACATACCCATCTCTCTCTGTGACGGCTCCTCTATGGTGGAGCGTCAGCACATAAAGCACTGACATTGAAATGACGCTGCAAAACAAAAAGTCAAGAAATAATCAGACTAGATGTCTGAGTAGCAAGTTCAGGTGGTGCTACTGCCAAGCACAAACACATGCATACGAACCTGAAGGCCATGACAATGAGAAGAGCCAGGATGGTCCCCTGCATGAACCTCTGAGTGATGCAGCCCTGATCTGGGGGGGAATTCTGGAAGAGAAGGATTAAATATAATCACATTTGTACAACCTGTAGGTCAACAGCTAATAATACCTTCCAAAAGTATTCATACTCTCCATTTTCAATGTTTTATTCCAGTATAGCCTAAAAATACATCTAATTTTGTCATGATTATATGTGATCAGATCAAAGAATCTCATAACAGTTATATAAAAGGAGATTATAAGTGTTTTTGTACAAATAACATTCTTTTACTCGGGTGCCCCTAATGGTGTGGTGATCTTGGCGCTGATGTCAGGCTTATTTACTCATTCCATTCACCTGTCTAACTCGGCCTGGTTTATAATCACTGCACATCTGATTCACCTGCTCCTGCCTCTATTTAAGGTGTTTGCATCCAGTTCTCAGGGCCCAATTATCTCATCCTCTCTAGCCAGGGTGAGATGGTTTTTAGAGTACCTTGGTGTTTCTCATGTCCTGATCCTGACCTGTTTTTCCTCTCAGCCAAGAGCCTGCCTGTTTCCAACTGAACGGTTTGCCTGACCTGGCTTTGGATTTCTGAACCTCTGATTCAGCCAGTTCCTGTTCTGATCTGTTTGCCTGACCTGTCTTTGGACTCCTGCTTGTTCTCTGTTCTCTGGGACTGCAACATATGGGACGATCGTTGCGGCGAACACCGCATCTTTTTAGCAGCCCATCGACTGGACCCTACCTTGTTTACTAGGCATGGACTGATCCATCGGTTAGATGGAGGCTTCAAGTGATTTAAAAAAACAACAATGAACAAACAGCATTGCAAAAAAACAAGCAAAACAGCAGAAAAGTCAAAGGTCAATTTATGGAAATGTTTAAAGCTTAGTTAGATTATATAGATATCCAGAGCTTTGAACATGTCATCACACAAGTCTTTAACGTTCCAATGATTTAATGACTTGAATAAAACAAACACACAACAGAGTTAATGTATAAATACCTTAAGTTTGAAGTTAACATCCCCCCCCCCGCCTTCTATCCAGCCACTATTAAACAAACAAAGTAAATCTTTGTCTGAACACGTTGGCTTTATTCCATGTGAATTCTCTCTAAATCTGCTGTTTTTACGAATGAAACAGCTCAATTGTCTGGAGTTTGATGACTTTACCTGAAGCTGTTTTTGTAGCACCCAACTGTAAGAATGAAGTCATTAGAAAACAAAATAACACAGATTTGATAGAGAAATTAAACGTTAAATGTATATTTAATTTGCACTTATTTGGAAAACCTCAGTAACCAAACACATCTGCTCAGCTACACTGTTTGCAGGTCCTAATTCTTAAGTCAATCCTTTAGTCTCAATCTAATCTAGATTTTTTGGACTTGTAAAGTTGGGACAGAGACCCCAAAAATCTGTTGCTCTGGAAAAGGTATTTCTATCAATGATTAACTGGCCAACTTCATTAACTTGGCTGCCATGCGACTTATACTCTGGTGCGACATACAGTATATGTTTTTTTTTTCACCACCAGAGGGCGCTACGTAGCTTTGCATGCAACAACATGTATTCTATTAATACCACTGAAAGAAAAAATTTTACAATTTACCACAACAAAACAAATCGGCATTACAACGACGACTGAATAGAAATATGCCACCCAAAGAAATTCACATAATGCTGAATTCAAGCTGAAAGTGATTTAATATGCAGTGGAAAATGGCAATATGGCAGCTGAACCACAGTTAGTCTGCAGTGAAAAACTGGTCAGGGACTGGAGGAAAAGTTAAAGGTTATGAAAAAAAGACAAACAAAGCTAACTGAGGGCTGAAGGCTACATATGAAATAAGATCGAACTAAAAGGAAGAATGACACTCCTGGATGGTGAGAAGCCGCGGGGCGATAAGGTCGCCCGGTAAAATGTTCTAAAAGCAAACTGATTAAAATAGGTATAAAATAGGCCTGTAGTCTCGGCCTTTTACATGTAGGCCTATAACAGAAGTGATAGTATTAATGATAGTAGTGGTGATATTTAAAACAAGCAGAGTAGGCAACAGGGCAACTGGCGCGTTATCGCTGCTTCTCAGATGCTCGTTTAGGAAATAAAACAATGCGATCTTCGAACAGTTGCTAGGCGACCACGCGCCAGTTAGCTGAACACGGATCCCATGGATAGAATAACCTTTCAAAAAGGTGCAACTTTTAGTCCGGTGCGACATATATATGTTTTTTTTTGTCTTAATATTGCATTTTTTGGCTGATGCGACTTAAACTCCAGAGCGACTTATAGTCCGAAAACTACGGCAGTTTTTAACGTCTGTATTAGGAAAATCCTTAAAAGAATTGAAAACCATAATTTTTTTAACCCCCCAGCATTACACGCAGCTTTGTGTCAATCTTTTATAAAAGATTAGAATTGAATTAGATTTGAAGAAAGAAAGAATGTTTAGGTTTAACTAAAACTAAACCTCTGCCACTCACCTGGCATCCGGCTTTGATGGTCTTCTTCTTCAGCGGACCACTTCCTGTTCTGCTAAAATAACTTCCAGACTGGCTATAAAACACAGGAAACAGACGATTTTCATTTTAGACGGATCTGTGTCTCTAATCAGCTGAGATTGCTGCTGCGTTTCTCTCACCTAACCGTGCTCCCGCTCACTGTGCTTTTCATGCTGTCAAGGCGCCGCAGCTTGGCCAGTTTGCGGCTCCATCGCTCCAGTTCATCGATTCGAGTCTCCAGGTTGTCTGTCAGTTTGCAGAGCTCCTTCACGGCTCCGACGTTCTCCATAAAAATACGCTCCTTGAAATATAAAAGATGCAATCATATGCTTCTGCTTTTGAACACGTTTTGTTTTGAACAACAATTTCAACACAAACCTTATTGACAACCAGCAGGTTTGGAATAGTTTCTCCATTAGCACACACCACATCACCTCCTTCATTTACAGCTTCAGGTAGGATCTGCTGAACCTCCTGGGCAATTACACCTGCATGGGAAAAGGGAAACCTGTAGAAGCAGACTCCATATTCCAACATTTAGGTTTTATCTGTGAACAGGCAGATTTTGAACACAGGAAGTTTGCAGGCGAGCGGCCATTACCCGTCTCTGCTGTGTTCTCTATCCCCACAGTGGCGGCGAATTCAGGCTTATACTGGTAATGGACCAGCCTCATCTGGGAAATGCGTTTTAAATTGTCTGTGGTGTTGACCTATGACAGGATGACATGGCATCACATAGTGCATGCTGCTAATAAAAGTTGCTTCATATGACTTAAAACAGCTTAAAAAGCAGATAAGAAAGGATGCAAATGGACAGCACATCTAAGAAAGTGGAGATAACAGCTAAAATAATATTAGGATAATTGTGCAATACTAAAAAAAGCTGTTTAAAATTTCATAACCTGATAGATAAAAGGTTAGCAGCATGTTTAATAGTATCCCCTCCTAACGTCTATCCACATCAGATAAAGAAAAGCTTATTTTTTTCTTTGTGCTTTTAAATAACTGCCTTCTGAGCCATGCAGGGATATAAAGATCATTCCTCTCAAAGAGGAGCCTGCCACTGTGCTCTCCAGTATTTGGCTTCATAATGTTAAGGCAAGTAGAAGAAATGATCATAAACTCAGGACTCAAAGCTATTGTGCTTTAGGCTGTGATGTATATATTTGTTTAAGAATGTAATTTTAAGGTAAAGATGGAAGTAGTTCTGCTATTGTCCTGTTTTATACTCAGAGTTTTCCGGCTGACTAGCAGCACTGAACAAAGCAGCCAAAAAACATCTGAAATTTTTCAATAAGGCTGCAATCTGGTTACAGTAGCTAAAAAAAGAAACTCTAACATTATCATTAGCAGGTTTTAATGGGTTTTCCAATAAGAGCTGATTTACTGCTTAAATATAATGTAAATGTCTTTATTGTCCTGCAGTGGGACTGACTGAGGTTTCTATCATTTGCTTTTATTTGTTCCTGCTCCCTTTATTCCCCTCTGGATTCTCATGAATGGAGTGTTTGTTCAGTACAGGTAGAAATCTCAATATGGGGCAACATTTCCTCTCAGAGGGCTTTTCTAGATCAGGGTTTAATGTTTTAATGTGATTTTAGCTCAAGTTCCAAATTAGGTAATAAAGCTGCTGGCAGATGTTAATGTCTGCATTCAGCACATGCATCTTTACGGGCTTAAAAAGGACTAAGTAAACACTATCCCCACAAACGCTTGGTGTCTATTGCTCATCAACGACCCCCCCATGGACTGTTCTCCCTGCTGGAAGAGGCTTCACAGCATCCGCTGCAGGTTCTGCAACAGCCTCCTCCCCACCGCCATCAGAGTTCTGTAGTGATGAACTCTAATCCAGACTCTGAATCACACTTGAACACATCATATTTTTAATAATCCCTTTAAATAGAACACAACTCTTTGTTCTACTGCTTTTTGAACCATATTTATTTATTCTGCACTGCTCTGACTGCTTTCCATACCAATGCTGTTTGCTCCATGATTTTAAACTGATTGTCCTTTCCTCCATGTTGAAAAGCTGCACGCATCAAAAAATGTTTTGTGTTCACTGTGTCTAAGTTTATTTGAAGATGAATAATTTGATAGAAAATGGCCTCAATAAATGAAGCAGTAAAGATGACAGCATGGCTCCTTTAACTCTATGATGTCTGATTAAACATTCTGGGGGGAGGCATGTTCACTGCACTTTTTACTGTCCAAACACAATGTTTCGCACACAGACAATCGTCGAGCACTAGGACCAAGCGGAAAACTGCAGCTCAAGCTAAATCCCTCATCCCTGAGTTAAGACCCGCCCACAAGCTCCTGATTGGCCCTCCATCTTGTGCGATTGGCTTCACCGCTGTCATTCCTGAGAATTAAGCTCACTGTTCCAAACATCTGATGCGCCACTGAATCCGGTCTGTGATTGGACGGCCAGAAGTCCTACGCTACCGTAATTACAACTGTATGGTGGCAAGTCTTTATCTCTGCTTTCTGGGACGATTTGGATTTTTGAGATAAATTAAAAGCTCCAGCAGTTTCAGTCTTAGAGAAAAAACTTTGTTCAGCAAACAGACGGTGAGGAAGTCTACGGAAGAGGATTAGGGCCACTGAAAAAAAAAAAGTTAACTGATTTTATTTCAGTATAGTATGGGAAAAAAGTCAGAATTCTGACTTTAATCTCAGAATTCTGACTTTTTTCCTATGTTAAACTGAAATAAAATGTAAAAATCAGTTAACTTTTTTTGTTTTTGTTTTAGTGGCCCTAATTCTCTTCCGTAGAAGTCTGCTGCTGGAAATGAGCCCTTTCTTCTTCTCATTGGGTCACATTATCTAGAAGGGTTGTTATAGCAGGTGCATTAATTAAACTAATCTTTGAATTGGTCTCATATGCGTGTGTGTTTGGTTATTAGACTCGCAGCCAGGATGTCTGAAAAAAGAAAGAGAAACATTCATAGCATTGTGTAGCATCCGTCCACCTTCACTGGATCCATAAAGCAGCAGATCCTCCTCTGCTTTAAAAAGCTCTCAGTAACATTGTTAATTCAATTTGTTTCACTAAAAGAGCTGATAAATCAAATATACACTCATTTAATTTATTAGGTACACCTGTCCAACTGCTCGTTAACACTTAATTTCTAAGCAGCCAATCACATGGCGGCAACTCAGTGCATTTAGGCATGTAGACATGGTCAAGACAATCTCCTGCAGTTCAAAGCGAGCATCAGTTTGGGGAAGAAAGGTGATTTGAGTGACTTTGAACGTGGCATGATTGTTGGTGCCAGAAGGGCTGGTCTGAGTATTTCAGAAACTGCTGATCTACTGGGATTTTCACGCACAACCATCTCTAGGGTTTACAGAGAATGGTCCGAAAAAGAAAAAACATCCAGTGAGCGGCAGTTCTGTGGGCGGAAATGCCTTGTTGATGCCAGAGGTCAGAGGAGAATGGCCAGACTGGTTGGAGCTGATAGAAGGGCAACAGTGACTCAAATAACCACCCGTTACAACCAAGGTGGGCAGAAGAGCATCTCTGAACGCACAGTACGTGGAACTTTGAGGCAGATGGGCTACAGCAGCAGAAGACCACACCGGGTGCCACTCCTTTCAGCTAAGAACAGGAAACTGAGGCTACAATTTGCACAAGCTCATGGAAATTGGACAATAGAAGATTGGAAAAACGTTGCCTGGTCTGATGAGTCTGGATTTCTGCTGCGACATTCGGATGGTAGGGTCAGAATTTGGCGTCTACAACATGAAAGCATGGATCCATCCTGCCTTGTATCAACGGTTCAGGCTGGTGGTGGTGGTGTCATGGTGTGGGGAATATTTTCTTGGCACTCTTTGGGCCCCTTGGTACCAATTGAGCATCGTTGCAACGCCACAGCCTACCTGAGTATTGTTGCTGACCATGTCCATCCCTTTATGACCACAATGTACCCAACTTCTGATGGCTACTTTCAGCAGGATAATGCGCCATGTCATAAAGCTGGAATCATCTCAGACTGGTTTCTTGAACATGACAATGAGTTCACTGTACTCAAATGGCCTCCACAGTCACCAGATCTCAATCCAATAGAGCATCTTTGGGATGTGGTGGAACGGGAGATTCACATCATGGATGTGCAGCCGACAAATCTGCGGCAACTGTGTGATGCCATCATGTCAATATGGACCAAACTGCCTGAGGAATGCTTCCAGCACCTTGTTGAATCTATGCCACCAAGAATTGAGGCAGTTCTGAAGGCAAAAGGGGGTCCAACCCGTTACTAGCATGGGGTACCTAATAAAGTGGCCGGTGAGCTGTTTATTGTTGTTTGTTTATTTTCATCCATATCTTTTATCAGGAGAAGGAGAGCAGAGAGAAATTAAAGGAAACAAACAGAAGATCTACTAGAAAACACACTGAACTTATATATAATAGTAATATCATGTATAATATTTGCATCCCCCCCCCCACTTCTGAAAAAAAAAATAATTCAAAATAAACAATATTTATTCCAGTGTTTAAAAAACTTTTTATTAAAGCTGTAGTTCTCTGAAAATAGGAAGATAAACCTTAATCTTGGAACTTTTAGATGCTGATTGGTTGTCTAAAAGCCCTTAATAGAAACTAATTTTTCTGTCTGGCCAATATAAAAAAAAAATAAAAAAAAACAATCCAGTTTATATTTGGAGTCTAGTGACCAACAGGTCATGAAATAGTTAAATGTGCCACAAATGAGAACAACATCCCAGATGCAAAAGAAAGATGCTGCAAAAACATAGAAGTTGATTCTGGAATGAATATTGTAGACTCATTATAAAAATCTATGTGTAATAAAACTTTCATTTCCTGTTATGGGAAAGATTGCAGCCATTTTGCTAAGTGAGGGGAATGTGGATGATAATATTCATGTTGATAAGCCGTGCATCCACCCACACACACCCATCCTCACCTCCTGGACATTTTCTTTTGCCCTGATGTCAGACGGATGGACCAGTGAACCCATGACTTTCAGGTTGCCATGAACAACCAGGGCCTCATCTGGACGGTCCGTGTTGATGCCCACTCTGCCGTGGTGGTAAACGGAGTCTGGCAGCTGCCCTCGCTGCCATAAAACCTCATTGTCACTTTCAAACTGGCCTGGGTTGGATGCCTGTCGCAGAAAAATCAAAACCAGAGGTACACTGGGAATCAGATTCACAGACGCTACAGGATTCAGATCCCATAAGTGGGTAAAACAGAACATCATTCATCATGTGCTGGACTGACTGAACAATCCGACCCTGAAGGGAAAACATTTCAATCTAACTTAAAATCTTAAAACCTAAATACAGCATTCATATTTCAGCCACTTATGAAGCAAAAATAAAGAAGAAACGTTTAAAAATAAAATGCTAGATTTAAACAAAAACTCAATATTTACTACTTTTTTCTACCATCACTTTATTTGTTTCTGTTCATAACATGAATGTTTTAATCAATACATCATAAATATCTTATTTTTTTCAATGATGAAAGCAAAAAGTCCCAAAAACACGAAAAAAACTAAACGCTCATATTAACTTATTCAATCTCATGCAGTTCAGATAAATACAAAGCCATTGCTGTCCAGCAAAACGTTTTTAGCAGAAGCTGTATTTTACTTTTGGCTAATTTTATACTTTAGATTCAGGAAACAGTATTTATCAAATTTGGTTGGAAACATTTTCAAAATGTTTTGCAGCCATTTTTGAAAATGGAAATACATGATGCAGGGATTTGTGCCAGGAATGAGATGCAGCTTAATGCCAACAGAGAAAAGGCCTGGGTGGGTTTGCTTCTTGCTCCCAGCCTTTGGGTTCATCCAGGTGCACCTTCCAGTAGGAGAGATAACTCTGACTGGATCTTGGCCTTCTTAGGGTCCCTGGCCAGAGGGGCCTGTTTCAGCCTACTGTCACCAAGACAGCGATGTGGAAGTGGAAAGACGTGACTGTGAAGAATGGATCCCTGGATCCATAAGTTATGGGTACGTTTTGTATAAGTTATGAGCGTGCTGGAACACGCTGACATACGGCGAGTACGTCAAGAAATTCTGAGGATGCTCAGAATTTCCCTCTGGCATCTGACATCCGTTCAGCATCAGTTCCTCATCAGTCGTGGCGTCTAGCTGATCCTAAACCTCTGAGTAACTTCTGCGTAACTTATCCAGAACTTCTCTCCAACATATCAGCGTATCTGACGTGTTCCAGACGAGCGCTGAACGTGTTTCTAACGTCCAGCTACTGTATAATGGCGTATTGGCAGCGTTTTGGTATAAAGGGGGTTCACAGGAGGAAACCGTCAGTTCTCCTCCAGACTTGATCCCCATCATAGGGGGAGTCAGAAGGTGAGTGATGGATCCTCCCTGCGTTCACGCCCACCACCAACACACTTCCTAGCAGACATGACGCTCAATCTGCTGACGCCAGAAACCTGCTTTCTTTATTTTTCTTTATTATTTATATATATATATATATTTTTTTTTTTTTTGGCAGGCGGTAAACAGCAGCTAGGTTAATACCGCCATTAAATAAATCTCTTTCTGCAGGCCGGGCGCCTCCAGGCACATCGCTGCCCCCCTCAGGACTCTGTGCATCATTTCATGGGCGTTACGCTGCCGTGCGTTATGCAAAAGTTAGGCTGTCGTTGGACAGAAGTTCTGGACTCGTTATGAATCCTCTATATACGCCCAGTATAGAAAGAATCCATAGAAAGTTCAGGGTCTGCCAGCAATTTAGGAGATTCTGGGACGTTAGGCAGACGCTGGATAAATCAGCAATGTGGGACAGGAGCCTAAACAACATTATGTTTGAGCATAAAGGTCTTCATCATCTCACTTGGAACCATTGTCTTGTATTCTGACTTTCTGCCACATGTTTTGGACCTTCGGATGAAGAAAGGGGTGGAGTTGTCCACCAATCACCACTCAGTGGTGAGTTGGAGGAAACTGGACAGACCCTCCATCAGGGTTCTGTTTAACTCTGGGAGCTTTTCAATCGAAGGCTAGGGACAAAAAGTTGCTCTCCGCCTCTTTGTCAATGCAGTCGGCCATATCTGCAGCTGTACGGTCTGCGGTGCCAGTCTCACTAGCAACCTTTAAACTGAGTAATGGACACCGGCAGTAAGAGATTCCATCAAGTCTGGCTGAAATGTGGGACTCCTGAGCCTAAGAACAGGCCAATCATGCTACTGAGAGGAGTTCAATGAGGCCACAAGACAATGGATGGAATATCTAGATAGATATAATAATATCTATAATTCTAGCATCCGCAGTCTGGGGGGGAAGATGAATCTATTTTCTCATGAAAGAAAACTTTCATGATCTTTTTTTACAAGACAGCAACGTTTTGTATTGTTTAATCATTTGTACTTTTGGGGATTAGAAGTGGCAAAATGTAAAGGTAATAACATTCAACCAGTTAAAGGATGGGAGAGGATGAGAAAAGCTTCACATTCACACGTGATATGATTGCTGTAAGAAGGAAACAGACATGGCCAGACGTTACCCTGACGATGATCCTCTCAGACACATGTGCAGCCACAGTGTAGCTCTGACTGTGGGACTGTGCATGCAGCGCCACCACCAGCATGAAATACCTGCAAGAAGGAATCAGTTCAAAGTATCAGACTCCTAAGCAACATAAACGACTTTTTCTTTGCATGTAAATGCAGTAGACTTTGTTCACCTCTGATCGGGGTTAGGTTTGCCCTTCTTCCTCATGTTATTTGCTGTGGTTTCGCTGAAGTGGAGCCGCCCTACGGTAACTTTGGTGACTTGCTCAGGAGGCAAGGTTACTCTGGCACATGAAGACACACATTATGATGCAATGATGGAGAAGAACATGTTTGAGTCACAGACTGGGCCTCATGCCAGAAACTGTTCGTACGCACCTAGACTTAGACAACTTTTGGATCCATTCTGTATACACAGAGTTTATACAAAATAACGTTTCATTTAGTGCAGCTCTCATGACATTTCATTGACGACCATTTACTGACGTTGGGAAGGTTTCATGTTCATAAATGACCTCAGTAGGGTCGTAACGTTGTTGCATGAGGCCCGTTGTTCCGGTTATTAGAAGAGATCAGACTTACAGCACTGGCTTGAAGGGCCTCTTGCTCCGGTCAGATTGCGACTGCTCCACACTGATCGACTGATTCATAGCTTCCACCTGCCAGACGAAGAATAAAAGAATAAATAAACAAAACAGAAAACATACTCTTACTCTGGCTGCAAATATAGACATCGGATATTTTCTAAAACATGGTATAGAATTTTGAAAATGATAAATCTGAGGTTTTCCCAAACAAGCCAAGTACTGTAGCATACATATAAAACCCAGCTTTGTGTGCAGGATGCTGGTCTTACCTTCACTCCATGGAGTTTGAGGTAAAAGCAGTCCAGGGGCTGCAGGCCTTCATTGGTCTTAATATATTTCGGATCTCCCAGCATGCCAACGTAGACGGTAACCTGGAAATGATTCTTCTTCTGGCAAACGAAGGCATCGTCTGCCAAGGAGAAGTTGAAGCCTTTGTCAGCGTCGACACGGTAGGTTGGCATCGGACTAAACATGGAAGAGAAAATAAAGCGATAGTCTGGTAAAAAATACTAACATTAGATCTGATGCTAAATTATTACATTTCATTTTGTACCTTAAGGTGTGACAATAAAGTCTGTCTGTCTGTCTGTCTGACTGTCTCAGATATATATTTATGTAACACATAAAAGTTGCACAAAATATTTGGAACTGAATTTACTGCAACATGATGCAACTCAATCCTGTAATAAACTTTATTTATAAGTCATGCATTCAGGTACTAACATTTTTTTGCAGGTATCATTTGGTGTCAGAATTACAGCACAAAACCGTATTACATGTAAAAAGGGAGCAAGTTCAGGAGCTGGACAGACTACTGGATCAAACCTGGGGTTTTTTTCAGACCCTAATGCTACTTATTGTGCTTTTTTCAGTCCTGTTGCTTTTTTAGAGAAAGCTTTTAGCTTTAGCGATCGTTTTCTCAGCTGGTTTATTTCTTAGACGACGCCTCATTTAGAACCAGTCTCTCTTTACCTTTTCTAGCCTTAAATTCCTTGATGAGGACTTCTGTGTGTGTTTTTTTTTTGTCTCTTTAAACCCCCATCAGGTTGTGGCAGTTAACCCTTTACTTCAAGCCTAGATCCTCTGAAGGTTTCTTTCCATTAAACAGGAGTTTTTCTCTCCACTGTCGCCTCATACATGCTTAATATGAGCATGCAGCAGTGGACTGTCGTTACATGAATGAATTTTTCAATCCGCATTGATGTAATCTGACGGTTAGAGGAAAAAGGTTGAAGGAATTTATTTGTTTAACTGGATTTACTGTTTGAAGGACCTGGAGAATCCGCATGCTGAGGCGCTTCTGTATGAAAAACTTGAACTGGTTGTTTTCTCTAAAAGAAATGAGTTTTTAGAAAGATTTTTTACCTTTATAGGAAGGTTATTTTCCTGGGTTACTCTCCCTGTTTAAAGGACTCTACAGGTTTCACTCTTCGCAGGTTAACTTTCTTCATCTTTAACGAAAACGAACTGTACTTCCTGAAAAGTACGGTCTGCATAGTTTAAAATGAAGACGGATACTGGCTTTTATTCTTAAGCGATTAGAAGGTAACTAGAGAATAAATGATTCCTTTAAAGGAGAGTTTTTTTTAAAAGAAAGCATCTCCAGTGAAAATCTTGTTTTTTTTTAACCATTGTTGGCTTAAATGCTGCAATGGTCAACCAGGTGGTTTTGATAACATACACTATATTGCCAAAAGTATTTGCTCACCCATCCAAATTATTGGAATCAGGTGTTCCAATCACTTCCATGGCCACAGGTGTATAAATTCAAGCACCTAGGCATGCAGACTGTTTTTACAAACATTTGTGAAAGAATGGGTCGCTCTCAGGAGCTCAGTGAATTCCAGCGTGGAACTGTGATAGGATGCCACCTGTGCAACAAATCCAGTCGTGAAATTTCCTCGCTCCTAAATATTCCACAGTCAACTGTCAGCTGTATTATAAGAAAATGGAAGTGTTTGGGAACGACAGCAACTCAGCCACGAAGTGGTAGGCCACGTAAACTGACGGAGCGGGGTCAGCGGATGCTGAAGCGCATAGTGCGAAGAGGTCGCCAACTTTCTGCAGAGTCAATCACTACAGACCTCCAAACTTCATGTGGCCTTCAGATTAGCTCAAGAACAGTGCGCAGAGAGCTTCATGGAATGGGTTTCCATGGTCGAGCAGCTGCATCCAAGCCATACATAACCAAGTGCAATGCAAAGCGTCGGATGCGGTGGTGTAAAGCACGCCGCCACTGGACTCTAGAGCAGTGGAGACGCGTTCTCTGGAGTGACGAATCGCGCTTCTCCATCTGGCAATCTGATGGACGGGTCTGGGTTTGGCGGTTGCCAGGAGAACGGTACTTGTCTGACTGCATTGTGCCAAGTGTAAAGTTTGGTGGAGGGGGGATTATGGTGTGGGGTTGTTTTTCAGGAGCTGGGCTTGGCCCCTTAGTTCCAGTGAAAGGAACTCTGAATGCTTCAGCATACCAAGACATTTTGGACAATTCCATGCTCCCAACTTTGTGGGAACAGTTTGGAGCTGGCCCCTTCCTCTTCCAACATGACTGTGCACCAGTGCACAAAGCAAGGTCCATAAAGACATGGATGACAGAGTCTGGTGTGGATGAACTTGACTGGCCTGCACAGAGTCCTGACCTCAACCCGATAGAACACCTTTGGGATGAATTAGAGCGGAGACTGAGAGCCAGGCCTTCTCGTCCAACATCAGTGTGCGACCTCACAAATGCGCTTCTGGAAGAATGGTCAAAAATTCCCATAAACACACTCCTAAACCTTGTGGACAGCCTTCCCAGAAGAGTTGAAGCTGTTCTAGCTGCAAAGGGTGGACCGACGTCATATTGAACCCTATGGATTAGGAACGGGATGTCACTTAAGCTCATATGTGAGTCAAGGCAGGTGAGCAAATACTTTTGGCAATATAGTGTATCTCAAAAGAGTTCATTTCAACCTCCCTCTTTATCTATTTTGGCACCGAAAAAGCACAAGTAGGTGCTCATAATTTTTTCCCCCTCACCCTTTCCTCACGCTGTCTAGGTTGAAACTTTCACTCCCACATAAACCTCACTGCTGAGGAATCCTGTGGAAAGCCATTCCTTTTCCATTCCTGTCATGCACTTTGTTGAATTACAAGTAGAACCAATTAAAACATAGTTGATGTCTGACTGTGGACGGCGGCCATCTCTCTGAGCCTAAAAACATGCAGCATCGGCCAATAGAATTGCACGCACAGCTCTTTGCAGTTGGCATCGTAAAGTTGCGTCCATTTGTTCTGCTGGTGAGGCTGCCACTTGATGCACTGATAGTTTGGGTCCAGGTAGGAGTTGTCTGCATCCTGCATCACACCTGTGACAAACATGTTGAAAATAAGCGACTTTAAAGCGTTGAAGCGACACGTGATGCTTGTTCTGTTCTTTGTGTTAAGAGTTAGTAAGAGCAGGTGAAGATGAGCAGAGGAGATGAGGGGGGGAAGAAAGATGCCTGCCTACCTGGTTCCTGTTTGATGATACCTGTGAGGATTTGGGAATTCAAGGTGCTGTTGGGAGAGTCAGAGTGCTTCCTCTTCTTGGCCTGATGAGCAGGAATGCTGCTGGAATAACACCAACAGACATTAGCCCTGGATTCATGGGAACTGGGAAACGACAGCCTGTCTCCTGACTCACTCTTGGCCCTGAGGATGCTGCAGCAGCTGATGGAGCATCTGTGTCTGCTGAAGGTCCCCACTTCCACTGGTGGCTGGACCGATGGGGTACTGGGAGATCATGGGCTCCGGTTTCAGGTACATGTCCCGATGCATGCCGGGATAGTGGCCGTGTGGTGGGAGGGGTGGTGTTGGAGTCATGTGGCAGATGTTCTCTGGAGTCATGGTTCTGATCATGTTAGGATCTAAAAACCGGAATGAAAATGTGAAATTGTTACGTAACGTTACTGAAAATGATCGTAGACAATAAACCACAGAGAGACGTCAGCTCCAGAAATGTTTTTAGATCTATTTGTTATGATGCAATGAACAAGCAATATAGTTCTGACGTCTTATTTTGAAGATTATTTAGTAGTAAAGCAAGATTTTGCTGACATGTTCTAAAGCAATAAGATCAGCAACTCACCATTCACCTGTTGAGGGGAATAAGGCTCAGAGCTGGAGTCTGGCGGCGACTCAGGAAGCGTCCTAACAGCAAAGATTGAAAGAAAAAAAACATCTTATGGAGGAACATGAATCTTTTCTAATATTGTGAAGCAACCCGTCTTATTTCTGCTCTAATTCGGATAAAAAAACTGCTCTGTGTTTGTGAGGATATAAGTGGTTCTTTATCTTCCAGTCCTCCCATCCTGACTAACACTAAATCAACACTTTGGTCAGAAATCTGATGCATTTAAAAAAGAGTCAACATGAAAACTTAAAGCAAGTACATCCTGCATTTATTGCAGGATAAATCTTTAGATAAATCTTTAAATCATAATAATATCAGCGAATTCTAAAATGTTCTTAATGTCATTATACTGATTTAATGAGGACAGAGCTGCACTGTTAAAGCTCTGAGGTGGAGAATACTCCCCCTCCCAGAAACTTAATGAGCGCTTAAAAAACCTGAAATGATAAATTCCTGTTTTCCTGACATACAAGATAAAAAAGGTCACAAAAAAAACGGAACAAAAAAGCTAAAATCATTTCTATCAAGAAGATAGAAATGCTTTTAAATGGATAAAATAAAATAGTTCCTAATATTTGCAATCAGAGGAATCACTAAAATGTTAAATGTAAGATTATCTTACCACCGAGCACAGAGTTTAAGAGCACTTAAAAAAACTAAAAAAACATATTGATAAAAAATACAGGAGCTAATAGGAATCTTAACACAGAGGAAACGCTTCCTGGTTCAGCTGCTGATTGGCTGAGAGGCGCTGCAGTAAGTGAGGCAAAATGTCTCTTTTACCTCCTCAATTCAAGAACAAATACAATTATTTTAAGAAAAAAATGACTTATCTAGATTTAGATTTTTTACAGTGTAAGAGCCAATTGGAGGCAAATTTATTTATAGTTGTAAAAAGGTTAAAATACAAAACCGATACATTTTTGTTGCTAAGATTATAATTTAAGTTTGCAGACTCTAACATTAAAAGCATAGAATATAGAAATGCAATTTGTAATGCATACTTTTAGGCTTCCTGCATGCTGTAATTCTATACGTGTTTTTTTTTTTTGTTTGCTTTTACATATTGCACATAAGAACAGAGGGAAAAACCGATTTGCTGGAAGAAACACAGATTTTGACCGATTTTATTCAGCAATCAGCACTAAACTTAGGAAGGTCAAAACATCTTCACTTATTATCTAACATCACTGAGTTCCTCTGTAATTAAAAATGCATTTGAAGCAGTTTTAAGCAGCAAAATCAGAAGAAAACATGATGGACTGTTAATATTCTGCCTTCCTTCATAATCATGTGACATAAACAGGAAGTTAACCTGCAGGGCGAAGACGTCCCAGCAACATCTACACCTGTTTTATCTACTCTGCTCACCCAGCAGCGTAATGGCCCCTATGTTCTGGCTTGACGTGAGTCTGTTGCTGCTGCTGCTGTGCGAGGCAGGGGTAGGCGTGTCTGAGCCCCAGAGATGGCCCCTGGCCGTAGGCGTTCTGACAGCTGGAGGGCCCCGGCAGATGGGCTCCTTGGCGTAGAGGAATAGGGGGGCTCACACCACACACCAATCCTCCAGAGGAGGACACTCCTGCCTGAGGAGATGAATAATTTGGTCCCGGGGTGCTGTGCACCTCTGAGAAACAGCTGAGGGGGGAAAAAGAAGAGATTAGCTTTATCCGTTAAAAGTTTGCTCTGGTTGGTGCTTGTTGCTTTAAGCTGCTGGGTCGGGTCCCTACTGACATGTCAGCGCTATCGTCCTCCTTGCTGATGTACTCTTCCAGGATACTGGTGTCGATGTTGGCTGGTTCCAGGGAACTGGTAATATCATGACCTGTGGAGGAGGGAGGGTTGGGAATGTGGTGAGGGGAGAGGGAGAGCATCTGGGGATTAGCAACAGGAATCCATCAGCAGCTCCACACCGTGCAACAACCACTCTGTCCGAGTGTTGCAGCAATTCCCTGATTCTCATAAACGGGAATTCCTGGGTTAATGAAGGAAAACGACATCTATAACTTTATGAGGACAGTGTGATTGGAAACTAGAGCTGTAATACTAGAGATCAGTCATGGTTTCAAAGCTGGTCTTAACAAAGTGTTTGGCTCTTTTAGCAGAAAATCAGATCTGCTGGGATTGGATCTATGCTCTGCTTCCATTAAAGTTTGGGTTTAACTAAATATTACTTTATTGCAACCTGTTATTCAGGGAACCTGATGCAGCTTTGATCACTAATTTACTTCCTTAGGCAGATATGTTTCTAAAGCTTTGCAGCAACAGCTGCATCATCTTTAAGACAGCTGGAAGTCAGTGTTGGTCTCAGGTTAGGAGGAAGAATAAAACCTGCAAATACACAAAAATTAAAACATTTCTTCTTTTTTAGTTCAATCTTTTTAAATGATCAATTACTACTGTTTGATTTCTCCCAATGTATGACTTTTGCTCCTACTGGCATTTTTTATTAATATGCATTAAAGCTACAGTGTGTAATAATTACAGGGATATACAGTCAGAAATGTAATATATTATACATAACTATGTTATTTATCATCATCTACGAGCTCAGCCTCTTAACCTTAATATTTGCGTTGCCTTAGAATTCGTTATTTATAATTACATAGCAGCGGGTCTCGCAGCCATGGAGGCAGACATCTTTGCGCTACGGCAGCGCAGAGCCAACAAACTAGCGATTGCGAGATCGCCAAAACGTCACAACGATGTAGAAAAAATAACGGGTATATTTATTATCTTAAGTCTACATGAAATCTATACCCTACACAGACTAATGACATACTATCTGTAAAATTATCTATGTAAACAAACCTCATCACTTGAGAAGGTAGGTGATGCGGACGTCGTGGAAGACATTTTGTCCCGTAACGCTCGCCGTACTGTTGGGGGGGAAGCGGTGGGGGGGAGATGTTCATGTTGCTGCAGTCTGCAGTCTGACCGCTAGATGTCGCTTAAAGTTACACACTGTAGCTTTAAAAAGAATCTTTTAAAAATATTTCTTAACCAAAGATATTTTATTACCACAACAACCACAAACGATATATTTCTCAGTTTAAAGAGTCTGAGACGAACAAAAAGCATGAAATTACTGTAATGTCCAGTTTAATGCTCCGGGATCAGTTTCCTTCGTTTAGAATAAATCTAATAGTTACCCCAAAATTTGATTAATACTTAATTTATGTATATTGGTGATGTTTAGGACACATGTGAAGAGAAAAATGATGTTTAAAGCTGAACGATATTTGCCAAAAACCAAAATTGTGATTTTATTTCAATGTTTTTCCTTTGCACTAACCCCAAACTTCCCCCAAGGATTTCAGTTTCTTCCCCAGAGTTTATTCCTGCAGGACTTCACTGTAGCCATGGTGATAATAAGGCTTATTTCCATCGCATGCACGGATCTGCATTCTTACTTCTACGCTCGCCACCTTTCTGTGTGACCACAAACCCACTTTTACCGCCACCTAAAGGTCTGGAGGGAAACATTTTATGTCTTAATCTTGTTAAATATCGTGGGATTAAAAATCAGTCCCTCTGCGATTTGAAAATTGTGTTTAAATTGTGATTATATTGCAAATGCAATGAACTGCAGAGAATTACTGGTGTTTTGACTGATTTAAAGAGTTTCTGTGGAAGATTTTAACCACAACATGGGGGGGGGGGGGGGGGTGACTCAATGATTAGACGTTAGTGAGTCAGTTTTCTGAAACTCATTCAAATTATACATCTTTCTGAAAATATAACTTCTGGAACAAAACTAACATATAAAATATAAATGATGTTTAAATATGTTCTGTTTAAAGTTTCTTCCAATAGTTTAGACTTGTTGGTATTATATGCAGTTTTAAAGATTTTATCCAGTTATTGATATGTTAAAATATCTTTCCTTTACATATTTACTACAAACTACTAATAATTTTGACTTTCAAAAGTACTTTGAAAATCCTACGCCTCTCCCCCCCCCAGGTCATGTTCAGCCTCTGATTGGCAAAGCCTCTGAAATCCCAAACACATGACCCCCCTTAGTCTGCACAGAGATGCAGGATGAGAACCTGCTTCTTTCTGTAGATATTCACCAAACAGATTTTCACTATCAGGTTCCAATCTAGAAGAAAAAGAGAAGTTCTACTAAATATCAGAAAATGCCAGATGCTAATGCATCGGGCGAGCTGAGATTGAGGGAGAGAGAAAGGACCTGCAATGAGTGGGGGGGAGGAGACCCCCCCCCCACAGACGCTGATAGATTAGGAAGGTCTTCGGTTGGGAACTTGGGTATGTGAGGAATTTTCCTGTTAGCTTTAGAGAATATTTCCTTTTTCTCCGTCTGAATCTGACTGCCGTCAGAAAACAACACAAACGTTTTTCAAAACTGTTTTGTTGCAGTTTTCTGTTAAGATTTATAGCAGAATTCTCCTGTTTGCATAAATGGCGATTAATATGTTATATCGTCCTGGAAATTTGGCCAAATCCGAGCAAAACATTCCCTGAGAGCCATTTATCAAAGCTTTCCACCAAAAAAAACTCAAACTACAGCGCCGGTCTCAGACTAATTAACTCAGATTTACTGTTTGCCATTTATCTTACCGTTGGCATTTTAAAGACAAAAAAATATCTTGCTTAATAAACAGCTGGTAAATGTCTCCTGATGCATGGAAGTAAAACAATAAAGAAAGAAAAGGGCAGGATGGTTCCTTTTAAATAAGATCCAGATGTGCACCCCACCCAAACAGGCAGTAAATTTCAGCTTGCTGGCCTGATAACAGAAAATAAGGAGATATGGTGAGAGAGAAGGGAAGATGGATGGGGGCTGGGCAAGTGTGGGGGCACAAAAAGACAAAAAAAAGGTTTAATGTTGAAGGATGGAAACAGCTAATTATTTATCCATCAGCTGGATTCATTGTCAAATGTATGAATGCAGCTTTAATCAAATAAAAACCAGATATAGTCACAGTGGTCCTCCTACCATGTTGGAGAGTCTTAAAACCTCAAATGTGGGTCTAAATAAGACAAACTGGAGCATTTTTCCAGAGGTGGCAGATGTTGAGTCGTCTCTACTTAGTTTTTCTATTCAGCCACTGAAGCAAGTGAATCCATGTTTCAGATCAAATGCATGGAGACGAATCCACATCTGTAACCTCTGCTTTTTACAAAGCAGTCAGTTCTGTCACTCACACGTCTTTAGCTTTTAATGTGCTTCATGTTTCATATCGATCGGGTCGGACCGGTAAAGTGCTTTAAGGTATGCCAAGGGTTAAAAAGTTACGTCTGAAAAATCCCTACAACCAGGGGCGGATGTAGGACATGTGGGGCCCTAGGCAGAGACAGGCAGGGGCCCTTTGAATGGAGAAGACATAGAACAGCCCCATTCTCCAGATAGAGAAATGTTACTAGAATAGACATCCATTCTCTGTTCTAGGTTGTGTCCCTCTCTTCTTGTCCCTTTTCTTCTTGTTTTCCTCTCTATGTTTTGTACTCAGCTGACTTTTCATGCTGTCTCTAAAGGAATGAAAGATTTTTTCCAAGCACTAAGCTCACTTAGCTGATTGCTCCTTCCTGTGTTTCCAAAAAGGCCAAAGTAAATAACCCAGTCCTTCTTTTCACTGTAGACAAGCCATGATCTGCTTATCTGTTCTCCATTTTTCATTTGGATGAAATAATAGCTGCATGAATCATGACAGCAGACAAGATAGAGGAGAGCAGGAGGCGGGGTTACCAATCTACTTGCTCTGGAGAGCAGAGTTCGCTGCTTTTAGATGTTGTCTCCAAAGTCTCCAGTAGCAGAAAAAAGTCTCTAGATTTGGCGCTAGGAGCTTTTTAGAGATCAAAGTGCTAGAGGGGTCTGAAAAGTGGCTAAATATAGCGACTAAAGCGCTAAGTTGGCAACACTGCTCTTTGCATGGTTTGTTTTCAAATGGTTTGCTGCTGTCTGTTTGGACCTTTCTGAACATGTGCAGCAAATGGACTGATCCAATATGGTGGACACTGGGGGGGGGGGGGGGGGGGGGGCTGAGACACACTTAATATTATCAGCGTTCTGATGGCATTTTAGCCAAAGGATTTTTATCTAAAACATCATTAATGTGCAGAAATAAGGAATAGTTGTATTAACCATACATGAAAACAGAGTTTTATGGGCCCCCAGGAACTTGGGGCCCTGGGCAGCTGCCTAGTATTGCCTAATGGTGAATCCCCCCCGCTGCCTATAAGGCTCTACCTTATCGTTCCTAAAGTCCTTCAAACGAGATGCCAAAGAAGGCGCCTTATCTTTCCTATGTTGCTTAATTAAATATTTATATGCATTATTATTGTTCTGTTTTAGCTGAAGCTGCTGCTAAACACTGAAGAAATGTCTAATAAAACATCATTGACATTATAATAATATTTCACATACGTCAGCAGAGGCGGTAGTGACTTTAAAGAAGTTTATTTTGTATAAATCATTCTGTAAATTTTTGTTTGTTTGTTTTTTTTTTATTATACGGATTTCATGAAAATGAGAAACTGATGATTTTAATCAAGTTTTCTCTACAGTGATAATCTTCTGCTGGAACGTGCCCAGCTGGGGTGGATGGGGGGCGGGGGAGTCAAAACATCTGTGTGATGTCTGTAAATCCCTTCATTGATCCACTGTGGAGAAATTCCCTCTCTGCATTGAACCCCTCCCCCTGGGGAGCAGTGGGCTGCCATGGTGCCGCGCCCGGGGAGCAGTGTGGGATTAAGGGTCTGGCTCAGGGACCCAGAGTGGCAGCCTGTGGGGATCTTCTGAGACGACTAGGCCACCACCGGCTGCGTAGCAAAGAATCAGCTTTTTTCTTGGTGTAGAATAATCTCTCTATAAATAATAATAATCTAGAGCGTAACTCAAATTCCATACAGAATCTAAAATGATCAAAATAAAATAATAGTTTGGTTGAATAATCAGAAAATAGTCTCCAATTTCCATAGTTACATCTGGCAGGTGTGGGTTAGTTCAGAATGTCATTGGATTCCTGTTGCAACATCTGGATCAAACTTGGACAAGTTGAAAACAGTTGCAGGCAATAGAGCAATCGGTTGCTAGGCAACAGCCTGAGACAGAATCCGCTGCTGTCTTCATGAAAACTGGTTCCCTGGGAATTGAAATTTACACCCTCAACTTGCACGAGTTCAGTAACGGTGCAAATAAAATCTAAATGACATCTCTAAGTGGCAATAACAACATCAACCATAAATTTAGAGAATTACAATAACCTACAACTTCTTTAAATGGGTCTGAGCTCTGGTTAGCCGCTGACACCCAGCAATCCTTTCTGGGCGATTACTGTTCAGGGTGTTGATCATTGGGATCAAACTATCTACCATCAGAGTTTAGTAATCCGTGTTTTAACACGTATCAGTTAAAGCGATTTAAAACAAACCTCCAATTTAAAGCTCTGTCCTTCCCAATACAGAAAATGAGATCTAGATGCTCATCAGTGCTTCTGTGAACTATAGTGAACTCTACCTGTGAATTACTATTATGTCCCTCATCAAGTAACTAAGTAGAAATACTTTGTTACTTTAGTAGAAATGTTGGCTAGCTCGTTATTTTTGCTTCATTTAAGCTCATTTTTATTATGGCCTGTTTGTATTTAAAAAAATAAAAATAATTAGTTTCATTAGTTTCAGACAATTAATGTCTTTGTGGTTGGACTCGGTGCTGCCCCAACTTGTTGCTCACCACATAACAAAATAAATCTTTTTCCAGATGATGCAAAGTTAAATGTGACTCTGTTACCATTAGTTATAAACTAAGAAAATAAAGTCTAAGGAAGTTATCATCCAGAACTGTATAAAAATGTTCCTTTAATAGAGCAGAGCAGTAAAGCTTCTTAACAGTTTTTCCTGCATTACTTTTACTTTTATATTTTAAGTCGTTTAAAAAATGGTACTTTTACACTTTTACTGGAGTAAAAAGCTGAAGTTGATCCTCTAACTTCTACTAAAGTGTTTCTAAACAGCAGGATTTATAGTGGAGGAATAAACATGAATACTTTGGAGGAATTATCTGAGCTGCTGATGCCTCTTTGTCATCTTTCTAATCTTAAAGTCAGCCCATAAATTTTCTTTTCTTTTCTCAAGAGGACACCTGTCAGTCAGATAAAGATCATTTTAACCTCAGGTCACTTTATAGATCCAGATCAACCAGATCATCCAGTCAGATTGATTCAAAGTTTTCTAAGGAAAACCAGCTGATTGCATCGACTCATTGACTCTTCAGCAATCCCTCACACTAAGCATGCTTGTAGCGACAGTGGAGAGGAAAAACTCCCTTTGAACAGGAAGAAACCTCCAGCAGAACCAGAAAAAGGAAATCAGTTTATTGTTTAAATATCAGGTCAGTTTTTTCTTGAAGCAGCTTATTTAATATGAAAAACTATCAGAATCGTCTTTCAGAGGTTTATGATAAACTTTATCAATGTTTAAAAAAATATATTCTAAAGTTATTTTCACCATTATTTCCATCAGGAAATCTGTTGATGGCTTTTGACTCTTGGTGAAACTGGACGGAAAGGTAAATGAAAGGTTTGAAATGACTGAATCATGTAAAGCGTCTGCAGACTGAATGCGACGATTTTGCAGTTTTTTTCTGTCCAGCTGTGTCCAGCAGGAAACACTGAGATGATTGTCAGCCTGAGTTCACCACAGACGTGCCTTTGGAGAGATGAGCGTTAGTGTGAGCACACGCGTGCCCATGTGAACACGCACTTGTTTTCCTTTCTTTTTTGTCCAAATGTCTGCGTGTTTGTTATTCCACTCTTTCAATGCTTCGGTTGTTGCACAGAGGAGAGTGTTTGGCTTTTGATGAAAGATGATTTGACAAAAAATGATTCAGAATATTTTTGATATTTTGATAAATCGTGAAGCATTTTGTGAATTTCTCTAATTCACAAAATGCATAGATTTCATGTTTCTATTATTTATCATGTAAATTGTACTCAGATGAGCAGAAATAATAAACCTAAGAAATACTTCAGCTTAGTTTGCAAACAATGGGCATTGAAGTAAAGCGGTTTATGGCTGCTGTTTGAGCTCGCCGCCGCCGTCCCGCCTCTTCTGCACACAAATATAGGATCAGGAGAATCAGTTTCTGAGATTAAGAAGGCATCTTCGTTTCCTTCGAATCTAAGCAGATTAATAGACTCATGTTTACATTTACTGTGCCCAGCCTGCAGGCAGGGACTGAGTCCAACTCTAGGGTTTATCTACATATATAGATCTATATCTATACATCTATATATAGAGAGAGAACTTTGAATCAATCTGACTGGATGATCTGCTGAACTGGAAAGTGCCTTCAGATGACGTGCTCTGAATTGAGGCTATAGAAATAAACTGAATAGAACTTTAATTGATATATATATATATATATATATATATATATATATATATATATATATATATATATATATATGTATATATATATATAGATATCTATATATCTATATATATATATACATATATCTATATATCTATATATATATACATATATATATATATATATATATATATATATATATATATATATATATATATATATATATATATATATATATATATATATAGATATATGTATATATATATATAGATATATAGATATATATATATATATATATAGATATATAGATATCTATATATCTATATATATATATATATATATATGTATATATATATATATATAGATATATAGATATATAAAATTGAAAAGGCCTATATAAATGGGTATTTATGACCTGTTTTACTTTTTGAAAATTAAACCACAGAGTGTCTCCAACTAAGAGGAAATCATTGTAAACATGTTCTTCTTCAAAGTCCAATAAAATACAAAAATAATACATATAAAAAGGCAAAATGTTTCCATGTGAATTAAGGTTTAAATGTTTAGTTTATGAACTTTGAATTATTATTCAGTTTTAACTTTTATTTTCGTATGTGTTTGATTTCTCCTTAAGCAGTCAAACTGCGAGAAGTTTAAAGTCCTTAAACATGAAAACTATAGTTTCCTTCGCTGCACATTTATTTAATAATATAAACAACAGACCGTATTCTGTAATAAATAAAACGACTGTTTTCATAATTTCACTCCAATAAACAGAAGAAAAAGGAAATATAAATGTAGATTTCTCTCCTTCCTTTAAACAAGTTATAAGATTTTAAAATATATTTAATGCGATTTGAACCGAAGGAGTAAATGTTTTTATCAGCCTTAATGTGAAGGAAGTAAAACGAGGTACAGTCCATACAGCAGTGATATTACGCAATCACATAAAACCAATGGAAATGTCTGAAAAACAGCAAATGTTAGGTTAGAAACCTGAAGGGGAAGTTAGACTGCTGCTAAATGAAATGTTTTAAAGGTAAAAACTCTACAGCCTGTTGATCCATATTAAGACACAGTGAGATATTCAATTTTAGGATTGACCTGCTAGGAAGGACAAAAATACACATCAACAAATACCACCTTTAAGAAACCAAAGCAGCCGTTTTACAAAAGTGAAGCAAAGTCTAGAAACATGCAGATTGTTTCTAGTTGAATTCAAACATCTGAAAGCAAAACTAACATTTTCCATATTTTCACTTCTTATAACCACCATTAGAAGAAGGAGGCTTATGACTGATGCCTAAGCAGGTGAAATAGACAGAAATGAGGCGTAGAGAAGCAGAGCAGACAGGATACCTGGGCGAAGCCAAAGCATGGTGACCTTCTTGAGATGAAAACACCTGAAACAGAAGATGAGAAGAACAATTCCTGTCTATCCTTCACATCTTTTCCCAGTCGGACTCAAAGACTTTCCTCTGGGTCAAAATGTGGGTGTGTTCTGCATTCTGTGTATATGTGTAGAAAAAAAGAGTGTTTTAATGAGGATTAGTTCCCAGTCATGGGAAAGGGCTGTACCAGGCTGCCACACACAACCTTTGTCGCATACAAGCACCGGTAGATCTGGCTCAGGGAGATTACGGCAGAAACGAGGCTGGGCCACGAACACGCCGAACTCAGCGAAACGGGAGGCTGAGCTCCAACGGCAGCACTTTGAAAGATTCACAAACATGGAGGAGGAACCGAACCAGACATGATCAGACACAGAGTAGAGCAACATTTAGGATCATAGGAAGGAAAAAAGTTGCTTTGTTCACAACAATAGTGCAATAGTGAGGGAAGAGCACTGAATGCCTACAGGTGTTAGTGGTCATAGGTAGCAAAATAATGAAAAATGATGCTGAAAGGTTTTATGGAAGTATTGTTTCTACTTTACATTAGAAACAAAGGTCAATAAATCAGTGGAGGTGGAGTTTAACCAAGGACTCAGGAGCAGGGTGGCCGTCTGCAGGCCTGGCTAATCAGAAACAAAGCAACCTTCTTATGCTAACTCTCTGCTGAAACCATAAATCAGGGAACACAGCTAAACCTTGTCAACCTTTTGCAGGATTTCCATGATGGCTCGCAGTATTTACAGCCATTATTCAAAGCTACTGTGGGAGGAGAGCAGCAGGAATTTTCTTCAGTAACTCAGTGGACGATATGCACCGACAACAGATGCTCTGCTCTCAGCTCAGATGTGCGATCCAAGGAGAGCGCATCACCATGGTGATTGAATGGCGTTATGTTGGTCAGGCAGGGAAATCTGCATGAAAGCATGAAATCTTTCATGCTATCAATGCATCCGGGGAACAAACACTGATCTACACAGGAAATGTTTATAATTGATTTTGGGGCGTTGATTTAAAGGGGAGTAATTTGGTTTTTGTTCTGACAATGACACGGTAGGCCTGGAAAAGCCTTATGACCACATTCCCAAGAATTACGCTCGCCTCGGGGAATGCTTCAGCAGTCTGTGATGCTTCTTGGACAACCCCGTACATCCAAAGTAAAACTATCTGCCTTCTGAGGGTAACGGCGGCGTCGGATGTAGGAGTTTGACGGTTCAATCCTGGGCTTTCAGTGTCGCTGTGTCCTTGGGCAACACCTTTGACCTGCATTACCTACTGACGATGGAGGGCATACGGCCAGCGTACGGCCAGCGTACAGCCAGCATATGGCCAGCGTACGGCCAGCGTACGGCCAGCGTACGGCCAGCGTACAGCCAGCATATGGCCAGCGTACGGCCAGCGTACGGCCAGCGTACGGCCAGCGTACGGCCAGCGTACGGCCAGCGTACGGCCAGCATATGGCCAGCATATGGCCAGCGTACGGCCAGCGTACGGCCAGCGTACAGCCAGCATATGGCCAGCGTACGGCCAGCGTACGGCCAGCGTACGGCCAGCATATGGCCAGCGTACGGCCAGCGTACGGCCAGCGTACGGCCAGCGTACAGCCAGCATATGGCCAGCGTACGGCCAGCGTACGACCAGCGTACGGCGAGCATATGGCCAGCGTACGGCCAGCATATGGCCAGCATATGGCCAGCGTACGGCCAGCGTACGACCAGCGTACGGCGAGCATATGGCCAGCGTACGGCAGCCTGGCTTCTGTCAGTGAGTCCCAGGGCAGCTGTGGCTACTATGTAGCTCACCACCATCAGTGTGTGAGTGAATGACTGAATGTAGAGTAAAGAGCTTTGGTCAAGTCCTGTGACTTGAAAAAGTGCATCATAAGTACAGACTATTCACCATTTCTTGCCACTCGTCTGTTCACACTGCTGCTTGGAATCCATTGCAGCCTGTAGGTGCAGTAATGGGGAGGATGGTGTCCAGTTTGGGACATCAGGATCTCATCTTTGCTTTCTGCTCACAATGTGGTCCAACTTCGGTGATGTCCTCCGACGTGCACTGGAGGAGTCCACGCTTGGGAATGAACTCAGGTATCCCGGGGGTGGGGTGGGGGGGAATAGTGTGGGAGATAACCAGGAGAATATCCTTACTTAAAAATTCCAAACCAGTTAAAAATTAATCCACTGGACTTTGTTTCCAAGTTCGAAGACGTTTCTCTTCCATCCAGGAAGATTCCAAAATGTCAGAAATAGCGTTTAGTTCCAGGTTTTATCCAGCAGCCCAACAAAGCCTGGTTTTAGTTTAGAAAACATGCAAATAGAAACGGATGAACGGGTCCCCCCCCTTTGGAATAAGGGCCGTTTGGTTTCTTTGTTAGCCTGCCCTGCCCCATACCTGTCTATGTCTCTGAAATGGGGGTGTTACAGGCTAACAAAGAAACGACCCCCAAAGTGGTGGAACCGTTTGTTCAGTTCAATTTACATATTTTTTAAGCCAAAACAAGCCGTTGCTTTTTGATCCACTCTATTAAGCCTCAAACTCAACACTATTTCTGACATTTCTGACAACCTGTCTGTGTCTCTGAAAGGGGGGGTTGATTTTTCTGACATCTTGAAGAGAAAAAGCTTCCTGGACGGGAAGCAAAATGTCTTTAAACTTGGAAACAGAGTCCAGTGGATTGTTTTTTAAAAACTTTTTAGGAATGACTCAGACCTGGATGACTGAGAATCTTCACCATCTTACGTAAAAATGCGTTACAAGGATTACTTCATCTTTTCCAATCAAATGTTTTGTGAACTTATGACACCTTTGATACCGTCGTGACTCCATTATATTTTAGTCCACACACCATCTCTGTGTGAGGGGCTGGTTGCTATGGAAGTGAGTCAGAGAGGAGAAGGTCAAGTTTGGAGGGGGATCTGTTGGCTCCTCTCTCTGCCCGGAGTCTGCACTATCTCACCTCCACAGCCTGTCTGTTCAGTGTCACCCTAATGGAGTTGGAGAAAGCCGGAGCGGGAGGCCAAAGACCACGCAGAGGAACACCAGCCTCACCTCATCGGGTTTTAACAGCCACCAGCACTATGCCAGGAATGTACATTAATGTGGACATAAATCCCTGAAACATGCCTTACCAGCAACCAAATCCATCATCATCAGCAGACTCTTTACAACCAATCAGTGATTAAAAAATTACTTTTATTTTTACCGGTTCGAAGTTGATCCCATAAAGTCCTGAGATGCAACTTAAGGGTGAGTTAAATCAAAAGAGGAAAACAACAACCTAATGTGTTCCTCTCATGGATAAGTTGACATTTTAGTCCGAGTGAGGATGGCTAAAATAAAGCCAAAGAAAGAACATCTCTCTTACTCCCGAAGAAAGAATGTAAACACACTAAATTCCTGTCAGAACCGTGAGGAACTGTTTGACAGTCATGGATGGCTGTATATGTAAGGCAGTGTTTAGAACATGCAATAATAAAGAGTTCCTCACAGGTCTCTTCTTGGGGTGTCGGTGTGTTTATTAAAAGCTGAGAATGAATCAGTGAAGGAGGTATTTTGATCAGCGTCCAGAGGAGAACGTTTGTTATGGATTACCACAACTTTATGAAAGGAAGATTAGAGCAGAAATAACAGAATAGACACAAGAAAGTCATCATGTTATAAAAATACTAAAATCCTAAAATATCTGGGCTTTGTCGGAGTAATGGTGGAAGGGTGGGGGGTTTACTGGCGTATTTTGGGATTTTCCCGATGGTGGGCGAGTTTTGGAAAAATGTGCAAACAGAGATAAAGGATATTTCAATCGTTCACTTAGATCTGGAGGTATGTGTATATATTTTAGGAATAATCCCCTCAGACATGATTGACAAAGACTTTAAATGTTTGGTCAGAGTTATGCTTCTGACTGCAGAAGTGTTTAACCATGTCTGGTTAAAACCACAACCTCCCAGCATTACACTGCAGAGAGAATCAGAAACGTCTCTATTATAGAAAAAACAACATCGAG